>CM034152.1:583279718-583580197 GCA_019776745.2 Taxus chinensis
AGAGGGGTAAAATGGGAGGGAAAATCCCCTATGACCTTGAAAAGAGACCCCCTTAACTATAGGTAGGTTCTAATGGGCTAATTTCAGTATAAAGGGATGCCCCCAATGTGAAAAGAGACCCTTACAAATACCACATTTATCCTAAATTCGAGATTGGGTAAAATGGCTCAAAGGTTATAGGTGGTGGGGCCCACCCAAATGATGATTAGGTGGTCCCAATCCACTAAACAACAAGATTAATTAACATTAAACCTCTCTTATGCATGTAGGGACCATTAGATCCCTAAAACTAGCTTATCACAAGGCTTAAACAAATTGAACAAATAAAATTTAACATAGATACATTAGGAATCACCAATAGTGTCAAAACATTTAATACACCACATACACACAAGGTTACAAAAAGATCATGCGTGGCTAAAGGACTCGTCCCAATGAGCCACTTATGTAACTTGAGGTGTAACTTTGAAACCCACGTTCTGTTCGTGTGCCCTGTAATCTAAAACAGTCAATTCACACATTAAACATACCTTTCTCGATGACAATAAATCAGAGAATAATAATAGTATAACGACAACCAAATTAATCATGAATATTCATTCTAACTATATAATAGTCAGATGTCTATATGGAGATGGCTCATAGCACCAACAACATACATCCACAATAAAATCAAGATAGAAGATCCATCTAAGTTACTTGCATGATAACATTCAATTTTCCATTATAAACCAATAATATCAAAGTATACAATAATGTTAACATCCATCCACCATATATGATATAAAACTAACTATCTCATATCCTTCTAGTATCCATAACCATATAAGTGAAAGAAACAAAAATAATGATCATAATTCTAGTTTGTAACCATGTTCCCTAAACCCCTCATGTGTTACCAAATAATCCATAATTAGATCACACGGTATCAAAATAGTGCTAAATCAATGTCTATAGTCAAGTAAATGAAATGAGTCAGTAAATTAAATGATGTAAGAAACAGGTGGGCACTACAGTATGCTTCATTTTTTATTCTATTCCATTGATTTCTTTTCATATTTGCTACATTCCTTATCCTCATTAAGAAAGTGTAGATCAGTTTTGCAAACATAATATTGATAAAAAAAAGTGTTGTGTATTGTGTTAATGGAAAGATGTAATATGTTATGGACGTATTTTACATTAAATATTTGTAATGTCACTTTCGTTGAATATTTCATTAAAAGTGTTTCCATCAAGCTTCAAATCACAAAAATAGTGCTCGAAAAAAATGGTATTATCCAAGTGTGAGGAAAAAAAACAAGAGAGATGTGATGTCTATTTCAAGATGGGAAAATGGAGAAAGGCATATCCTTATAATTAGATATAAACATGTGTGGCTATCATTAATATTTTGTTCACTTTCATCATAAAATTTTCATTGTAGATGAACCTTATCAATCCATAAATATTATATTTTTGTATATAGACATACTTTTAATGAAGCTCTTTTCATGTTGGAGTTATGCGTGGATTATTTAATTCCAATTTTGAATCCCCTATTTTTCCTATATATTTAGTAGAGCTTCATGGGGGGTGTGTTATCTGATTTTGCCCCTCAAGAAAAATCAAACAAGGATGACCCCAAAGAAAAAATGAGGGATCCATTCAGCCATGGAAACTCACATTTCGGGCTCGATCTGAGCATGTAAGTGAAGCAGTTTGAGAACATCACAGAGGATTTCGGGAAATGAAGAAGCCCTAAATTCCAAATTCATACTCTCGAGGTGTGGTCATTAAAAGGTAGGCTGAAGCAAAATTTGGGGGCTCAGTATAAAGAAGCACGAAAAAGGAGAAGGAGCTTCGAAACCTCAAGTCTGAAATTCAAAATTCGTGGTTTCAAAGTTTCGAAGGATTCAAGAGCTCATGATGAATAGTTCCACAGGGGAGAAGAAGAAAATGAAACATGAAGCCCAAAATTTAGACTTCAGGATTTCAAGATTTCAAAGGTTTCATGTGCCAGGCCGATAATTGAACCCCGAAAACACAAAACGTGAATCATAGAAACCCTAAAACCCAAATCCCAAATCCCCAAAACATGAATCCCTGAAACCCTGAAAGCTGAAACCCAAATCCTTGAAACCCTGAAAACCTAAAGGTTTGAAAACTGAAATTTGAACTTCAGACTTCGGGGTTTCAGAGTTTCATAGGTTTCATGACCTCATGATGAATAGTGTTGTGTGGAGATAAGAAAATTCTGAAACCCGAAGTCTGAATTTTAGACTTCGGGGTTTCAAAATTTTGAAAATTTTGGCTTGAGTGATGAATAATGTCACGTGACATGGTTTCAGAGAACTAACTTTGAAGTTAAATTTTTGGACTTTAGAGGTTCAACATTTTTGAACTCTTGAGCCAACTTGAGCAATGAATAGTACCGCGATCTTTGAAGTGGAAAATCCCAAAGTTCTGAATGCTGAAAGTTTGAAATTTCAAATTTCAGAGGGTGCGATGTAATTTCAGAGTCCGAAAATGTAAATTAACCACTGACATTTATTGCAGTATGGCACTCTCATCTTCAAATGGCCATAACGTTTGACTGGAAGCTCAAATTTGCATACAATTGGACTTTTTAGAAATATCTCAATGTCCTCTACACATCTACGATTGATTTTTTTACTTTTGTTAAGGCTTAGTATTTAAAAATTAATAATAAGTCAGCCATTTTAGAGGGTGTTTCAAGATTTCTCACCTGCCAAAATGATGAGGTATGGGCTTCCTTTATTCTCCAATAAGGAAAATTACATCAAGGCAAGTGTTTTAAAGTGGCATCCATGATTATTGTAGGTGATTTTAATGCATTTTGGTTGGTTGAAGCAATATTTCAAATTCCTCTCTCCCCCTTCTCTCATTCTTCCTATATATTATAAGGAGGGGACCATTTCAAAAGGGTGGATAATCTATTTCGTACCCTCCCTTCTTCTCTTGTCTATAAGTGAATTTTTTTAGTTCAAACCTCCCATAAAATTTGTAATGCACTGTATCAAATATGTGGAGGAATCATATATGTATGTGGATGAATTTCAACCATATTTTGTGTTCATTGCATCTTTATGATCTCTCATTACAAATTTGGTTAACCATGAAATTTAGGTTGTGTTACATGTTTTGATATTTTGTGTTTAATGGTGAATGAATTTGTGATAAGAAACTGATTTGTGTTGATGTTCATCCTCTTCAATATTGGTCAATGTTATTACCTTGCAAGGAAATTTATTCAACATTCCTCTTGAGGCATCACCCCCTAGTAGATTAGGTTTAATTTATTGCAATATTTTCAACCCTATCTCCTTGGAAATTTAGTGTATATTTTCAGATAGATCCTCTACAATTTGAAGTGTGTATCATAATAGAGGAATAAGATCTGTCCTTCATCCATAGATCTCTGTCGATTGAAAAGTCCAACACTTTGGGAAAAGATCCATGTTATGCAATCACAGTGAAAATTTCAATATATCAATTTGTAAACAATCAAGGGTGCTATGATTACGCATCAATAGGACGTATGCAAGTTATTGATTTAAAACATCTCACCCTCGTAAATAACTAATGACCATAGTAGAGACAAGAAAGATCATTTGTCACCTATGTGGACTCCCCATACTCATGTGAATTGGAGGGTAGGCATAATATCACAAATGATTAGGTGGTGACATCAGGTTTCAAGTTCCTAAATGGCAGAACTAAAACCATCACAATGACTCTAGAATGGACCATGGTACATATAAAGTATGGCCCGAAAATTAATTAGTACATTGTTTGCCCTTATTGCCTCATCCAGAACATCTTATAGATCTATCTAAGGTCCTCAAAGTATCTTGTAAGATGGAATTGGCATGGGGTATGTCCATACATACATAGAAGACACATGAAAGTAATAAATAAGTGAAACAGAAAACCACATGGTAGAACCCTTGATATTGTGGTATTTTATTAATACATTCCCATGTGCACTGTGGTTAGTGTATCTAATGTATAAGACATATTAATATAGGGTTTTCACTAATTATAAAAATTTTACTAGATCATTCGTAAAATGGTGTTTTTCAATATGTAAATTTAATCAAAAAATAATTCCCATTGGGTGAATGGGGATATCATATTTACATGACTTAAAATTAGCAGTATCCTTTTATTTTTGTTTTTGTTAGTCTTATAAAAGAATATGTTTATATATAATGTTATATTTAAAATAATACATTTAACCTCTTTATGATGAGTAATATACACACATTTTCTTCCTTCTTAATCTTTAAAAAATGTTCAAGACTCATTTCTATAAATATTACTCTAGAATTTATACATTTTTACTTTTGCACCAAGTAGAATTTTCAAATTGGTTTTTGTGTTAGAAATCAATTAATTATATTTAAAAAATTATGAAATTTTTCTAATCCCTTATAGTATTTGTTGAAATATATTTTAAATATAGCATGTTTTTAATTTTATTTTCAATACTTATGTTGTTAAAACATTTAATAACCTGATTTTTGTTGTACTATTTCTACCCTTATGTTGTTCTAACACATAATAATGTAATTGCAAGTATCCCAAAAAATTAAGAATGCATTAAAAATGAAAGCTTTATGATCAAAGGTGAAAATATGTCTCTCCGAGCTTGTTTTATCCTCACCTAAAATAGAAATCCGACTAGACATTATTTTTATCTAATGTTCACACACACAATACTTTTTTTGTAAAACAACACTATATAGTTTGAGGTCCAATATCAAAATGTTATATCCATATAGTTTCAATTCTTATACTTAGAATATATCCACATGATTCTAGGTGCCATTTTAGAATCACAAATGTTGCCATGAATAGACAAAATAATAACAAATCCATTGTTATCATTACTGTTTGAAAGAGAGTGCTATTGTACATTATCTATGGAGCATTGATCTTAAGGTTAACATATTTTTCTATCCTTTTCCATATATGTGTTTGAAATTTTTCAATTTTCCATTGTATCATGTAAAAAACACCTCATTATAATCGTACTATAAACAAAATACAGAAACAAACATCCAATCCAAGAATCTCTCAACTCTTTCTTCTAAATGATCTTTATCTTACATCTCACACAACAAATTATCCAGTGGTAGTGATTAATGTTCACAATTGTTTTGTATTGGTTGTGAAAAGCTTACATGATATAGAAAACATTTAAATAATATTAGGAAATAAGAATTTAATAAATCATAAGTTAGTGCATATGATTTTGATTAATTTCTAACAAATTAATGAGAACACCCATACTCTTGGTCTTGTCTCATCTTCATTGACCACTCCCTCATAATGTAAATCCTGATAACACTAATATTTCAAAATATTATGAATAAGATATACACAAGACAATGGTTCAAATTTAATGATTTGTAAGAACCTAGAGAATTGGGTAGGTGGATCCAATTACAAATTCCCAAGGAAAAATCTAGTTGTTGATTTATGTTGTTTGCTAAGAAAGATTGAAGAATGGCCTAAGTAATGGCATAAAAATAAGGCACCAAACCACATTACCTGCCATTTTGTTTTTCAAACTCAACTGCTACATCTTATAGACAAGCAATGCTTAGTCCCCTCCACATGCATGTATCTCCAAATTATCTTGTGACACATGTAAGATAATTCCCCACTAATTGACATGTGCTCTAAGTACCCAAAAGATATAAGGTTTGACATTAAAATGTGAAATTATTCAAATTGGCAGTATTTCATGCATTTATTGTCATAAAAATGAAGAATTTCACATATGTTCCCCCAAACATTTCACCACCATAGAATTTTCTATAGAATAGTTTTGTGGTGAATATTTGTAATTTGGAGAATAGTAGGAATTCGTGAATATGAATTTGGTTATTTTTATGACCATGGAAGTGACCACATTTAGCCCAAAAATTGCACAAAAAATAATTTTACACATGTGAATACCCAATAAATGTCCAATCCCAATGTATATTTTTTTATTAAATTGTCGCGTGATCGATGGAAAATAATTTTTAAAAATTATTGGATTTACCATGAAATCCATGAAACCTTCTTGGTCCATTGGTCTCATTTTCTGGACATGTGTCACCTTTCCGAAAAACCTCAAAGTGATGGGCTTACGCAGACTCCAACCCACATAATAAGTTGTATTTGATAGAGTTTCGGGTCCACAAGCCCCTCTTGCATTCAACGGGCCTGACCCATAACCAATAAAATGTTGGCATGTGTGAATTCCAAGGAAATAAACATGTAAGAAATACACTCCTTGCTACCAACCAAAAGTTGCCAATCACCACGTGTCAACTTCAAGTTCATATGGTCATGCAAAACTTCAAATGTCCATAATTTCCTCTAGAGAGCTTCAAATTATACAAAGTCGATCTTGATTGAAAGGTATTATTGTGCACTTAATTTTTGAATTCTAATAATCATACTTTTGTGAGGCTAGTTGGGTGAAAAAGGATAAAAATACACAAGGCTTCAGTAACACCCACATTTTACACACACAAATACAACACACATAATAACAAGATAATTTTTTTTGGCTTACATTACTTAATACGTTACATCACATAGGATCACTTAGGATAATGTATAATACATGAGATGTTTTTTTTAAAATGGACCCAAAAATATAACATGATGCACATCAAAGCCACATTCCCAAAAATGAAAAAGTACAACAATGACCCACTACAATATACACTTACTCACATTAACTTCCCACAACACATCATTGTTCATGGTGAAATATTTATTACAATCCTATTTTATTAGTTGACTATAATTGTCTAAAGAACACATAACATGGGACCCTTCATTCCTTTACAGCCAGGAAGAATGTTTTTGTTTAACATTTCACCTATAGTGGTTCCTTATAATTCTCGTGTTTCTCTTTTGGAAATAAATTTATATAGCATGATTTTGATTAGGAACATACATACACACATGCGTTTTCTAATATTTGACTTAAGGATTTTTTTGAGAGATTCGTGTTTACTTGGTTTGGTAAAATACTCTCATTACATGGAGGAAAATTCATAGGAAGAAAAAGGAAGGTTACTAGATCAATAGAAAACCTATCCTAAGTTTATTTCATAGCATTGTTTGATAATAACAATACACTCTTTTAATATTCAAGTTATTATAACCAACTATTTAGGATAATAATTAAGTTGTATCATTATTGATTCACAATCTATTACTCCAATTAGGAATTCATATTTTCACAATCATATTGTGCATGTAAGGGTACATTACACCTGTGTTCCCATTATAGATATTTTTATTTGAATTCAAGTGGCGAATTTCACATTTCAAACTACTTTTGTTTCATCCTCTTAAGGATTTCCTCCTAATAGCAACAAGTTAATTACACGTTTCAACCTTAAATTATACATCCTGAATGATCCTAGGTTTAATATATTCCTATCTGTGCCAAGGGTTCTACTAACTTTTACAAGTCCAACTAGAGTGCAATTTCCTTAACTCACAAGACCTTGGCTACAACTAAAGTTATCCCATTCTCAAGGCTACATTTTATTATTTCATTAACATCATTGTTTAATCCAAATTTATGCAAACAAAGCATGTGATCATGCATCATATTTGGTTTTTTGATTTATTAGGTTGTTTTAATAGTCATGGATCTCTACTTTATTAAATTCATTTTATGGTCACATTTGACATTTTAGTTTGTTTTGACATCGTTCAATGACGTACCATTTGTATCTTGTTTTTCTTAGTTTAATCTTATTTACCCTTTTTACTAACTACATTTACATGGTTACTTTGGTATTGTATTAACAACATTTTGGAACAAATGTAAGTTCTATGAAATTTCCATAACACTTAGGGATTTAAGACTATAAGGAGTACGACCTCTCCCAAGATAGCTCATTTCATTTCTCTTATACATGCAAGTATTAATTGTATATTGCAAGAGAGATGTCCAAAATAATCCTATGCATTACAAAATCCTCCTAAGGACCTATTTAAATGTTGGGGAAATATGCAAGTAATTCAAAACATAGTCTCCACTCATATAATTTAGATCTCACAAGAGATCAATCATAGGTACAACAACCAACTATCTTGAAAGGATTTGGCCACCCAATAGGGTACCAAGGGAAATTATGAACAAGGGGTTTAACTTATTCATGATATGACCAGACCTACAACACCTACACATGATCACCTCAATCATACCAATATGTAAGGTTTCACAACATATATGCACCACATCAAAAATATAAAGGAAATGGTTCTTAATAAGACGTCTTAGGTGCAAAGCATGAATATGATTAATGAGATCAGATTATTTTCTTAACATGATCAATTTTTAATTCCCTTGAAGAAGAAAAAAATGGAGGTAGTAAGGACAATATGAATTATAACTTGTTCTTTTAATTTCATTAGTTTTGATGAGAGGAGATTTTGCCTAGCATTGTGGGTGTTAAGGAAATATACCAATAATAATATCTTTTATACATAGATACAACATTGAGTACAACTTCACATCCAAATCGACACTATAAAATATATCCACATTAGCATTACCCTTTTCAAAATATAGAAAGAACAATTCCTTGAAAAATAATACATATCATTATTCTGTGGTAATACATGTATTGCAAGATAAATATAACTTTACAATGACAACCCATTAATTACAACATATCACATCCAAGAAATTCCACTAGTTCGGTGTACCTACAACCAACATTGCGTCAATCATAAGACTGGGTATTAAAATCCCCTACACTCAACCATAAATTCCACGCATCCATCATTTCAAACAATCGCAATAGAAAATAAAGAGAGATAGGGAGAGAGAAAGAGAGGTCGTTTCTTCACACATTCACACTACCATATTCTATTTTTTTTCTTTAGATATAAGAGTAAGGAAAGGAGGAAGAAAGTATAGGATTCATTTTATTTTCAAATCACCATAACATCTCATATCCTAATTTCATTTATTTTCAAACTCATGCACATTTGACCCATTTATGTTTTCAAACCAATCAATATTTTCATAATTATCTATGGAGAGAGGAAAAGTAAGAGAGATAAAGTATGGAATTCATTTTCTTTTCTATTCATCATATCATAACCATATACATTAGCCAAATTTAATTTCATTTCCAACCCATAAACATTTATAGATCATTTAAATTTTTATAGCCATTCAAAATATCATAGTTACTTCTAGAAGAGAAAAAGGGAAGAGAGGGATCTATAAAAATTTCCCAGAAAATATTCACACAATAAATTGATCAAATCATTCTCCAAAAAGTGTGGAAACGATATCCACAAGGTTCCACGATTAGTTAGGAGTGAAAAAAACCCCTTAGAAGATGTGCTCAACTAAAGATGTAATTTTGGTGCAAGCTAGTTGAAGCATCTAAAGTGCTCACAATTTGGAACTTGAAAACACACGTTTTGATATTCAACACGATTTCTTATAGTTCATCATGTCTAATGGAAGTTTATTATGAAGAGCAGATCTCAAGTTACAAGAGCAGCTCTGGGGCCAGTTATCATAATCACAAAAACTCTTGTCACTCACTGATTTGTGGGCCCCAAAACCCACTCACAAAACAAGTCTTTGAATTCATTTTCATTGAAATGTAGATGAGTTATGATTATCTTGTTTGCAGTCTAGGTATAAGCAGAGTTACTTTTATTTTTGCTCAACCTAAGTGGTAATCAAAGGTTGTAACTGATCACATTTTACTAAAAACAACACCTTATTACTAGTGATTGATAAGCTAAGTGGCCTTAGAAAATTGAAATGCAAGGGTGTTAATTAAGTTAAAAAAACATAGTTAAGATTCTCCATAGTGCCTCACGTTACTAGGGGTCATACAAGGAGTTTCAAGTTTCAGGTATAATTGGGTGTTGCACTCCATGCACATAACTTTGTGGTCATTGTTGACAATTTTTCGCACTTGTAAAAAAATGGGAAAATTGAAACTTCGTTATGATGGATGGCATTTGTGAAGTGAACTTAAGCTAGGGGGATTATTTTAGTTCAATATTATTTATGTTGGATTAATTAATGATTACATGAAATCTGTAGCTATGTGTGTTGTTGCAAAATGCAACAGATCATATAGTCTGCAATTTTATGATTATCTTCAGGAAAATAACACAAATCCCCAAAGGATAGATGCGTAAACTTGATAAACACTGAAAATATAGAATAGATGAAGTGTTAAGTTTTGGAACAACAATCATAGTTGCAGATTGTAGCAATCAAGGTTCATTTCTATAGTTACAGATATTTTAAATTTCTTTCCTTCATGATTAAATACATTCAATTATATTATTGAGTTGTTTAATTCATTATACAACCCATATACAAAACTAAAACGTAAAAAGAAATACACAAGTTAGTTTCAGAATTCAATGTTTTATTCATAAGGAATTTCAAATGTTCCCACAAAGGTCATGGGATGTAACTCAAAAGTAAATTACAACTACTGAAGTAAGAGATACATATGCATGAAAAAGAAAGTAAAGGAGTATGAAAGAACCCATCATTGCCTTAGGTTTCTTTCATTTCGTTTGATGCATTTCAAGCTCCATCTTCATCCTCGCTTCTTAGCAAATGGCACTGTACCTGAAAAAGAAAAGGAAAGATTGTCAATTTTGAGCTCAGGATTGATCCATATTCCTATACTATCTAATTCATGTAAGTGGATCTCTTAACATAATAAGGTATAAATTACATAAGGGTCAAAGGCACAACTAATAAAAGCACTATTCTGTATAAACATACACGACTCATTCACTCAAAAAGAAGAAAGAGAAAAACTATGGAATAAAAGATAGGCCTAAAAGTCTAATGTTTTCTAACCAGTCTATCTAAATGTGAAGATACAGGAAATAAGAAAGTAGTGATACACTTTGTAACTTGAATCAAGAAAGTACATTTATTTTAGTTCAAATTAAAGGCCGAAGTTAACTAGAATTAGATAAGATTCCAGATGAATCTGAATGCAAAAGGAAATATGAGAAAATTTTGACAGGACTTCGCCATGTAAAATGGACATTTTACATCTTTCCATCATCCTTTTAAAACTAATACATGTATGAAAGCTATAGATAAATCAAATATTAATGCAGGAAGAAGATAATGCATGGTATGGTCAAAGATAATAGTTACCAGAATTCATCTTCCAAAAACAAGACATAATTCAAAAGATGAAGGATACGGTTACCAACTCAAAGAAAATAAGTTTTACAACTTAATCGAATACAACTGAGAATAAATGAACAAATTCACATTTCCAGGTAGTATTTTCCAAATTTCATCAAGAAAGATTCAGTAATGCTCAGACATCAACTCAGAATGGATTATAAAAAAACAAATTGTTTGAACATGGAAAAGAGCTCTTAGAAAGGAGTAGATTGATGTCATCTATAGAAAACACAAGGTACATGAATGAGCATCTCATATTACATTTGAATTAAGAGAAAGTCTAATAAGAATTGCAGCAGATAAACACAAATACAGAAACATCAATGACTTACATAGTCATGAAAAGGTTACAGAAGAAAGTGAAGAAATAAAGATAGAGCTTATGCAAAATCAGAGTTGCAGATCAAGGTGGCCACTTCCAGTAACTGCTACAGGGTGTATGACAAGGAAAGAAATAAATTGAGAAATTGCATCCACATCTAAATATTCCAATTCTTGTACAACATCAGAATGATCATGTAATCAATTTGGATCAGCATAAATAAGTGTTTGCAACTCATAAAGACAAAGTCACAGCTTATGCTCAGTGCAACAACACAAGAGAAAGATGATGATATGAAGTATAGAGAATGCAATTAAATAGAAAAGGCACAAATATGAGCTCAAGATTGGCAAGAGTTCCAAATCTCAGAATGAAGATAAGATTGCAATAAAAGGCACAAATTCCAATTTCAGAAAGCAATGGGTTTCATTCACAGAAAGAAAACATGATCAACAATTAAAAGAAATCTCTACAGTTGCAATAAATGATTCTTTATGAATTTCAATATGCATTTTCTAAGAATCATCATAGAATTACTAAAAATCATATAAGATCAAAATGATAACTATTATTGTGTGTTCACTGTTCCATATATGAGGATGTTTGGAAGTCACTTTTCTAAAATAAGCTCAAATGCAGGGGAGTAGAATGTAGTTCAAGGTTCACTAAGAGAAGTATACAATGCAATCATATTTGTGAAACAACAACTAAACCATCCTCTGAGTTACAATGATAACTATTAAGATACAATTCAAAAAATAGAACTATTTGCAAGTACATTATTTCGAGGAATGGGAGTTATATTTAGCATTTAGAAGCTACAAGTATCAAAGATTCAGGTAGACATCAAAAGCGTACTATAGCTATCAGCTTCATAATGAAAGAATGTAATAAAACATTCAAGTACCTAGATTTACAGTAAAGGAAGAAAGGACATGAATTGATACAGAGAAAATGACAAGTTCAAAGCCAAGTGCAGATACCCAAAAACACATTTTTCTTCCTTGAAATATAATGTGGTCAAACAAAGAAGTGCAAGGTACAAATAAATAAAATGATTCATTCTCTCATGGCTGTGAAATAATTTCACAAATTTTGCATAGAGTTTCGATAATAGAACACAAACTCACCAGTTGGAGTCAAATAAATAAACCCTCAAATACAGAGTTAAAGGTTAAAGACCGAGAACCAGATTCAAGCTCAAAAGGGTTTCACAGAACAGGAAATGAAAAGAAACCAGAATGGTTTTAATATTAGGAAGACATATGAAAGGAAAGCTTTAAAACTCAGTCAAAATCTTGAGAAATTAATAATACAGAAGATAGTTACAGAGCTTACCCTTTTTAAAACGGTGGTCATTTATTTGAAGCCAACTAAGAGCAAAGAATACCATCAAAGAAGAAAAAAAAAGAGAAATGAATACATAGTTATGTTTCAAGATCAGGAACATTGTCATTTTCAAAAAACTAAGCTCGATGATACTCTAAACCAATGACCACAAAATCTCATAAGAGTACATGGTATTCAGGAAACTGAGCTCGAATTCTATAGCAATGGCAGTGAGCTTCCACAACCAAATCACTCAAAAAATCTAACAAAGAAAAAAGTAAAGATAATTCTATAGTAAATTTATTATACACATTAAGGGGAAGTATGATGATGAACATTAATGTTAGATATAAAAGATGTAATTTGTAGCTGGTGGTATCCTGACTTGACATCAATATTTGAGAAAACTCTGACACCCCTCATCTGATCAAAGATGTCATTAATCCTCTGAAGTGGATAGTGGTTATTTATTGTTACCTTATTAAGATGCTTGAAATCAACAATTTTTTTGACAAACCCATATTTATTCTTCACAAAAATAGCTAGTTCCCCCCAAGGGGATACACTAGGGTAAATTAGGCCCTTCTCCAACAACTCCTCTAGTTGAATCTTAAGATCATGGAGCTCTGGAGTCATCATCCAACAAGGTTCTCATGAAACTGGTGTTGATCCTAGTACTATTTCTATACTGAAATTTACCTCTATATAGGGTAGTAACCAAGGAAGCTCATTCAGATAAACATGTGCAAACTACCTCAATACCACATTCTTATCAATATTTCAATGATATGGAGTACTCAATAATCTATCACTAATCGTAATTACAAAGAATTGACAACCCTTGTGCATGCTCTGCCTATGGTACTTAGCCAAGACAATACACATGGAAAAAGGCCTCTATATCCTAGAAATAATAACTCAATTCCCAAGGTCATCCTGACACTTAATGATCTTACTTCTACAATCTACTTAGGCATGATGAGACTCACGCCAATCCATTCCCAAAACAACCTTGTAGGATCCTAAAGGTAACACTCAAAGGTCCAAGGTAGTGGAAAATAATACCAAATCAAGTACACAACTCTCCACATAGGTATAAACAATGATTTTGGCCCTTGAGGCCAACTCAACCTGCCAACCATCTAACTGCCCATCCACTACTAGCAAAAATTGGTCCATTATACATGATGATATAAATAAATGTGATGTTCTTGAATCAAAGATTATTGAGATAAAACCACCCTTGATAGTACCTGCAGTCTTGATAATTGTGGTCTAATGCTCATACTAGTGGTTATCTACTAATATGTAGACACGATGAGTGTGTCCCACGTTTGCCAATTTCTTTGTTGAGTTAAGGTATCTCTGCCTATCAATGGTGGTGGGTTTGTGTGGACACATAAAATTATAATGATAAGGGGCCCCACAAATAAAACTACCTACTCATCCAATCTGTGTAAGGGTCCCACCTATGATCTAATGTACTGACCCGACTAGTCTAACTCTAACATACTACTAAGCATAGGTTGGCTATACCTAATGAATTCCTTTTCTCCAATCTTTACCCACTAAAAAACCTCCTCAAACTCCACCTCTCTACATACCCTATGTCAGGTTAGTCCTTTACTGCTGAGTGCGTGGTGGAGGTCTCAGAATTGACTATGGAGGCGTAAATACTCATCGAGATGGTTAAACCATACCCTATGTCCTTTAGTTCTGGAATGATTACATCCTCTCCTAAAACATACCCCTAGGCCTATCTCTATGCTTTTGTGCCTTGCTTATGTTCTCTTCGGCTAAGTAGGCCTTATCCATAGCCTTTTCAAGTGTCGAAGGAGATAACATCCTAAAAGATTTGTCCAGTTCTACATTCAGTCCCCAAACAACCTTATTGAATTTAAATTTCTCATCCTGAAGATAATCAATATAATGTAATAAATCTAGAAATCGGCTCTCGTACTCAAAAACTGTGCTTGAGCCCTGTTGGAGGTCATGGAACACATCAATTATCTTCTAAACAAAGTATTCAGACATATACCGAGCTCTAAATCGCTCCTCAAACAACTCCCAGGTCACTGATTCTCTAGTCAAATGGATATTTTGCTCCTAATTCTTTCACCAAATGCCTACAGCATCCTGAAGTTGGTGAATAGAAAAACTTAGCATTGACATTACTCTTATATAAGTGTATTCCAAAGTAACTATTGAGGCTTAGGAGCCATGACTCAACCCAAAATCCAACTGTGGTTCCACTTTAAGTGGGGAGATGTAAATAAAGAGGATATCTAATCACACTTCTTGTGTAGCAATCATGACGTTGGTGCCCAACCAACTCCACATCTGGTGAATGTGGTCATCTTCTATGTAGCAGGTCTAACGAAGAGATGCCACTCTCTCAAAGTGAATGGAGGGGCTATGATACCTAGCCCACCTCCTGAGTGTCTTGTTGAAGTGGCACCGAGTGTGAACTCTCTTCTGGCGGTGTATCCTATCCTAGACGTTCAATCTTCTCTCCTGGATCATGTTGTGCCAGAACAATACTAATGTAAAACTCCATCATCTATTGTAAATCTGCCAATATTTGTTGTCCTAACTTAGGGGCACACAACTTAGGTGTAGGTGACCTACGTCCCAAACCCTTGACGGATCAATACACATACCTCATGAAAGCATCTTGTGTACAAAAGGAAAGGGAAAGTTTATGATTTTTTATAAGGTATCAGAAACGACTAAATGAATTAAGTTTATTAATTTAATTTTATAATTACCCAGAGTGTCTAGTGTTGTAAACCCAAAGCTTGGATACTAGATGTAGTGCCCTATATTTGGCATGATCAAAACCAAACTCAAACACCTAAAAATTTAGGTACTTTTTACAAATATTATTTTATTAATATTTAAGTACGATCAGAAACTATATCCAACACCTAATTAATATTCTTTTATTATTTTATTTACCATAGTAATTACCAGGGAAGTATCCCCCTTATTTGTATTAAATTTAATCAAAAAAATATTGTGTTATTTACCATATTCATTACCAATGAAATATCCCCCTTTTCCATATTAAATTTAATTTCGGAAGAAGTTCCCCATTAAAGCCAACTATGCTAACCCAAGCCATATTTCTCATTTATTAAATATTTACTTAAGTCTTAAATTTCATATTTTACACTTTCATATCCCTTAATTAGATTAAATGATCATATTCTCATTATTTTTTTATTTTAACCAATTTTCTAATGCCACATTTTTAAATTAATCCCACCATGGTATATTAGAAAAGTCCCTTAGGTTCCCCTTTGTTTATTTTACCCACAAAACAAATAAGACATATATTCCAACATCTTTAAAGTTATGAAGGTTTGATCCCCACCATTGGATTGAATAAATATAGGCCCTATATCTTAGGGATCCTCTACAACCCTAATATCTTCTTTATGATTTTATTTTTGAATGTTTTTTTGTTTATTCTCTTCTCATTTGCACAGGTAGGGTTTCAGGGAGAAGATTGAGGCAAGAAGAAGGTTATGGAGGCAAGGTTCAGTTCCTCCTCCAAAACTGCAAGATATTTGTTCATTCGCACTCTAAATCGATTCCATCTTGTTCTAAATTTGTGAGGGAGGGAAGAAACTACTCCTTGTTATTTCATGTTTGTGTTTAAAGATAGGTTTTCAACATATTATTTCTATTTTTCAATAACCATAGTTTTCCTTGAACCGAGGTATATATATATATATATATATATATATATATATATATATATATATATATATATATATATATATCTATATGTATATATATATATATATGTATGTATGTATATATATATATATATGTATGTATGTATTTCACATAGGGATGAATCTCATTATTGCACATGGTTATTAGAAAATATGTATAAGTTCATTGTGGGCATGGGAAAACAATAAATGGAGGGGTGGAGGTGGATGTGGTGCGGGTGAGTTACACCACAGAAATGTGGTGTGGCTTGGCCACACCACAATCAGCTATGCAGAGGGAGGGGGATAGGGTAGGTCACAAACCCATTTATTTTTTTAACTCCCTCATTTTTTTTCAATGTGCTTAAATGTTTTTTTTCCCATGTATAGTTTTATTTTTTTGATAAATCCCCAATATATATATATATATATATATATATATATATATATATATATATATATATATATATATATATATATATATATAAGGTAAATTCTTAGTTTTGAAGGGATCCAAAAACACTTTACATCAAAGATAAGCATCAAGGCTTCAAAGTGAAATAAAAGGATTCCTCCAACAGACTATACAAGAAATAAAAAGACAAACCAAAAACAACAGAAAAAGAAGAACACACCAAAGAAAGGGAAGGCACCAAGAAGGTCGAAAATTATTGACCACACCCTAGATGTAATCCTTTCTTTCAAGTTTCTTCCCCTTATGAGACTGATGGTTCATCTTTAAACGTTCATAAGCATATTTTCCTTTCTTCTTTTTTTCACTACTATCCATCCTTCGCCCTTAAAATGGTCTGCATTATCCTCTGGATGAACTGGTATAAAAACAAGATATATATACACATATATTAAACTAGATAGCCATTATTTTAAAATCTCATGGTCAAAAAATATTCACTCAAATCAGAGTTATACATGAGTATTTAAATATTTTGCATATAAGTACCCCAATTTATTTTTTGATTTCTATATATATATATATATATATATATATATATATATATATATATATAGAAGTATATATGCATATCTACAGGTATGTATTTTAACTTATGTAAATAAGTTCTAGCACTATGATAAAAGTGTGATTTTATGGGAGAAACAATTTAAGTCAAAATCTCTCTCTTTTTTTGGTAAAATGTACACCCTATTTCAAAATGGATTCCTTTCTTTATCTATTAAACAAAAAATTGGAAACAAAAACATGCAATAAGAATACTGATATGTATCTTCCTATTCAAGAGGAAGCAACACAACTCTAGTTTATTTACTAACTTTCAAAACCATATTTTGTTAAAAGACACTTCTTTTCTAAAATTCATATATATACTTTAAAACCAAAAGTTAATATTTCATCGACTTAGTCCATTTCTTTTCTTATCCACAATACATTTTCAACCAAGGAGATATATTTCTTAATTAATAAGAGATGAAAACAAATTATAGATTTAATTTAAATTTTATTTTCTAAAGCTTATCAATAAGGAATACATTATTTCATTTATATGAACTACAGCCAAACATAATCCTTGCTTCTCAAAACAAAAACTACTTTTACAAAGATAAAGGATAATTTCACAACCCCCGTAACGAATATTTCCAACACCCTTTATAATAAGATGTCAATGCATACAAAAAATTTCCACACAACAAGATTACAACATAGTAAAATACAAGTATGTATGCCTTCCACTAAAATGTGGGAAAAAATTTATAATAATTAAAGACTTCTTATCAAGAGATAAGAGATGATACCAAGATATTACATAACCATTACAACAAAACTAAAATGTAAGTATTAAATCCTTCCCAAAATGGGGAACAACATGTCAAATATTTAAAGTTTTATCCTCCATGCTCCAAGCATAATTTCCAAGATTCCACAACATATGAAAGTATTCAATGCACAAGAGGAAAGGGACCAATTTCCTCCCAAACAAATGACATCATCACATACAATCTCAACCAAATGGAGGACATGTTATCCTCCCTCCAAGCACATGGGAGAGAGAGAATGCATGCCTATAGATTGCGCAAGTAATTGGAGACAAAGGGTGACAACACACACACACACCACACAATTTAAACATAAAAACCATTAAAACACAAAAAATCATAAGAGGATAACTCCATGTTTTCCTCAAAGGGGAAGACTGGCAAGGGGCCCTTTATAATCCATATTGTGATCCAACCATAGGAACAAAAAAAAAATCTCCATAATGCCCGCCTTATCTCTCCATCCATAATACCCTCCTTATCACTCCATCTAAAACACCATGTCTCCTCCTTGTAAGTATTTTTAAACCAAGCATGGTTTATTTATCAAGGATAGAAGATGAGGATCAAACCATATGAACAGTCATCTTCTAAATCAAACCATATGAGGGGAGGAAATAAAAATAAATACAATCATGGGTATTCCATCAAGCCCTATGGTGTAAGAGGGGGTTTCCTCCATTTTCCTCTACACTCCAAAATCCATCTCAAGAAGTATGGATGAAGAAAATAAAATACAACAAGATTCACTAACATCCACAAAAACCATGCAAAAAATATTACATTAAATAGTTATTTTAATTTTACACAACATACTAAACAAGAAAAAATGAGAGGCACGAAGGAATTCATCAAACAAGCTATCCCACTTTAAAGAAATCCAAACACTCCAAGCTCCAAGCTCCCAGCTTTAAGCTCTCTCAAACTCCAATAGTAAACATTACAAGCAAATTCCCCTATCCCTCTTCATGAGGAGGTATAAAAATAATAATGAAATTCCAATCCTCCCAAATGAGAGGGTGACATGTGTCACCCATATTATTCTCAACAAAATATTATAAAATCCCAATATACATAAAACAAAAAACATTTCAGAATTAATCTCCCAAATTTCAAAAAAAATTCCAATAAGCGAACACACTTCAACGTTTGAGATAACACAAAAATCAAACATACATAGAAGATGTTGATAAAAGAGGGCTCAAATGCAATGGAAAGTCCCATTTGACCTTGAAAATAGACCCCCTTACCTATAGGTAGGGTCCAAGGGGCTCATTTTAGTGTAAGTGACACCCCCAATGTGAAAAGGGACCATTACAAATGCCTCATTTAGCCCAACTTCGATATTGGGTAAAGTGGCTCAAAAGAAGAGGTGGTGGGGCCAACCCAATTGATGATTAGCTGGTCCCAACCCACTAACAACAATATTACTAATATAAAACTTCTCTAATGTATGTAGGGACCATTAGGTCCATAAAATAGATTATCACAATGCTTGAACAAATTAAATTTAACATATATATATATATATATATATATATATATATATATATATATAAAATAGGAATCACCAATGGTGTCCAAAATTGAATACACCACATACATAGAAGGTTACAAAAAGATCAAGCATGGCTAAATGACTTGGCGTAGTTAGCTGCATTCTGCTGTGTGACCTATAATATGAAAACTCAATTCACACATTAAACATACCTGACTGATACAATAAAACAGAGAATAATAACAGTATAACGACAGCCAAATCATTAACAGATATTCATTCTAACTATAAAAAAATAGATATCAAAATGAGATGACCATATTCTAATAATATGCATCCATAATAAAATAAGATATAAGATCCATCTGAGTTATAGAAAGATAGCATTCAATTTTCCATTATAAACCAATAATATCAAAGTATACAATAGAGTTAACATCCATCCACCATATACGATATAAAACTAACTATCTCATATCCTGCCGGTATCCATAACCATGTAAGTGCAAGAAACAAAAATAATGATCATAATTCTAGTTTGTAACCATGTTCCCTAAACCCCTCATGTGTTACCAAATAATCCATAATTAGATCACACGGTATCAAAATAGTGCTAAATCAATGTCTATAGTCAAGTAAATGAAATGAGTCAGTAAATTAAATGATGTAAGAAACAGGTGGGCACTACAGTATGCTTCATTTTTTATTCTATTCCATTGATTTCTTTTCATCTTTGCTACATTCCTTATCCTCATTAAGAAAGTGTAGATTAGTTTTGCAAACATAATATTGATAAAAAAAAGTGTTGTGTATTGTGTTAATGGAAAGATGTAATATGTTAGGGACGTATTTTACATTAAATATTTGTAATGTCACTTTCGTTGAATATTTCATTAAAAGTGTTTCCATCAAGCTTCAAATCACAAAAATAGTGCTCGAAAAAAATGGTATTATCCAAGTGTGAGGAAAAAAAACAAGAGAGATGTGATGTCTATTTCAAGATGGGAAAATGGAGAAAGGCATATCCTTATAATTAGATATAAACATGTGTGGCTATCATTAATATTTTGTTCACTTTCATCATAAAATTTTCATTGTAGATGAACCTTATCAATCCATAAATATTATATTTTTGTATATAGACATACTTTTAATGAAGCTCTTTTCATGTTGGAGTTATGCGTGGATTATTTAATTCCAATTTTGAATCCCCTATTTTTCCTATATATTTAGTAGAGCTTCATGGGGGGTGTGTTATCTGATTTTGCCCCTCAAGAAAAATCAAACAAGGATGACCCCAAAGAAAAAATGAGGGATCCATTCAGCCATGGAAACTCACATTTCGGGCTCGATCTGAGCATGTAAGTGAAGCAGTTTGAGAACATCGCAGAGGATTTCGGGAAATGAAGAAGCCCTAAATTCCAAATTCATACTCTCGAGGTGTGGTCATTAAAAGGTAGGCTGAAGCAAAATTTGGGGGCTCAGTATAAAGAAGCACGAAAAAGGAGAAGGAGCTTCGAAACCTCAAGTCTGAAATTCAAAATTCATGGTTTCAAAGTTTCGGAGGATTCAAGAGCTCATGATGAATAGTTCCACAGGGGAGAAGAAGAAAATGAAACATGAAGCCCAAAATTTAGACTTCGGGATTTCAAGATTTCAAAGGTTTCATGTGCCAGGCCGATAATTGAACCCCGAAAACACAAAACGTGAATCATAGAAACCCTAAAACCCAAATCCCAAATCCCCAAAACATGAATCCCTGAAACCCTGAAAGCTGAAACCCAAATCCTTGAAACCCTTAAAACCTAAAGGTTTGAAACCTGAAATTTGAACTTCAGACTTCGGGGTTTCAGAGTTTCATAGGTTTCATGACCTCATGATGAATAGTGTTGTGTGGAGATAAGAAAATTCTGAAACCCGAAGTTTGAATTTTAGACTTCGGGGTTTCAAAATTTTGAAAATTTTGGCTTGAGTGATGAATAATGTCACGTGACATGGTTTCAGAGAACTAACTTTGAAGTTAAATTTTTGGACTTTAGAGGTTCAACATTTTTGAACTCTTGAGCCAACTTGAGCAATGAATAGTACCGCGATCTTTGAAGTGGAAAATCCCAAAGTTCTGAATGCTGAAAGTTTGAAATTTCAAATTTCAGAGGGTGCGATGTAATTTCAGAGTCCGAAAATGTAAATTAACCACTGACATTTATTGCAGTATGGCACTCTCATCTTCAAATGGCCATAACGTTTGACTGGAAGCTCAAATTTGCATACAATTGGACTTTTTAGAAATATCTCAATGTCCTCTACACATCTACGATTGATTTTTTACTTTTGTTAAGGCTTAGTATTTAAAAATTAATAAATAAGTCAGCCATTTTAGAGGGTGTTTCAAGATTTCTCACCTACCAAAATGATGAGGTATGTGCTTCCTTTATTCTCCAATAAGGAAAATTACATCAAGGCAAGTGTTTTAAAGTGGCATCCATGATTATTGTAGGTGATTTTAATGCATTTTTGGTTGGTTGAAGCAATATTTCAAATTCCTCTCTCCCCCTTCTCTCATTCTTCCTATATATTATAAGGAGGGGACCATTTCAAAAGGGTGGATAATCTATTTTCGTACCCTCCCTTCTTCTCTTGTCTATAAGTGAATTTTTTTAGTTCAAACCTCCCATAAAATTTGTAATGCACTGTATCAAATATGTGGAGGAATCATATATGTATGTGGATGAATTTCAACCATATTTTGTGTTCATTGCATCTTTATGATCTCTCATTACAAATTTGGTTAACCATGAAATTTAGGTTGTGTTACATGTTTTGATATTTTGTGTTTAATGGTGAATGAATTTGTGATAAGAAACTGATTTGTGTTGATGTTCATCCTCTTCAATATTGGTCAATGTTATTACCTTGCAAGGAAATTTATTCAACATTCCTCTTGAGGCATCACCCCCTAGTAGATTAGGTTTAATTTATTGCAATATTTTCAACCCTATCTCCTTGGAAATTTAGTGTATATTTTCAGATAGATCCTCTACAATTTGAAGTGTGTATCATAATAGAGGAATAAGATCTGTCCTTCATCCATAGATCTCTGTCGATTGAAAAGTCCAACACTTTGGGAAAAGATCCATCTTATGCAATCACAGTGAAAATTTCAATATATCAATTTGTAAACAATCAAGGGTGCTATGATTACGCATCAATAGGACGTATGCAAGTTATTGATTTAAAATATCTCACCCTCGTAAATAACTAATGACCATAGTAGAGACAAGAAAGATCATTTGTCACCTATGTGGACTCCCCATACTCATGTGAATTGGAGGGTAGGCATAATATCACAAATGATTAGGTGGTGACGTCAGGTTTCAAGTTCCTAAATGGCAGAACTAAAACCATCACAATGACTCTAGAATGGACCATGGTACATATAAAGTATGGCCCGGAAATTAATTAGTACATTGTTTGCCCTTATTGCCTCATCCAGAACATCTTATAGATCTATCTAAGGTCCTCAAAGTATCTTGTAAGATGGAATTGGCATGGGGTATGTCCATACATACATAGAAGACACATGAAAGTAATAAATAAGTGAAACAGAAAACCACATGGTAGAACCCTTGATATTGTGGTATTTTATTTAATACATTCCCATGTGCACTGTTGGTTAGTGTATCTAATGTATAAGACATATTAATATAGGGTTTTCACTAATTATAAAAATTTTACTAGATCATTCGTAAAATGGTGTTTTTCAATATGTAAATTTAATCCAAAAAATAATTCCCATTGGGTGAATGGGGATATCATATTTTACATGACTTAAAATTAGCAGTATCCTTTTATTTTTTTTTTTGTTAGTCTTATAAAAGAATATGTTTATATATAATGTTTTATTTAAAATAATACATTTAACCTCTTTATGATGAGTAATATACACACATGTTCTTCCTTCTTAATCTTTAAAAAATGTTCAAGACTCATTTCTATAAATATTACTCTAGAATTTATACATTTTTACTTTTGCACCAAGTAGAATTTTCAAATTGGTTTTTGTGTTAGAAATCAATTAATTATATTTAAAAATTATGAAATTTTTCTAATCCCTTATAGTATTTGTTGAAATATATTTTAAATATAGCATGTTTTTTATTTTTATTTTCAATACTTATGTTGTTAAAACATTTAATAACCTGATTTTTTGTTGTACTATTTCTACCCTTATGTTGTTCTAACACATAATAATGTAATTGCAAGTATCCCAAAAAATTAAGAATGCATTAAAAATGAAAGCTTTATGATCAAAGGTGAAAATATGTCTCTCCGAGCTTGTTTTATCCTCACCTAAAATAGGAATCCGACTAGACATTATTTTTATCTAATGTTCACACACACAATACTTTTTTGTAAAACAACACTATATAGTTTGAGGTCCAATATCAAAATGTTATATCCATATAGTTTCAATTCTTATACTTAGAATATATCCACATGATTCTAGGTGCCATTTTAGAATCACAAATGTTGCCATGAATAGACAAAATAATAACAAATCCATTGTTATCATTACTGTTTGAAAGAGAGTGATATTGTACATTATCTATGGAGCATTGATCTAAGGTTAACATATTTTTCTATCCTTTCCATATATGTGTTTGAAATTTTTCAATTTTCCATTGTATCATGTAAAAAACACCTCATTATAATCGTACTATAAACAAAATACAGAAACAAACATCCAATCCAAGAAGATCTCTCAACTCTTTCTTCTAAATGATCTTTCTCTTACATCTCACACAACAAATTATCCAGTGGTAGTGATTAATGTTCACAATTGTTTTGTATTGGTTGTGAAAAGCTTACATGATATAGAAAACATTTAAATAATATTAGGAAATAGAATTTAATAAATCATAAGTTAGTGCATATGATTTTGATTAATTTCTAACAAATTAATGAGAACACCCATACTCTTGGTCTTGTCTCATCTTCATTGACCACTCCCTCATAATGTAAATCCTGATAACACTAATATTTCAAAATATTATGAATAAGATTATACACAAGACAATGGTTCAAATTTAATGATTTGTAAGAACCTAGACAATTGGGTAGGTGGATTCAATTACAAATTCCCAAGGAAAAATCTAGTTGTTGATTTATGTTGTTTGCTAAGAAAGATTGAAGAATGGCCTAAGTAATGGCATAAAATAAGGCACCAAAACCACATTACCTGCCATTTTTGTTTTTCAAACTCAACTTCTACATCTTATAGACAAGCAATGCTTAGTCCCCTCCACATGCATGTATCTCCAAATTATCTTGTGACACATGTAAGATAATTCCCCACTAAATGACATGTGCTCTAAGTACCCAAAAGATATAAGGTTTGACATTAAAATATGAAATTATTCAAATTGGCAGTATTTCATGCATTTATTGTCATAAAAATGAAGAATTTCACATATGTTCCCCCAAACGTTTCACCACCATAGAATTTTCTATAGAATAGTTTTGTGGTGAATATTTGTAATTTGGAGAATAGTAGGAATTCGTGAATATGAATTTGGTTATTTTTATGACCATGGAAGTGACCACATTTAGCCCAAAAATTGCACAAACAATAATTTTACACATGTGAATAGCCAATAAATGTCCAATCCCAATGTATAGTTTTTTATTAAATTGTCGCGTGATCGATGGAAAATAATTTTTAAAAATTATTGGATTTACCATGAAATCCATGAAACCTTCTTGGTCCATTGGTCTCATTTTCTGGACATGTGTCACCTTTCCGAAAAACCTCAAAGTGATGGGCTTACGCAGACTCCAACCCACATAATAAGTTGTATTTGATAGAGTTTCGGGTCCACAAGCCCCTCTTGCATTCAACGGGCCTGACCCATAACCAATAAAATGTTGGCATGTGTGAATTCCAAGGAAATAAACATGTAAGAAATACACTCCTTGCTACCAACCAAAAGTTGCCAATCACCACATGTCAACTTCAAGTTCATATGGTCATGCAAAACTTCAAATGTCCATAATTTCCTCTAGAGAGCTTCAAATTATACAAAGTCGATCTTGATTGAAAGGTATTATTGTGCACTTAATTTTTGAATTCTAATAATCATACTTTTGTGAGGCTAGTTGGGTGAAAAAGGATAAAAATACACAAGGCTTCAGTAACACCCACATTTTACACACACAAATACAACACACATAATAACAAGATAATTTTTTTGGCTTACATTACTTAATACGTTACATCACATAGGATCACTTAGGATAATGTATAATACATGAGATGTTTGTTTTAAAATGGACCCAAAAATATAACATGATGCACATCAAAGCCACATTCCCAAAAATGAAAAAGTACAACAATGACTCACTACAATATACACTTACTCACATTAACTTCCCACAACACATCATTGTTCATGGTGAAATATTTATTACAATCCTATTTTTATTAGTTGACTATAATTGTCTAAAGAACACATAACATGGGACCCTTCATTCCTTTACAGCCAGGAAGAATGTTTTTGTTTAACATTTCACCTATAGTGGTTCCTTTATAATTCTCGTGTTTCTCTTTTGGAAATAAATTTATATAGCATGATTTTGATTAGGAACATACATACACACATGCGTTTTCTAATATTTGACTTAAGGATTTTTTTGAGAGATTCGTGTTTACTTGGTTTGGTAAATACTCTCATTACATGGAGGAAAATTCACAGGAAGAAAAAGGAAGGTTACTAGATCAATAGAAAACCTATCCTAAGTTTATTTCATAGCATTGTTTGATAATAACAATACACTCTTTTAATATTCAAGTTATTATAACCAACTATTTAGGATAAATAATTAAGTTGTATCATTATTGATTCACAATCTATTACTCCAATTAGGAATTCATATTTTCACAATCATATTGTGCATGTAAGGGTACATTACACCTGTGTTCCCATTATAGATATTTTTATTTGAATTCAAGTGGCGAATTTCACATTTCAAACTACTTTTGTTTCATCCTCTTAAGGATTTCCTCCTAATAGCAACAAGTTAATTACACGTTTCAACCTTAAATTATACATCCTGAATGATCCTAGGTTTAATATATTCCTATCTGTGCCAGGGTTCCACTAACTTTTACAAGTCCAACTAGAGTGCAATTTCCTTAACTCACAAGACCTTGGCTACAACTAAAGTTATCCCATTCTCAAGGCTACATTTTATTATTTCATTAACATCATTGTTTAATCCAAATTTATGCAAACAAAGCATGTGATCATGCATCATATTTGGTTTTTTGATTTATTAGGTTGTTTTAATAGTCATGGATCTCTACTTTATTAAATTCATTTTATGGTCACATTTGACATTTTAGTTTGTTTTGACATCATTCAATGACGTACCATTTGTATCTTGTTTTTCTTAGTTTAATCTTATTTACCCTTTTTACTAACTACATTTACACGGTTACTTTGGTATTGTATTAACAACATTTTGGAACAAATGTAAGTTCTATGAAATTTCCATAACACTTAGGGATTTAAGACTATAAGGAGTACGACCTCTCCCAAGACAGCTCATTTCATTTCTCTTATACATGCAAGTATTAATTGTATATTGCAAGAGAGATGTCCAAAATAATCCTATGCATTACAAAATCCTCCTAAGGACCTATTTAAATGTTGGGGAAATATGCAAGTAATTCAAAACATAGTCTCCACTCATATAATTTAGATCTCACAAGAGATCAATCATAGGTACAACAACCAACTATCTTGAAAGGATTTGGCCACCCAATAGGGTACCAAGGGAAATTATGAACAAGGGGTTTAACTTATTCATGATATGACCAGACCTACAAACACCTACACATGATCACCTCAATCATACCAATATGTAAGGTTTCACAACATATATGCACCACATCAAAATATAAAGGAAATGGTTCTTAATAAGACGTCTTAGGTGCAAAGCATGAATATGATTAATGAGATCAGATTATTTTCTTAACATGATCAATTTTTAATTCCCTTGAAGAAGAAAAAAATGGAGGTAGTAAGGACAATATGAATTATAACTTGTTCTTTTAATTTCATTAGTTTTGATGAGAGGAGATTTTACCTAGCATTGTGGGTGTTAAGGAAATATACCAATAATAATATCTTTATAACATAGATACAACATTGAGTACAACTTCACATCCAAATCGACACTATAAAATATATCCACATTAGCATTACCTTTTCAAAATATAGAAAGAACAATTCCTTGAAAAATAATACATATCATTATTTTGTGGTAATACATGTATTGCAAGATAAATATAACTTTACAATGACAACCCATTAATTACAACATATCACATCCAAGAAATTCCACTAGTTCGGTGTACCTACAACCAACATTGCGTCAATCATAAGACTGGGTATTAAAATCCCCTACACTCAACCATAAATTCCATGCATCCATCATTTCAAACAATCGCAATAGAAAATAAAGAGAGATAGGGAGAGAGAAAGAGAGGTCATTTCTTCACACATTCACACTACCATATTCTATTTTTTTTTCTTTAGATATAAGAGTAAGGAAAGGAGGAAGAAAGTATAGGATTCATTTTATTTTCAAATCACCATAACATCTCATATCCTAATTTCATTTATTTTCAAACTCATGCACATTTGACCCATTTATGTTTTCAAAACCAATCAATATTTTCATAATTATCTATGGAGAGAGAAAAAGTAAGAGAGATAAAGTATGGAATTCATTTTCTTTTCTATTCATCATATCATAACCATATACATTAGCCAAATTTAATTTCATTTCCAACCCATAAACATTTATAGATCATTTAAATTTTTATAGCCATTCAAAATATCATAGTTACTTCTAGAAAGAGAAAAAGGGAAGAGAGGGATCTATAAAAATTTCCCAGAAAATATTCACACAATAAATTGATCAAATCATTCTCCAAAAAGTGTGGAAACGATATCCACAAGGTTCCATGATTAGTTAGGAGTGAAAAAAACCCCTTAGAAGATGTGCTCAACTAAAGATGTAATTTTGGTGCAAGCTAGTTGAAGCATCTAAAGTGCTCACAATTTGGAACTTGAAAACACACATTTTGATAATCAACACGATTTCTTATAGTTCATCATGTCTAATGGAAGTTTATTATGAAGAGCAGATCTCAAGTTACAAGAGAAGCTCTGGGGCCGGTTATCATAATCACAAAAACTCTTGTCACTCACTGATTTGTGGGCCCCAAAACCCACTCACAAAACAAGTCTTTGAATTCATTTTCATTGAAATGTAGATGAGTTATGATTATCTTGTTTGCAGTCTAGGTATAAGCAGAGTTACTTTTATTTTTGCTCAACCTAAGTGGTAATCAAAGGTTGTAACCGATCACATTTTACTAAAAACAACACCTCATTACTAGTGATTGATAAGCTAAGTGGCCTTAGAAAATTGAAATGCAAGGGTGTTAATTAAGTTAAAAAAACATAGTTAAGATTCTCCATAGTGCCTCACGTTACTAGGGGTCATACAAGGAGTTTCAAGTTTCAGGTATAATTGGGTGTTGCACTCCATGCACATAACTTTTGTGGTCATTGTTGACAATTTTTTGCACTTGTAAAAAATGGGAAAATTGAAACTTCGTTATGATGGATGGCATTTGTGAAGTGAACTTAAGCTAGGGGGATTATTTTAGTTCAATATTATTTATGTTGGATTAATTAATGATTACATGAAATCTGTAGCTATGTGTGTTGTTGCAAAATGCAACAGATCATATAGTCTGCAATTTTATGATTATCTTCAGGAAAATAACACAAATCCCCAAAGGATAGATGCGTAAACTTGATAAACACTGAAAATATAGAATAGATGAAGTGTTAAGTTTTGGAACAACAATCATAGTTATGGATTATAGCAGTCAAGGTTCATTGCTTAAGTTACATGCATTTTAAAGTTCTTTCCTTCAAGATTAAATACATTCAATTATGTTATTGAGTTATTTAATTCATTATACAATCCATAGATAAAAGTTGAAAGTATAGAAAGAAACACAAAACTGAGCTTTCAGAAATTCATTTTACTATTCATAAGTAATTTCAAATGTTTCCCACACAAGCCATGGGATGTAACTCAAAATTATATTATGACTACCTAAAGCAAGAGCTACATATGCATGAAAAATAAAGTACAGGAGTATGAAATAACCAATTAATTTCTTTGGGTTTCTTTCGATTTCAGTTGATGCAATTCCATAGCTTCATCTTTTACTCCAATGTTTATCCTCTCTTCTTTGGCAAATGGCAATGTACCTGAAAACAAGGAAAGGAAAAATTGGAAATTTCAAGCTCAGGGTTGATCCATATTCTTATAGTATCCAATATTCATTCAAATGGATCTCTTAACATCAGGAGATATAAATTAGGTAAGGTTAAAAGGTACAACTGATAAAAGAACTATTTTGCAGTAGCATACATTAGTCATTCACTCAGAAAGAAGAAATAGAAAAACTATGGAATAAAAGAGAGGCCAAAATGCTTAATATTTTCTAACCAGTTTATCTAAATGTGCAGATACATGTAAGAAGAAAGAAGTGATAAATTATTTCAACTTCAATCAGGAAAGTACATTTATTTCAATTCAAATTAAAGGCTGAAGTTAAATGGAATGAGATAAGACTACAGCTGAATGAAAGAATGGAAAAGGAAATATGAGAAAATTTTGACAGGACTTCGCCATGTAAAATGGACATTTTACATCTTTCCATCATGCTTTTCAAACTAATACATGTCTTGAAAGCTATAGATAAATCAAATATTAATGCAGAAAGAAGATAATGCATGGTATGGTCAAAGATAAAAGTTACCATAATTCAGCTTCCAAAAACAAGCCATAATTCAATAGATGAAGGATACAGTTACCAACTCAAAGAAAATAAGTTTTACAACTTAATCGAATACAACTGAGAAAGAAAGGACACAAATTCACATTTCCAGGTAGTCTTTTCCAAATTTCATCAAGAAAGATTAAAAAATTCTTAAGTAATGCTCAGACATCAACTAAGAAATGGATTATAAAAAAACAAGTTGTTTGAACATGGAAAAGATACTCTCAGAAAGGAGCATATTGATGTGAGCTATAGAAAACACAAGGTACATGAATGAGCATCTCATAGTATATTTGAATCAAGAGAATGTACTAATAAGAATTGCAGCAGATAAGCACAAGTACAAAAACATCAATGACTTACATAGTCATGAAAAATGTTACAGAAGAAAGTGAAGAAATAAAGATAGAGCTTATGCAAAATCAGAGTTGCAGATCAAGGTAGCCACTTCCAGTAACTACTATAAGATGTATGAAAAGTACAGAAATAAATCAAGAAACTACATCCACATCTACAAATTCCAATTCTTGTACAACATCAGAATTATCATGTAATCAAGGTGGATCAGCATAAATAAGTATTTGCAACTCATAAAGACAAAGTCACAGCTTATGCTCAGTGCAGCAGCAAAAGAGAAAGATGATGATATGGAGTATAGACAATGAAATTAAATAGAAAAGGCAGAAATATGAGCTCAAGATGGAAAGAGTTCCAAATATCAGAATGAAGATAAGATTGCAATAAAAGGCACATTATTTCTCAAATTCCAATTTCGGAAAGCGAGTGGGTTTCATTCACAGAAAGAAAACATGATCAACAATCAAAGAATATCTATACAGTTGTAGTAAATGATTCTTTATGAATTTCACTATGCATTTTCTAAGAATCATCATAGAAGTACTAAAAAATCATTATAAGATCAAAAGGATAACTATGATTGTGTGTTCACTATTCCAGATTTGAGGAAGTTTGGAAGTCACTTTTCTAAAATAAGCTCAAATGCAGGGGGTAGAATGTAGTTCAAGGTTAACTAAGAAAAGTATACAATGAAATCAATCATCTTAGTGAAACAACAACTAAACCATCCTCTGAGTTACAAATGATAACTATTAAGATACAGTTCAAAAAATAGAACTATTTACAAGTACATTATTTCAAGGAATGGGATTTATATTTAGCATTTAGAAGCTACAAGTATCAAAGATTCAGGTAGACATCAAAAGCATACTACAACTATCAGCTTCAAAATGAAAGAATGTAATAAAAAGTTCAAGTACCTGAGTATTTACAGTAAAGGAAGAAAGGAAATGAACTCGATACAGAGAAAAATGACAAGTTCAGAGCCAAATGCAGATACCCAAAAACACATTTTTGTTCCTTGAAATATGAATGTGGTCAAACAAAGAAGTTCAAGGTACAGATAAAGAAAATGATTCATTCTCTCATGGATGTGAAATATTTTCACAAATTTTTCATAGAGTTTTGAAAATAGAACACAAACTCACCAGTTGGAGTCGAAGCAAAAAACCCTCGAATACAAAGTTAAAGGTTGAAGACCCAAAACCAGATTTAAGCTCGATAAAGGGTTTCACATAATAGGAAATGACTAAGAAACCAGAATGGTTTTAATATCAAGGAAGACATATGAAAGGAAAGCTTTAAAACTCAGTCAAAACCTTGAGAAAATTAATAATGCAGAAGATAGTTACAGAACTTACCCTTTTGAAATGGTGGTCATTTTATTCGAAGCCAACTAAGAGAAAAGAAGACCATCAAAGAAGAAGCATCAAAAGAGAAATGAATACCTAGTTACATTTCAGGATCAGAACATTGTCATGTTTCAAAAAACTAAACTCTATGATACTCCAAACTGATGACCATAGAATCTCATAAGAGTACACGGTATTCAGGAAACTGATCTCGAAGTCTACAGCAATGACAAGTGAGCATCCACAACCAAATCACTCAAAATATCTAACAGAGCAAAAGTAAAAAGAAGAAAATGAATCCCATAACGAGTTTTAAACTTGGGATTTCCATAACATGAAAGAAAATAGAAGAAAATCAATGTATCAGTCATCATGTTAAAACCAGAGCATAAAGAAGCTTCGAGAACGAATCAAAAAATGGTAACCATAGACTTCAAGCATGAGCAATGATCAGCGATCACAGAGATAAAATAATCTCGCAGATTCAACAATGGACAGCCGACACCTTAGAAATGTGTCACAAAGAAGAAAATGGTAGAACTTCTTCACTTCTTTTCATGCTGAAGATATACAAGAGCTCTACATGATCAAAAGTAATCTCAAAAATAGAACAATGGTGAAAAATGAGTAAAATCAGAGTTGCAGGAAGTTCAAAAGGCTCTCTCATGGTGGCAAGAAGAAAATTTTTCCAGGGGCTTCGACCCATAAAGTGAAAAATGCAAAGTGAACAATGAGTTAGGGTTGAGTTGTTTTACCAACTCAAGTCAATCCCCACAAACCTAACTCAACTCAAGTTAATGGTTCGATGGCCAAGATGATAATAGAATGAAGATCAACAACCAATATTTCAAACCACTACCACCTACCTCACTTACCATGGTGAATAAATTGATGAATGAGAATCAATCAGTATGAAGATCAAAGGATGAGAAATGATCCAGAAATCAATGCAAACCCTATCTCAATTCAAACAAAGTTACAATCATCGATGGTAGAAATCAAAAGGTAAAAAAGATCGATGGTGAAGAGTAATCCATAGTCCAACTTACCCTCTGCCAAGGATCAGAAGATCTAATGGTGGAGAAATAAAAGTACCAGATCAACGATCAGGTATGTCCACCAAAGCTCAACCAGAGTCAACAAAATTCCCACGTGTCTTCATAATGCAAATCCTAGTTCGACCATGGTTCGAGTTGCCACCAAAAAATAACAAAGGTCTTGGACCATCATGGAGAGGGGGCCTGCCCAAATGATTCACCATAATCATCGCATTGACCTTTCTAAGGTCCAAAACCAAAGATTATGCCACGAAATAATCAAATAATGACATGTCAATGTGTAAAACCATCATGAAAAGGGGACTGAAATAATCAAGTTATAACTATTACTTATTCCATGGTCAATGCCACAAAATTATCAAAGGGGGTAAACATTACCTTAGCCTATGCATGAAATAATCATAGATGCCGACCAAGTGAAAAAGGTGAAAGCTTCATGCATGCAATGATTATTTCAAAGGATCCCAATAAACTATATGTGCAATGATGGGCCTAATGTGGGTCAATAATCCAATGAATACCAAGTGTGCACATCAAAGGTGGTCCCCACATGCGAATTGAGAATAAAACAAAAAGTATTATATTTGTAGGAATAATGTATTGCATGTGATCATGAAAGGTGGCAAAAGGGATTATTTCACCATATAGATAAAGAAAAGAAAATGTCAACATCAGAGCCTGTAGGTGGTCCCCATGCATTGGGTGAATTTTGCAAAGTATTGTAAATAAAATAATTAATTTTACTCACACAGGGACATATTATTTTTCATGTGCATCCAAGGGGGAAAGTGGATCAAAATTGTAGATGTAACATCAAGCACTAGAAACACAGAGATTGCATGCATTAGAGAAGAACTTTCTCATCAAAGAAAAGTTTATTATTAGAAGAATTATTCACCCAACTTTATTAAAAATAGAACAGTCAACTTCAGTTTGACTAAGTTGTATATTTTTGTAACCAAGGCTATTAATTCCTCATTGTATTAGCATGCTTATTTTTATTCCTTTATTTATTCACAGATAAAGGATAAAAATTGGGTGCATGGGCGAGTACAATTTTTAGTCTATTTTTAGGATGGGTGGGATGAATAATTTTTGCTATATATTGTGTGCATTGGCAAAGTACAAAGAGAACTTTTTGGACATAAGAGTGTTGAAGCAGATTTGTGCCAATTTTGCCTTTTGAATGAGAGATTGATATTCTTCCTTTCCAAAAAAAATTGCAGTCTTGTGTATGTCTTATTAATCCTTGTGAATGTCAAATGCCTTGGTTAATAATCCTACCTTGCTTACAAAATTTAGTATTTTCTACATGATATTAGTGTGCATGTTTATCTTATCAATATTGTTGTGAATTTTTCCCTCAATACATCAAGTTGTTTTCCTTAATATTTTACTGAAAAACTATTGGTTTGTGCATCCAGAATCTCATTCTCAGATACTTGTGCATGTACTCAGTCAAAGACCTCAACAAGTTTGGTGTATCACCCTAGTTTTTCCAATTCATTTGTAGTTATATCTTTTACCCTAAAAACCCTAAAAATCAAGTTCTAGGATACATCAAGAAAGAATCCAGACCTTGATACCAGAGACTCACCTCAATGGTAGGTATACCCACAGACCTGAGGTTGTTTCGATTATATCTGCAAAAGAGAGAGATCCATTTTGCAAGCTTAGAACACATGCAACCATCTCTCTACAGGGTGCACTTTTAAGAGATAATACTCATATTTTCTTTTATGTTTGATAATTCTAAATGAAGTAAGGTTTTATCATTGGTTGGAGTTACATTTCCTAATAATTAACATTTAATTTCAAAATGTTAGAAATGATGAAAGTAAAATTTAGTATAGGAGAAAAGGGAAAGTCCTAGCCATTTTCCCTGCGCTTGCTAGAGACAATAGTTAGGCAAATTTCATCATGGTGTTTCACCGATGAAAATCATTTTGTTGAGATTTTTTATTCCTTTTCTACCAATCCATTTTGCGCATATCCAACAAAAGTGGTATTCTGTGAACCCCTTTTTTAACGCATTCTATAAAAAAAATTGCATGTCTTTTGAGGCTTAATCCTTTAATGCATTGTTTCAAATAGTTCACCTATCATATTCATGTTTCCACATTTTGGATACATTTCTACCGTAGTATTTAAAACTAAAAAATACTTCAAAAATCTTCTATCCTTTACACCTATTGGATTTCTTTACCCAGTTCCAAGGATATCATTTTTTTCATGGATAGGGAGGGCATAGGAATGTGATATGAAATTGTTTTTAAATAAGCCCAACATGATTCCTGTACATTTCGAATGACTCTTCAATGAACCTATTTTTTTTCATATCTTGCAACCATTTTTGTTGTCAAGGTTGATTATCCAATGCATTTTGAGAAGCAGTTAGCATGTCTAAGTCTAATCCATTTCTTGATTTTTTAAAAAATCATTTAACAATCCCATTTGTGTAAATCCTACAGGTAAATATACGATATCTACGCTGGATAAAATACACAACAAATTTTGAAAATAAAATCATTTTAGTTCATTCTCACAACAATATTTTTTTACCAACACAAGTTTGTCCCTACAAATCCATTTTGTGAAAAAAAAACTAGCCACCGTTGCACTCCTTGAGACTAGATACAATTTTTAAAGCATTTTTCAAAAGAATTCATGTGGCTTGTCCATATTTTCTATTTTTCTATAGGCTAGAAGAAAAATAAAAAAGGAAATAAATTTTTCAACATGTTTTGATGGATGTTTGTGACCTACCCCAAAGCTCCTTATAATCAAACATTTTGAGTATATCCTGCAAGCATGGCATTCGCAAAACCTTATTTCCCTCAAAACATTTTTTAGTAGTCCAAGTGTCTTTTGAATCTGCTCATAATTTGCATACTTAAATATAGGAGTACATTTGATGTCTTAGTAAATACAACTACTCCAGATAAAAGATAAATATCAGGAAATACAAAGTTCTAACATCGACTACCTTAAGAATGGATTTGCAATGGTTATAGTGTGTGTAACAAAGGTTCACAAAAGGATATGAAGCACCTCCTAAACCTATATTTTCTTATTCTTTCACGTAAAACAAAAAAATAGTGATAGGTAGTAGCATCTATTCCTCTCAATCTCATAAACAAATGAAACCTCTTCAAATATAGCTACAAATCCAAATCCATAAATTCGTATAAAGTAAAATGAAGAGACATTACAGTTACAAATTTATCTACATGTGCAAGGCTAATTTAACCAATAGAGGTACTAATTTTAGTGCACCTAAATTTGGAGCTCCATTTTTCAAATTTCCCATAACATTTTGTTTTATTTAATCGTGAGAGTACCAAACCTTGGTTTATAATTGAGTGTAAAGTATAGATTTGAATGTTTTTTTTTTACTCACTGCAAACATCCAATATCTACTAAATTTTACAATGTTAACTTGGGATTCACATGGTAAACACAACTGGACCTCAAATAATGTGATTGGATTATTATGTAAGGAAAAATAGGTCAGCAGGCCCTTAATACTGTCACCCCTGACAAGGGCGGCTCAATGCCAAAAATTAAGGGAATTACATCTCCCTCCCCTTATAAGAGAATCATTTTGGATGTGACACAATGTCGAAGCTTGAAGGATACATAGGAAAGAATTTTTTATAGTGACACATGTAGTTTAACAAAATAACTTGTAGGTATAACGCGAGCACAAGGAAGCAAACTAATTTTGGCAATATCTTAAATTTTAATATTATGTGAAGATTGGTAGTTATTTATCTTTTATTTTACTTCTCAATTAGTCTTTTCTTTTACATTATTTCTTAATCTCAATCTCTTAGTATTCATTGTTTATAATTTCAATAATATTATGTTTGTGGGTGCCCAATAGTAATTGGCCTGAAGGTGTCACACAAAACTCAACATAGCGCAAATGATCCATAAGACATCTTGTTACATAATTTCATGATTGTATCACATCACAAGACCTTTAACTCCACCATGGAGAGACACCAAGTACTGCACATAAAAAATAATTTATAACATTTATGACATAGACATAATTCAAACACAAATGTGTGACTTACAAAAAAAATCATCAAGCTGATACATATATAACTGATATCACATGACCTAAAGATAATGATAGTACCTACAGTGTGCCAAGACAATATCCAATAGTACATAGCTATCCAAGAGGATCACAATAACACAATAATAATAATGGATAAAAAGACTCACACGAGTACACATAACTCATAACACTAACTCCACACATCACGAAGCAACTCCATATACCTCCCAAAGAGAAAAAATCATAGTGCCAAAACAAATTTCAGTCACTCAACCATTGAAACCCATCTCTTTATTTCTCCATATTAGGTCACTCAACCATACATCCCCATCTCCTTAATCCATTTAATGACATCGGGTCACCCTATGGCCCTGTGCACATAGAGCCCCATCACCCCCACCTAAGTGGTGTACTAACTTGTTGTTAAAAAAATACACGGCACTATGACCCTCTTGGGGCGTACCCCCATACAACGTAGCAGGTCCATAGGTCTAACAACTCCGTGGTTAATCCCATGACCGTATTCCAACTCATTACAACATTAGAACCAACATAACCATCTGTTTCAAATGCCAAGTGGAAAAAATATCAAGCCTTGGGCTAGGCTGTAAAAAATTTAAACTTGACATGAAATTTAAAAACTAAGCAAAATAAAAGGCTAAATAGCCAAATTTAGTGCATAATACGCATGTTAGTGCAATAACCAAATAAGATTCCCAAAATATAATAAAACATCAATCAAGAAATTTTTTGGTTCTGACAAGGAAAGAGATAATGATCAATTTACAAATAAAATACTTATAAATAAATAACACATTACAATCACTACGTGGCATTAAAAGGAAAACAAAGGGGTACTCATCGAGTTACAGACACTCGGATATCAGGACTCAACTCACAAAATAACCTGTCAAATAATATAACTTTCATCATGTCTTTGAGAATCATCCCTCCATACTCCCACAAGGATAAACATAGTCTCAATATAGTCTAAGAGGAGGGTGTATAGCTTGTCATTCAGTGAGTCTAAGGTGTTCACGAAACAAAATATACATGGTGGTTGTGCATACCAAACGAAGAAAATTTTATTTTCAATCTATGTAAGACTCAACTCCCTATCTTATACTTAGCTCGAGTGAATGGTCAATGGTACACTAATGCTAAGGTACACATAGGTCATCTATACGAAAACCATATAACGAGAGACAAAATAGTACAAGTTGCCATCTACTGAGCCTAAGGTGTCTGTGAAACAAAACATATATGGTGTATAATGGGAAATATTCCATACATAGTAGACAAACAAAGGTTGGTTTTCATTCTATGTAAAACTCCACCTCCTTTATTGTACTCATCTTGAGTGACTGGTAAACGGTACTCATTTCCTCTCTCCAACATACATTTTTTACAAATTTTTTCCCTTAGGTTTGATTAGTTTAAGGTTCACAACATAACACATAACTTCATTACTAATAGGATGGTGATTCATGCACATTAACCATAACATCTTACGCATGGTATATATGCAGGGTAAAGCACAATCATTACTCTCATGGGTTACGATACATCACGTTTAAACATAATGCACCCAAAGTGCGAGTAGTGTACAATAGGGGTCATATATTTACCATATGGCCCTAAATTCATGACATGAACCATCACATATTACCCCCAATCATACAAATGATGAACAAAATTACTAACATTACGACATATAGTTAATTGCAATGCAACATGGTGACACACATTATTCATCACAACATTGTGGTGACGTAATGATACAATCTAATTCACTATACATCAATTTTTTCATACAACACATCAACAGACCTACATATCAAACAATAACAAGACACTCCAATACTCCACAATCCACATTAAAATTGTTTTCACAAACAACAAGATGGTACATCACATGTGAACTCCTAATTGAATCCACAAAAGGGAGAGTGAATACTCTCATCACAAGTAAATCAACATGATAACAAATATGCACTAAGTGATATGCACAACATGTGCATTCATAATATCACAATTACAACATAGTTCACATCACAACATATATCAACTTACTATTCCCATCTCCATCACCACCATGCTAGACAATCACAACTTCAATATATTCCAGAGGTTCAAGAGCATGAACCAGTGCTCTGATACCATATGTAACACCCATATTTTATACACATAGATACAACACACTTAATAACAGGATAATTTTTTTGGCTTACATTGCTTGATACATAACATCACATAGGATCACTTAGGATAATGTATAACATGAGATGTTTCTGTAACCATGTACCCACGTATATAACATGAAACACATGATGCACATCAAAGCCACATTTCCAAAAATGTCAAACTACAACAATGACCCCCTATAATATACATATATTCATAGGAACTTCCCATAACACATCATTATTTATGGTGAAATATTTATTACAATCCTATTTTACTTAGTCGACTATAATTTTATGAAGAACAAAAAACATGGGACCCTTCATTCCTTTACAACTAGGATGAATTTTTTTGTTCAACATTTCACCTATAATGAATCCTTTAGAATTCTCTTGTTTCTCTTGCGGAAGTAACTTTATATAGCATCATTGTGATGAGGGAAAGACATACACACAACTATATTCTAATTTTTGACTTAAGGATTTGTTTGAGAGATTCGTGTTTACTTGGTTTGGAAAAATAATCTCGTCATAAGGAGGAAAATTCACAGGAAAAAAAATTGAGGTTATTAGATCAATAGAAAACCTATCCTAAGTTCATTTCATAGCATTGTTTAATACTAACAATACACTCTTTTAATATTCAAGTTATTACAACCAACTATGTAGGTTAACTAATTAAGTTGTATCATTCTTTAATCACAATCTGATACTCTAATTAGGAATTCATATTTTCACAATCATATTGCATGTGGAAGGGTACATTACACCTATGTTCCCATTATACAATTTTTTCTTTGAATTCAGTGACGAATTTCACATTTCAAACTACTTTTGTTTCATCATCTTAAGGATTTACTCCTAATAGCAATAGTTTAATTACATGTTTTGACAATAAATTCTACTTCCCGAGTGGTCCTAGGTTTAATATATTCCTATTTGAGTCAAGGGTTATGTTATCCAATTTCACCCCTTAGGGAAAATTGGGCAAACGTGACTCCACATAGAAAAAATGAGGGATCGATTCAGCCATTGGAGTTCACACTTAGGGATTTATTGAACAGGTTGAAGATAGTTGAGCACATTGCAGAGGAGTTTAAGAAATGAACAACCTCTGAAGTCTGAATTTTGGACTTTAGAGGTGTGGTCATTCGGAGGTAGGAAGAAGTGAAATTCAGGGACTCGACGGAAAGGAATGCGAAAAAAGAGAGTCGAAAATACGAAACCTGAAGTCTGACATTCAGACTACGGGCTTTCAAGTTTTTAGAGGTTTTATGTGATAAGAAGATAATGTAACTTGAAATACTGAAAACTCGAACCCCCGAAATCCTGAAACACTTAAACTTGAACACCCGAACACCCGAAATACTAAAACCCAAAAATCCTTAAATCCTAAAACCTGAACCCTTGAAATCCTGAAACCTTGAAACCACTGAAACAAAAAAATTATGAAATCCTGAAACCCAAACCCTTGAAATACCAAAACCTAAAAATTCTGAAATCACTAAACCCAAACCTATGAAATATCAAAACTCCCAAACCTGAAAATCCATAAATCCCATAACCTATCCCCAAAAATGACAAAAAATATGAAACTTGAAGTTTGAATTTTGGAATTTGGGGTTTCAGATTTTTAAAATTCTTAACTTGAATGATGAAATATGTCACAAGTCATGGTTTTGGTGTTTGAACTCTGAAGTATGAATTTCAGACTTCAGAGGTTCAGTATTTCAGAACCTTCGCACTGTCTTGAGTGATGAACAATACCTCGATCGTCAAAGTGAAAAATTCCCAAAGTTTTGAATCCTAAAAGTTTGAAATTTCAGACTTCAGATCTTGTGATGCAAGTTCAGAGTCCTAAAAACAAAGCCATCCACTTCAATTTATTACATTATGGCACCCTCATCTTCAGATGGCCATAACTGTTGATTGGAAGCTCAAATTTGCACAACATAGTACTTTTTGGAAAGCTCTCAGTGTCCTCTTTTTTTAGTAAGGATAAGTATTTAAAAATAAATGAATACATTCCATCATTTTAGAGGGTGTTTAAAGGTTTCCCATCTACCAAAAATGATAAGGTATGGGCTTCCTTTCTTTTCCAACAAGGCAAAGTACATGGAAGCATGGGTTTTTCAGTGGCATCCATCATTGTTGCATGTGGTTTTAATGGATTTTATTAGTGGTTGAAGGAAGATTTTGAATTCTTCTCTCTCCCTTATCTCATTCTTCCTATATATTGTAAGGAGGTGTTTATTTAAAAATGTTGTTTAAGCTTGCTTTGCACCCTCCCTTCTTCTCTTGTCTGTAAATGAATTTGTTGAGTTCAAACCTCCCATTTAAGTTGTAATGAAAATTTGTACCTCTTGGCCATTGTAATTAACTGTATCAAATCTGGGGAGAAATAATATAAGTCTGTGAATGAACTTCAACCCTCTCTTGTTTTCTTTGTATTCTTTTGATGTCTCATTGCAATTTTGGTTAATTGTGCATGTTAAATTGTGTTGCATATTTAATGGTCTTTGTTTAATGGTGAATGAATTCATAGCAATTGGCTGAATTTTGGTGTGTATTCACCCCCTTCAAATTTTTTGGATTTCATCTCAATGCAAAAAAGGTGTTCAAAATTCCTTTTGATTCATCACCTCCTATAGATTAGGTTTAATCTCTTGCATCTTTTCAACCTTCTCTCTTTGGCAAGTTATAACATATTTTTGGATAGATCCTCTATAATTTGAATGTGTGTATCAAAATAGAGGAATAGGAACCAACCTTCATCCAAAGAGCATTCCTAATCAAAAAGTACCATACTTTGGGAAAAGATCCATGTTATACAATCATATTGATAGTTTCAATCTATAGAGTTGTAAACAATCAAGAAAATCGTGATTCCGCATCAACTATTTTGGCACACCCAGTGGGACCAAGAAATCATTCTATGATCTTTGAAGGTGTTTCCAATAAATTTAGAATTAGAAAATTACAGATTTCTAATTTTGGACTTTTCACCTCTTAGGTTGAACTCTAAAACCAATTTTCAAGGGCTTAACCTACTCAAAGCAAGTCCAAATTTAACAAGTAGATAGATCGGAGGCTAATCTTCAAAATGAAATTTTAGTTTTTGGAAATTTTTATTTTCAAAATTTTGAGATTTTAGACATTTCAGGATTTTGGAATTTAGGGTTTTAGGATTTTGGGGTTCTCCAAACTTCATATTTCGTGGTTTCAGACATTCAGAAGTCTTGCATTTTCGATTTTTTGAGACTATCATTTCAAAACAATTTTCAACCTCTAGAAGATTGAAGATACAAGTCCTTCTTAGTTTTCATTTTCTATTTTTTCAAGTTTGGTGTGTAACATGAAAAAATTTATCCTTTAGAGGCTCATTCCCCAACACATCAAGTGACTCCAAAGGAATAGAATTCAATGGTGTAACAACATAGGTTTCCCAAGTACATGAGAAGAATTCGAACTAGGTCTGATACTAGAGAAGAGGGGCTATTTTTCTATCTAAAATTATAACCATGTAGAGGAAGGAGAGAAAGGAGACCAAAAATATCACCATCTCCACCTAATAGGACTTTGTCTAAACCTCCACCCATTAAACCTTTTCTCCAATCAACCAGGATTCTAATGACAATCATAATGGAACATCTAAAACAAAAACCACCTCAAGGACCACCCAATCCCTTTGTCAACTTCATGGGTAGTAGTCCACTTTCCCTAAATGCTTAAAATCCAATTCTAGTTGCAACACTATAGAAAATTCCCTATTTCACATTAGAAAGCCATACAAATCCTATTGAAAACATCCAGGACATCTCCAATGTTTGTGAAAATCATGACATTAATTAAATGGATCTTGCGGTCAAGTTATTGGATTCATATTTCAAGGGTAAGGTCTTGTAATGGTTCATAAGCCTAACAACAGGGTCTATTCAGAATTGGAATCAATTGTGTTTTGCTCGTTAGAACCAGTTCAGAGAGAGGGAAGACACTTTGTCCTTTTTAGAACAATTGACAACAATAAAAAAGGATCTAAATAAGAAAATGGAATATTTTAACTTTTGTTTCCAATGGACATGGGATAGGATTCTGATAGCTATTAGAATAAAAATAGAAGGTGCATTCCTTTACTTCTTGAAGGCTATAAACTATGACATTGCTATGATGATCCAATCAATGGGAAAAACAACACTATCAAGGACCTACGACATAGCAATCATAAATGAAATTTTTTGTATTCAAACTAGTAAGCTAGCACAAAGGTCACAAATGCCTCTTTATCTGGACATGGTAACTCCTACAACTAATCAAATACCCATGTTTAATTATGTCCTAACTCCAAGAAATCAAAACAATAATGAGGCTTCTACTTCTTCAAGTACGTATAAGGAACTACAAGAGGTTATAAAATAGCTACAGAACCTAGGAAATGAGCTAGTTACTATCAAGAGACAGTAAGCTCATAGTTCTAGACCATATCAGCCTTAAGATGAGTATCAGACCAGGGCCTCATATCAGTAAAATAAACCACCAACACAGGATGTAAATCAAAATCTAAACCAAGGACAACCTCAAGCTGCTAGGCCATTTTGACCATATGATCCAAATGTAGTTTCAACATCAAAATCCTTGGTTCCAACTCAAAACAATATGGCACAGCTTTACGAGTGGTGTTACCCCTAAAATTTACCTCACAATCAATCAACTTATTTCAATGGTGCATTGAATCTAGCTCTAATGGTGCAGACCGTCGGTGTTTCCCAAGAACCAAGTGAGGAGGGAGTTCAACAACAAGGAACCCATCAAGAGGTGCCTCCAATGGAAACCATGTTGGTCAATTGGAAAACAAAAGACTTGTGTGGAATTAATCAACCTCCTTTATAGGATGTGGCTACCAATACACGGTCAAAGAAGAGGAACATTTAGGAAGGAAATTTGTCTAACCATGTAGTTTCTCAACCCACTCTCATGCCACAAGCTTCTAATACGAAAAGTGCAACCCTAAATGTATCAAATCAACCTAAGGATCATATTGCAGCAACACATGTTCCTATTCAGGATCTTGAAAAGGTTGTGTGAAGTAAGGGGAAAAAAAATACAATCCATATCCTTTTAACATCATAGATCAGATGAAGAAAACACATGTGAGAATTTCCTTGTGGGAGTCATTGACAATCGCAGGGCAATGAGGTTTATTGCAAGCTGCAATAGACAATTGGTCTACCTCAAATGGATCAAACCAAAGACAAGGAAAAGTTATCACTAATGTAGTGCAACACGATGGGGGTTGACCAAGAAAAAATTTAAACACTCCATTGTTCTATGTTCCATTGATTATCAGGAACCACTTAATACACAACTGCTTGATCGATTCACGAGAAAGTACCTTAGTCATGCCTAAGAAAATAACTGACCAATTGGGAATCAAGTATGAGCCAGTGATGAAAGGATTGGTACAACTAGTTGGGACAACAGTTGAAATATTAGGAGTAATCAAGGGGTTAAGCTTAACTATGTACACATGTCCCAATTTCATTTTTTTCCAAGATGTATCTATGTTCGATCTTCCACCACTTTCTACCCTATGTCTATCATGGGATTTCGCAACAAAAACTGGTAGGTAACTATATGCAGACTGGTCACACATACTTTTAAGGACAAGGTATGGATCTAAAGAAAAAATTAGGTGAGAACCAATTTCCAATTTCCAAATTGAGCCTCATGTGCCAAACTCAATCAACACAAATTGCTCAGCCTTTGATCAAGAAAGGTATTCAAATGATCTAGAAACAAGTACTAAGGTTGAGGGTATTCAATATTTTACTCTCGATGAATGGGAGAACAAAATACATGCTTTTTATCCTCATAAGGAAATGGAAAAATCAGAATTGGGTGCATATTTTTTACATGAAGAAAAATCACCCATTCCTAATATCATTAAGTCAAAAAATAATGATGACAGTGAAGTATGGTAACTATTTTTTGATGGTTCAAGAAGTGAACAAGGTGTTGGAGGAGGTGTGATGTTGGTTTCACTGTAGAACATCAATTATTATTTAAATTTTCATTTATAGTTGGCATGTTCAAACAACACAACTGAATATGAGGCTTTGATTCATGGACTTCATTGGGCCAAGAAAAGAAGCATAAATAATTTTTAAGTATTTGGTGATATCGAGTTGATTGTTAACCAAGTCAAAGGGAAACATGCCACAAAGAATGACCTACTCAAGAGCTACAAAAATAGGGTATGGGATATAATTGAGGAATGTGAACCTTTCAAAATTGATTCAATACCTAGAAAGAATAATGAAGATGTAGATAGGCTTGCAAGAGTTGGAGAAAATTTTGATGTAGTTGACAGTATCAAAAGAGAGAGAACGTAGCCACATATCAATGTAATTATAAGGCCATCAGTTCTATATAACAATACAAGCTGGCATGTGTTTTAAAATGATCAACATATTATTAATTTCTTGTAAGTAAAGGCTAAATTCTCAACTAGGAACTAGAAGAGATTGGAGCATCAATACGAGGATCAAGTAGTATAGATGCAGAAAAACAAGCTTCCAAATGGTTTAATAACACTCGAGTAAATATTCTATCCTAATGATCAATTTTGTAAAGAAAAAGACAAGATACAGATCAAGGGAGAGGATTCAAAACCAATTTCAGTTGGAAAAGGTAAAACACTCAAAATTGGCAAAGTAAGCACCGAGCAAGAGAGATACGAGTTCATACAAATTTTCCAAGAGTTTCTAGATGTTTTCTCCTTAAGCTATGAATATCTGAGAGTATTGAATCCAAATTTGGCACAACATCCAATAGAATTAGATCTAGATGCTAAGTCGATCTGGCAAAATAAGAGACCAGTCAACCCACATATTGAGCCTCTCTTGAAGAAAGAGTTGAACAAGATGATAGAGGCATGCATTATATTTCCAATCAAGCACTCAGGTTGGGTTACAAAGTTGGTGCCTGTCAGGAGAAAGAATGGAGAATTTAGGTTGTACGTAGACTTTCGAGACCTGAACAGGGAATATCTCAAGAATCACTACCAACTCCCTTCAATGGAGAAAATATTACAGGTGGTAGCTAGTTTGGAAATATTCTCTCTTCTAGATGGCTACTCGAGGTATAACCAGATAATGGTAAAAGAAGAAGATAGGTTCAAAATGGGTTTCACCACTAAGTGGGGCACCTATGCCTACAGCAAGATGTCATTTGAACTATCAAATGCTGGAGCCACTTTCAGAAGGTAAATGGATATGGAATTCAAGAGGTTGATACAAAAAATAGCATTCATATATCTTGGGGATATCACTCTATTCTCAAAAAATGCAGTAGATCACCTCTTTCATCTGAGATGGGTATTTCAGATGTGTTAGAGATTTGAAGTTTCTTCAGATGCGTTAGAGATTCGAATTTTCTTTACACCCAAATAAATGTATATTCATGGCCCAATAAGGAAAAATATTATGCCATATTGTGTCAAAATAAGGATTGACGATTGACCCAGAAAGAGTCGAAGCAATTCCAGCATTACCCTTGCCAAGTTATAAGAAGGATCTTCAAAGCTTCTTAGGAAGGATCAATTTTTTCTACGGGTTTCAACTGAACTTTTCCACTCTTGTCAAGCTAATAACACTGATGTTGAAGAAGAGCATGAAATTTAAGTGGATAGATGAGGATAAATTAAGTTTCGAGGCTATTAAAGAGGCTATATCTAAATCCCAAACTCTCATCAATCTAGACTACTCCAAACACATCATGTTGTATGCCTTTGGTGGTGGGGACACAATTTCTGCAATCCTAGTGTAGCAAAACAAAGAGGGGTCGAGCAAATGGTTTCCTTATTTAGTCAAATTTTAGAGGACTGTGAATTGAGGTAGTCCTTCATCAAAAAGAGTGTGCTTGTGGTAATCAGTAGTTTAAACAAGTTCAAACACTTAGTTTCTAACAACAAAATCCAACTGTTATTTTCCCATGCATTAGTCCAAGAATTCTTCTTGAACAAGGATTTGAACAAGAATTGTGCAAGATGGATCAATCATATTATGGAGTATGAGATTGAGATTAAAGTCACTAAGCTGGTTCGTGGTAAAGGATTTTTTTAAAAACTAGCCTTGAGTCAATAGAATGAAGCATGTAATGAAGAAGAAAAAATCTTGGTTCTACAGGATGATCAGGAGCAAGAGAATGATAATGTGCCCACCCCTTGGACTCAAAATATGATATATTTCCTAAAAATAGGACTATGCCCTTTAGAAATGAGAAAAAAGGAGGAGATACTTTAGATTGCAAGCCATTCCATATGTACTTATTGATGGTGTTTTATTCAAAAGGGACATTAATGGAGTTCTATTGAGGTGCATTAGGACATGTCAAATCGAGAAGATATTACATGAGTTTCGCAATAGAGAGGCTAGATGTCATTTTCCTCTGCGGCTAACAAATATCAAAATAATGAAGGTGGGGTACTATTGGCCCACAGTGTTCAGTGACTACTATACTTGGATAAAAAATGTGGAAAATGTATTTTCTTCACAGGAAAGGAAAGGTTAACAACACTTCCATTGCACCAAATTTCAGTTGATCAATCATTCATGCAATGGGGATTGGACTTCATTGGGGTCATCAATCCAAATTGAAGCCATGGAAAAACATGAATAATCATGGAAACAGACTATTTCACTAAGTGCGCCGAGGTAATAACACTCAAGCAAGAAAATGCGTCTAGCACACTAGACATATATGAAGGAATAGTGACTAGATTTGGTGTACTAGACACTATCATATCAGATAATGCATTGGAATTCCTAGGTTCCAAGATCATAGAATGGGTTGTTAGGAACAAGATCTACTTAAGAACCTCTTCAAACTATTACTTGTAGGGTAATGGACAGGCAGAGTCCAGGAACATGAATTTGTTAAGAATCATTAGAAGGACTCTAGATGAAAATCAAAGAACATGTTATACCAAGCTCAAATCATTCCTATAGGATGACACGATAACACCGAAGAGGTCAATAGGTAGCTCTTACGACAAGTTGGTCTATGATAACAAAGCAGTGCTACCTATATCATCGGAGCTACCCACATTGGAGTTCATGAGGCAAATGGAGTTTTCGGAATTTGAACCAATGGAGGCAAGGTATGTAGATTTGATGGAATTGGAAGAAATCAGAGAACATGTAGTACATACGAGGGAGAAAGATTGGGAATTAGTCAAAAGATGGTTTGATAAGAATAAAAGAGCAAGGACCTTTCAGGAAGGGGACCCAGTTCTAAAGTGGGATGGAGATCAGGCAAAAACGGGTAGACATTCTAAGTTTGATGTTATTTGGATTGGCCCCTACATGGTGATAGGATGTAAAAGTAGCAATGCTTTCTAATTATCTACTTTGGATGGAGAGGAACTTCCGATTCCGGTGAACGAGATCTATCTCAAACATTACTACTGAAAAGGAAATGTTTCACCCTTATAAAAATTAGCTAAGGATTTTAATTCTTCTAAGTGTATATGCACATTTCCTTGTTGTAGTTTAGGTTTCAATTTCCCTAAGTTCTTCGGCATAAGTTTTTGTTGCTCCTAAGTTTTATCACTATGCAGTTCAGTGTACCTCCCTATGGATGTTTTATAGGGAAGAAGTTTTTACTTTTATCGAATAGTTTATAATTTCATAGAAAAGAAAATGTAGAGAATGAAAATCAGGTTTCAGGACAGTCCATTTCAGTAACAAGTGAAAATTCTAGGTCAAGACAATTTTCTACTCTCCCAAACCTCATTTATAAGATTTTCTTATGAAAACTGAGAGTATGGGAAACATAGCAGATTGAGGATCAATGAAAACTGAGAGTACGGGAAACATAGCAGATTGAGGATCAATAGGTTGCAAGCAGTCGGGGGAAAGTTTTAATTAAAATATCAGTATCAGGATTTCATTCATAACTATGTTCCCGATGAATACTTCAAAGCAACTGATCTTTCACCTAGGATGAAATAAAACCTCGTGAGTCACCAAATTTTTATCCAACTTTTTCCCTATGGGAAAAATTGGGAAAACATGACTCTACACAGAAAAAATGAGGGATTGATTCATCCATGGGAGCTCACACTTCGGGATTTTCCGAACATGTTGAAGAGGGTCGAGTACATTACAGAAGAGTTTGGGAAATGAAGAAACTTCAAAGTCTAAATTTTAGACTCCAGATCTATGGTCATTCAGAGGTAGGCTGAAGAAAAATTTGGGGACTCGGCAGACAGGAATGTGAAAAAAGGGAGTCAAAAGTCTGAAACCCAAAGTCCAAAATTCAGACTTCAAGATTTCTGGGATTCAAAGGTTTTATGTGCCAAGTGGATACTCTAACCCGAAATCCTGAAAACCTGAATCCCCAAAATCTGAAAACCCCAAAACTCGAATCCTCAAAATCCTGAAATCCCGAAACCCAAACCCCCAAAATTATGAAACCCGAAACCCCTGAAACCCAAAAATCTTGAAATCCTAAAACCTGATCCCTTGAAAGCCTAAAATCTGAAAAATACCAAAATCTTGAAACATGAACCCCAGAAATCCCAAAACCAAGAAATTCGAAACCCAAAAATCAAGAAATCCGGAAACCCGAACCCTTGAAATGACAAAAATCTTAAACCTGAAGTCTGAATTTCAGACATCAGGGTTTCATAATTTTTGATCTTTTAACTTGAAGGATGAATAATATCACGTGGCATGATATCAGATTTTTAACTCTGGAGTCTAAATTTTGGACTGGAGAGGTTTGGCATTTCGAAACCTTCGAGCCGTATTGAGTGATGAATAGTAACATAATCTCTGAAGTGGAAATTCCCAAAGTTATGAATCCCGAAAGTCTAAAATTTTTGAGTTTGGAGGTTGCGATGCAAGTTCAAAGTCTGAAAAAATAGAGCCAACCACTCACATTTATTATAGTATGGCACCCTCATCTTCAAATGGCCATAACTTTTGACTTGAGGCTCATATTTTCACAAAATTGTACTTTTTATTAGGCTAAATATTTAAAAATGATGAAATACAGTCCGCCATTTTTTAGGGTGTTTCCAGGTTTCCCACCTACAAATAATGGTGAGGTATGGAATTCCTTTCTTCTCTAAAAAGGAAAATTTCATGGAGGCATGGGTTTTGCAGTGGCATCCATCGTTGTTGTAGGTTATTTTAATGCATTTTTGGGGTGCTTGAAGCAAGACTTTGAATTCTTCTCTCTCCCTTCTATCATTGATCTTATATATTGTAAGGAGGGGTTCCTTTCAAAAAGATTGGATAACCTTGCTTTTCACCTTCCCTTCTTCTCTTTTCTATAAGTGAATTTGTGCAGTTCAAACCTCCCATTCAAGTTATAATGTAAATTTGTGCCTCTTAGCCATTGTAATGCAGTCTATCAAATCTAGGGACCAATTATATGAATTTGTGGATGAACTTCAACCCTCTCTTGTGTTCATTGTATTCTCTTGATCTCTCATTGCAATTTTGGTTAACGGTGCATGTTAAATTGTGTTACATATTTAATGGTTTATTTTAATGGCGAATGAATTCATAGCAATTGGTTGACTTAAGGTGTGTATTCAACCCCTTCAAAATTATTGGTTTTCATCTCCATGCAAATAAGGTGTTAAGAATTCCTTTTGGTGCATCACCTTCTATAGATTAGGTTTAATATCTTACATATTTCCAACCTTGTCTCCTTGGCAAGTTAGAGAAGATTTTAGGATAGATCCTCTACAATTTTAATGTGTGTATCAGAATAGAGGAATAGGAACCCTCCTTCATATGGAGAGATTTCCTAATTGTGAAGTCCAAAAATTTAGGAAAACCTCCATGTTATGTAATCACACTAACAATTTCAATCTATTGAGTTGCAAAAATCAAGGGTGTTGTGATTCCGGATCAATATGTTCTATTAAATTTTACAAGTCCAACTAAAGTATAATTTTATTAACTGGCAATACCTTGGCTATAGATAAATTTATCCTATTATCAAGGATACAATTTATTATTTCATGAGCATTGTTGTTTAATCCACATTTATGCAAACAAAGCATGTGATCATCCAATATATTTTGTTTTTCGATTTATTAGGTTGTTATATTAGTCATGGAGCTCTACTTTATTGCATTCATTTTATGATCACATTTGACATTTTAGTTGGTTTTGACATCATTCAATGGCGTACAATTTTTCATAAAGGTGATTTCTTAGTTTAATCTTATTTACCCTTTTTACCAACTACATTTATGTGGTTACTTTGGTCCTATATTAACATCATTTTAGAACAAATGTAATTCATATAGCACTTACGTAACACTTAGGGATTTTAGGCTACAAGGAGTACAACCTCGCACAAGGTAACTCATTTCATTTCTCTTAGACATGCAAGTATTGAGTGTATATTGCAAGAGAGATATCCCAAATAATCTTATACATTATAAAACCTTCCTAAAGACCTATTTCAATTATTCAGTAAATAAACAAGTAATTCAAACGTAGTCTCCACTCACATAATTTTGATCTCACAAGAAATCAATCATGGGTACAACCACAAACTAGCTTACAAGGATTTTTCCACCTACTAGGGTACCAAGGGAAATTACACACAAGGGGTTTTAATTATAAATGATATGGTCAGACCTACAATACCTAGACATGATCACCTCACTCGTCCTAATATGATAGGTTTCACAACATAAATGCACCACATAAAAAATAACAAGGATATGGTTCTTAATAAGACGTCTTAGGTGTGAAGCATGAAGATGATTAATGAGATTAGAGTATTTTATTAACATGATCAATGTCTTATACCCTGAACGAAGAATGAAATGGGTGGAGGAAGGACAATAGGAGTTATAAATTGTTATTTTTATTTCATTATTTTTGATGAGATGATATTCTACCTAGCATTATGGGTGTTAAGGAAATACATAAGTAATTAAAAAAACAAAATATCATATTAATATCTTTATAACATAGGTACAACATTCAGAATAACCTCACATCTAATTCGACACTATTAAATATAGCCACATTGGTAATCCATTTTAAAAATATACCAAGAACAATTATTCGAACAAAAATACATATCATTATTCTATGGTAATACATGTATTTCAAGATGAATACAACTTTACAATGACAACTCATTAATTACAACATATCACATCCATAAAATTCCTCTTGTTCGGAGTAACTGCAACCAACACTACGTCAGTCCTAGGACTGAGTATTGAAATACCTTACACTTAAGCATAAATTTCATCCATCCATCATTTCAAACAATAAAAACAGAAAATAGAGAGATATAGAGATAGGGAGAGAGAGAGAGAGAGAGAGAGAGAGAGAGAGAGAGAGAGAGAGAGAGAGAGGTCATGTTCTTCACACATTCGCACTACCATATTCTATTGTTTATGTTTGTTTAGATATAAGAGTAAGGAAAGGAGGAATAAAGTATAGGATTGATTTTATTTTCAAATCACCATAACATCTCATATCAAACTTTCTTTTCTTTTCAAACTCATGTACATTTGATGAGTTTACGCTTTCAAAACCAGTCAAGATTTTCATAATTATTTCTAGAGAGAGAAAGAGGAAGAGAGGGATAGTATGGAATTCATTTTCTTTTCTACTCAGCATATAATTACCACATACATTATCTAAATTTCATTTCATTTCATTTCCAACCAATAAACATTTCATAACAGATTTACATTTTTATAACCAGTAAATAGCATCATAGTTACTTCTAGAAAGAGAAAAAGGGAAGTGAGGGATCCATCAAAATTGGCCACAAAACATTCACATAGTAATTTTATCAATTTGTACTCTAAAAAGAGTGGAAATGGTATCCACAAGGTTCCGATTGTTAGTTAGGAGTCAAAATAACCCTTAGAAGATGTGCTTAGCTAAAGTTGCAATTTTTGTACAAGTTGGTCAAAAACATCTAAAGTGCTTACAATTTGGGACTTTAAAACACTTGTTTTAATATTTAATATGAAATTCGATGATTCCTATGTGTCTTCTCCCATGTACATTTAATTCATCATCTCTGACAGAAGTTTATTACGAAGAGTAGACCTCAAGTTACAAGAATAGCTTCGAAGGCCAGCTATCATAATTGCGACAACTCTTATCACTCAGTGATAAGTGGGCCCCAAAACTCACTTGCAAAACTAATCTCCGAATAAATTTTCATTGAAATGCAGATGGGATACAATTCTCTTATTGGTGGTGTAGGGATAGATGGATTTGGTTTTCATTTTTTCTCAACATAACCATTAACCAAACGCTGAAACCGATTGCATTTTACTAAAAAGAGCATGTCACTACAAGTGACTAATAAGCCAAGTGGGATTAGAAATTGGACATGTAAGTTCGTTATTTAAGCTCAAACAACTTGGTTAAGATTCCCCATAGTGTCCCATGTTACCAGGAGTTGTGCAAGGAGTTTCAAGTTTGCGGTATATTTGGGTGTGGCACTCCATACGCATAAATTTTGTGGTCATAATTGATTTTAATGTTTGATAGTTCTAAATGAAGTAAGGTTTTATCATTGGTTGGAGTTATGATTCCTAATAATTATCATTTAATTTCCAAATGCAAGAAATGATGAAAGAAAAATTTAGTACAAGAGAAAAGGGAATGTCCATACCTTTTTCCCATGCTTGCAAGAGATAGTAGCTAGGCAATTTTCGTCATGACATTTGACTGGCGAAATAGAATTTGGTTGAAAGTTTATGATTCCTTTTCTATGAATCCATTTTACACATATCCAAAAAGTATAGCATTCCATGATCCCCCTTTTTTTACGTAAACTGTCAAACAGTTTACGTGCCTTATAAGGCCGCATTTCTTCAATACATTTTGTCAAACATTTCACATGCCAAGTTCGTGTTTCCATATTTTGGATACATTTATACCATATAATTTAAAACTAAAAATTCTTTCCAACATCCTCTATCCTTTACACCTATTGGATGTCTATACCATGTTCGAAGGTTCTCATTTTGGCACAGATAGGGAGGACTCTAGAATTTTCTATGAAATTTTCTTTAGACTAGCCCAACACAATGCCTAGACATTTCGAAGGCCTCTTTAATGAACATATATATTTTTTTAATATTATGAAACCATTGTTATCATCAAGGTTGATTATTCTATGCATTTTGAAAAGTAGTTAGCATGTCTATGTCCAATCCATTTCCTAATTTTGTGGATAAAATACACAACGGAGTGGAAAATAGCAGAATTTCAGTTAAGTTGCCCAACAGGATTTATCGACCACCACAAATTTTTGCTTGCAAATCCATTTTGTGGAAAAAAAACCAGCAACCGTAGCACTCCATGACACCACACACATTATTTGAACCATTTTTCAAAACAATTTGCGTGGCTTGTCCAAATTTCCCAATCTACCACAGGATAGAAGAAAACTAGAAAAGGAATATCAATTTTTCTAATATGATTTGATGGATTTTTGTATCCTACCCCAAGGGGGCCTCATCATCAAACATTTGTAGTATATCCTACAATCATGCCATTCCCGAAACCTTATTTCCTTTAAGACTTTTTTCAGCAATGGAAGTGTCTTTTGAATCTGCCCATATTTTGCATACTTGCCTATTAGAGTACTTCTAATGTATTAGTAAATACAACTACTCTTTAAATAAAAGATAAAGAACAGGAAATAGGAAATGCTAACAGTAACTACCTTAAGAATGGAGCTGCAATGGTTACAATGCACGTGGCAAATGTTCAAAGAAGCATAAGAATCAAAATAAATATAGCTAGACAATACACACACATGAAGCAACTCCTAAACTTCAATCTTCTTCTTCTTCTTTCGCGTACAACAAAAAAATAGTGATAGGCAGTAGTATCGATTTCTCTCAGTCTCATAAAGAAATGAAACCTCTTCAAATATAGCTACAAATCCAAATCCATAAATTTGTATAAATTAAAATGATGAGACATTACATTTATAGATTTATCTACATGTGCAGGGATGATTTAACCAATATAGGTACTGATTTTAGGGTGGCTGAAGTTGGGGATTCATTTTGCACAGTTCCCATAACGTTGTGTTTTATGTATTGTGAGAGTGCAGAACCCTCGATTATTATTGAATGCAAAGCAGAGATCTAAATGTTTTTTGTGGTGTTACTCGATGTAACCATGCAATACCTGCTAAATTTTACAATGGTAACTTAGTATTCACGTGGTAAACGCCAATGAACATCAAATAATGTGGTTGGATTATTATGAAAGGAAAAGATAGGTCAACACGCCCTTACACCTGCAACCCCTGACAAGGGTAGGTCAATGACTGAAATGAAGGGAGTACAGCTCCATTATCCGCTCCATCCACAATTTTTTTGAAAAAATATATTCTATATCGCCAATGCCATGAATGCAGATTTTAGATAATTGGCCCACCCAGCGAATCTGATTTCGGTCATCTTCACCATAATTTCTATATAAGTTTTTTTCTAGGGGGTTCCTTAAATTTTCCCTCGAATTTTCCTCTTGCAATATCCTTGATTTTCCCTCTTCCTCCAGTACTATTTCACTCCATTAACTATAGCGTCTTTGTCATATCCCTTTCGACATCTCCATTGCACAACTCCAGTACGATTTATTAACAACAAAAATATATGGTGTGTAGATTGATTTTCTTCACAAGCGTAATGTAACTCTCCCTGCATCACATGATCGACCAACTTATAACTAAAATTTAATAAAAATTGAAATCAATTCATTTTTCAATATTTAAAGCACAATAAAATATAAGAAGTATAAAGTTGCTATGCTCATGATATTATGTGGATTGTTGACATGAAGTATATGTGAGTATTAAAAAAGAAATCGCATGTGAATTTTCCAATGGAGATGCTAAAGGGGATACATTGATAAATTAAAATTTTATGGAAAAAAATTGTAGGAGGAAGAGGAGTGATGAATAACTATTTTCAGGGACGAGAAGTGCAAGTGTGGGGAAAATATCTTGGGGAAAATATTCAATCTCTTTTTTATGAAAATGCAGTAATGAACCATGTGATAATATATTTAATTACTTCAATGATGAAGGGGGTGTAGTGCAGATTTAGGTGAGGCAACATACAATGAAGAAATATCATATTAAATCTAGGCATGGTTGACTCATGTTACAAATTTCAGTACTTCTTATTTACAATGTCATTGGTAATGACCCATGGGCAGTTAAAACACACATTAATTTAAGGAGAATTAATGTGTATGTGTCTTGAGACACATTAAACATAAGGACATGGGGAGTGGAATTGTCATTCTATGTGAAGTGAAATTAGTAGTTGAATTTCATGATAGCCACAATTTATGGTCAACAAATAAGTTTGCATCATCTTTATACACCATTATCTTAATACATTCTCCAAAATTTCCCAGGAAAAAAAATTAATGGGAAGTAAGAATCTAACATTTGGATTTGTAGATGAAATTTCCAACTCAAAATTCGAGGTTTGTAACACTCATTAAATTTGAAGCAATGTCACATGTATATATTTTAGGAAAGGCTAAGCTAAAAGTATAGGAAAACACTAATAATATTTTAAGTGGCATGCATTTGTGTACTACATAGACAGGAGGGCCATATCAATGCAGTGAAGAGTATCCTTTGCCATCAATTGTAGAATGGGAAACATACACGTTTTTGGACTGTGAACTATACATACTTAAGGTTTAGAAAACTCCATGTTTAATATGATTCCTTATATCACCTATTTAAGGCAAATTTACAATCATGGTAACTCATTAGAAATTAATGTAGTGTACAAGGTTTCCCTCATCAGCAGTCCTGATGATTTCATCTATTAATGACATCTAGCACAAAAAATGAAGTGAATGTAAGATGAAATATTAATTAATCATGCTAGTAGTGTGATGATATTCCATATTCAAGAAATTTTGAACTAGAATACTTAACATAAGATCCATCATGCAATATTTTATTGAGCTTGGATGATACTGAAAGCAAAGACTAATGTCTTTTTATATTTATACCAAATGTATATGGAACAATAATAAAATATGAGATATCATGTGAAGCCCAGTGAAATTACAATGTTCGATGCAAGGATTATTTCAAGAGAAGTGTAGGGTAGAGATAAGTTATATATTATTAATGAGTTTGAAAATTATGATTTGTGTTATTTATCATGGTAATTTTTACATTCATGAATTTTATTAGTTTGTGGTAGTGGTGTGTGTCATGAATTAGGGAGGTATAGATGTTACGTCAACATGTTCGTCATAAAATTGAAATGAAAATGAAAAATAGGTAGATTCATATCATGTTTGATTTGGAGATTTATGAACATGTGACATTGAGAGGATCATCATCATCATTGTTATCTATATGAATCAGTAAACCAAAATTCCTTGCACAACTTTAATCCTTAGAAAAATATTTATGTGATATAAGCCATGCCTAAATCACATGTTGTAATTATCTCATAGAGGAGGTATCATGTACTGATTTCATTCCAATGTTGCAAACAACATGGGTAAGAGATCTATGTGAAGAAAATAACTCAACTATGAGGGCCAATCCCTTACTTTTCAAACCATTTTTTTCATCACCATCAATCTCATAAAATTGTACATAATGAAGCTCAATATAAATTCAAATACACTTTGGGTAGTGTTCAACACAACTATAAGATAGTTGCACTCCACCATTACAGACAATGTTACACACCTCAATTTTGATGTTGGAGTCTACTCAACTATAGGCATGAGAAGAAGTTTAAGTCGAGTTAGATTAGGCTCACTCTTAACAAAATATGGTTTGTTCATGGAAAATTAATGGGTGGCAAAGATAAGGATATCTTAAGGTCACACTGAGAGGCTCATCATCAACATTACCTATCACCATCAATAAAATATAACTCCCTACACAGATTTCCTCTTTAGAATTTATAAAATGCAAAATTGAGTCCACCCAAACCATATGATATAATTATCCCATAGATGAGGGAACATGTAGTGATGTTGTTGTAGTGTTGTATAAAATATGGGTGGGAGACACATGTGTGCAATAGAAGGGCACAACTTCAAGGGTCCTTCCCCCACCTCTCAATACTCCATTTTAACCACCATCAATCTCGTGAAATTATATACGATCAAGGTTAATAGAAATTCCTAAACATTTTGAGTTGCTTTAGTTATAAAAATTTTACAAGTCACACTCTACTATTGCTAAAAAGACTACATGCCTTATTTTCCTTGCTTGATTCAACCAAATAATAGGTACTAGAGGCCATTTGATTAAAGTTGGATTAGGCTTTCTGTTTAGGAAATATCATCTAAGTGTAAACAATAAATGGTTGGCACAGATAAGTTGTTGAACTGTCAACTATGATGTGACTCATGAATAGCATTTCCACCAATCAAACCATCTTTTCAATCCTCTACTTTGTAATCTTAGAGCACTCCAAATAAATATGTAGAATGAAAAGTATACAGGGAAATGAAAGGAAACCAAATTTTGCAAGAAATGCAACAAAAAAAGACACAAACGTTAATCTAAACCATATAATAGTATGATTCAACTTCATGACATGTCATTCCAATTCACAAACCCTTTCCTGAATTTCATTGTATCGAACACTAGGGATTTTATATTTTTAATAATGTTAAGATATTTGATTCTTAAGATGAAGATATGAATGGAAAGTTGTAAATAAAAAGGCTTAAAATATTTACTATTATCCAATTTTTCGACTTTGGAAAAATTGAACAAACACGACCTTACACACTGAGAAATTAAAGGGACAATACGGCCACGGGAGTTTGCATATCTATTCTGAAAATCAGGTTACAGGCGAGCTCGACAATGGAAATGCAAGGTCGAAAAAGGAATGAAAAAGGGAAAACTTTCCCAAGGGAACGTTAAAGGAGATCAGAGCTCGAGAAAGAAAGGATCATATCAACTCGGGTGACCTCAGAAGGAATTTGGGCAGGTCGGAAAAATAATGGAGGCCCAGGACCTAAGTTTTTAGACTTCGAGCATTCTACGTTTCAGAAACCAAGTAGGAAAAAACAAGGAAAATGCCCGAAATCCTAAAATCCCAAAGTCCAAAAGGATTCATTTTTTAGGGTCAACTCTACTTTCGGGATCAATAGTGCAATAGATCAACAGTTTCGGAGTTTGAATTCTAAAATTCTAAATTTTAGGCTTCGAGGTTTCGGAGGTTCAGTTTTTAAAGTTTCGGAAATCTCAAGGCAATTTGGTGATGAATAGTATCTAAGGTACGAAAGGCGCAAGGTCCGAAACCCGAAGTCCTAATTTAAGATTTGAAGTTTCAGAGGTTTGGGGTTTGGAGTTTTAAATTCGTGGTCTAAAAATCACAACTAAAGGTCCAAAGTTATAAATTCTGAATGTCAAAAATTTTGGACACAAAATCACAACTAAAGGTCCAAAGTTATAAATTCCAAACGTCCAAAATTTCAGACTTCAAACTTTCAGGGTTTCAGAGTTTCCGCGCATCCAAGAAGATGAACAATAGCATAAACCTTTGAGTTCAAGATGCCCAAAAGTCTGAAATTTCAGATTTTGGAGGTTGTAAGGCATTTCAGAGTTGGAAGGAGTAGAGCTAACCACTCACCATTAATGCATTATGGCACCCCAATCTTCAGATGACCAAAATTTTTGATTGGGAGCTTGGATTTGCAAATGTGAGACTAAGTTATTCAAAATGAAGAAATAAAATGCGCCATTTTAGAGGATGTTCCAAGTTTCTCACCTACTACAATGATGAGGTATGGGCTTCCTTTCCTGCCCAACAAGGCATAGCACATGGAGGAATGGGTTTTGCAGTTGAACCCATCATAGCTACAGGTTAATTCAATGCATTCGAGGGTGGTTGAAGGAATATTTTGAATTCTTCTCTTCCCCTTTCTCTCATTCTTCCTATATAATGTAAGTAGGGTCATTGTTCTAATGTTGGATAATTTTTCTTTGTACCTTCCCTTATTCTCTTGTCTGTACATGAATTTGTGGAGTTCAAATCTCCCATTCAAGTTGTAATGTGATTTTTTACCTCTTGGCCATTGTAATGCACTGTATGAAATTTTTTGGAGTAGTAAAATAATTATGTTGATGATTTCAACCCTCTCTTATGTTCATTGCATCTTCTTGATCTCTCATTGTAATCTTGGTTATTTATGCATGACGGTTGTATTACATTTTTAATGGTTTGTGTTTAATTGTTAGTGTATTTTCATCAGTTGATTGATTTGTGGTGTGTTTTCATCCTTCTTAATCTGAGTGTGGTTTCCATATCCATTCAAAGCAGGTGTTCAACATTCCTTTAGTGCATCACCTCTTTAGTATAGGTTTAATTTATTGTAATATTCTTAACTTTGTCTCCTTGAAATGTTAGAGTCGATTTTAGGGTAGATCCTCTATAATCTTGATGTGTGCATCATAATATAGGAATAGGAATTGGCCTTCATCAGGAGAGCTTTCCTGATTGAAAAGTCCCACACTTTGGGAAAAGTTCCATGTTATGCAAATACATTGACAATTTCAACCTATCGAGTTGCAGATATTCATGGGTGTTGTGATTACACATCAATAGTTTTGGCATGCCTGGTGGGACGAAGAAGTGATTCCATGAGCTTTGAAAGGAATTTCCAAGAAATTGGGACTTAGAAAACTGTAAATTTCTAATTTCAGATATTTCACCTCTCAAGGTGAACTCCGAAATCAGTTTTCAAGGGCTTAACTTGCTCAAAACAAGTCCAAATTTCACCAATTGATAGATCGGGGACTAATCTCCAAAAGGATATTTTTTAGTTTTTTTAAATTTTAATATTTGAAATTTTGGATTTTTTTAAATTTCAGGTTTCATAATTTCAGGATTTGAGACATCCTAGGTTCAGAATTTCAGGTTTCGAGATTTAGGAGTCCTCCAAATTTTGGGTTTCGGGGTTTCAAACATTCAGAACTCTTGTATTTTTAGGTTTTTGGGACTATCATTCCAAAACAAATTTCAACCTCCAGAATCTCAAACATACAGGTCCTTCAAGTTTTAATTCTAATTTTTTTATGTTTGGTGTGTAACTTGGAAAAATCCATCCTTTTAAGGCTCATTTCCCCAACACATATGGCGACTCCGAAGGGATAGAATTCATCTATGTAGCAGCACATGTTTCCCAAGTACATGAGAAGAGTTCAAACTAGATCTACTACCAGAGAAGAGGGACTATTTGTCTACTTGCAATTATCACCAGGTAGAGGAAGGAGAGGAAGAAGACTGCAAAGATCGCCATCTCCACCCAATAGGACTTTGTCTACACCTCCACCTAGTATACCTTTTCTCCAATCAACCAGGGTTCTTAGGAAAATCATAATGGCACATATACAATAACAACCACCACTGAATCCCTTTGTTAACTTCCCAGGAAGTAGTCCACTTTCCCTAAATGCTCAAAGTCAAGTTTCAGTTGCACCACTAAAGAGAGTATTCCCTATTTCACAAGAGAAAATCATACTACTCCTATTGACCACATCCAAGATATTTCCACTATTGTGCAATTCACGAAGTCATTTAAATGGATGTTGTGGTTAAGTTGTTGGCTTCATCTTTCAAGGTTAAGGCCTTATAATGGTTCAGGAGCCTAACAACAGAGTCTATTTAGAATTGGAACCAGTTATGTTTAGCTTTGTACAACCAATACAGATAGAGGATATACAATTTGTCTTTATTGGAATAATTGACAACAATCAAAAGGGCTCCTAATGAGCAAATGACAGATTTCAATTTCCATTTCCAATGAACATGGGATAGGGTTCCAATAGTCATCAGACCAACTGCCAAAGGAGAATTCCTTTACTTCTTGAAGGCTATAGATTATGACATAGCCATGATGATCCAATCAATGGGAGTAACAATGCTATTAGGGGCCAATGACATAGCAATCACAGTGGAAAATTATTTGATTCAATCTAGTAAGCTAGCATCAAGGCCACCAATGCCTCTCTATCTAGACATGGGAACTCCTACAACTAGTCAAATGCCAAAATTTAATCCCATTCTGGCCTCTAGAAATCAAAGCGATAGTGAGGCATCAACTTCTTCAAGCACTTCAAAAGAATCACACGAGGTTATCAAACAGTGACAAAACCTAGGAAATGAGCTAGTGACTATCAAGAGATAGTAAGATTAGAGTTCTGGACCATATCAACCTCTAACTGAGTATCAAGCTAGGCCCCCATATCAACAAAATAGACCACCAGATCATGTTACAAATCAAAACCAAAATTAGGGACAACCTCAAGTTGTTAGGCCATTCCAACCAGATGATCCAAACGTAGCTTTAACATTGAGAGCCTTAGTTCCAACAGAAAACAACATGGCACAGGAGTACAACTGGTGTTACAATTAATCAACATGTTTCAATGGTGTGTTGAATCAATATTTGATGGTACATACCATTGGTGTGTTTCAAGAACCAAGTCAAGAAGGAAATCAACAACAAGAAACCCATCAAGAGGAACCTCCGACAAAAACCATGTTGGCCAATTGGAAATAAAAATACTTTTGTGGGATAAATCAACCTCTTTTCCAAGGTGTAGCTACCAATACACGGTTGAAGAAGAGGAACATAGAATAAGAACAATCTTCTAATCCAGTTGTTTCTCATTCTGCTCATATACAACAAGGAGTTAATAGACCAAATGCATCCTCAAATGTGTAAAATCAGCCAAAGGCACTCGTTGCAATAGCACATGTGCCTATTCAGGATCCAAAAAAGGTTGTGCCAAGTAAGGGGAAACAAAAGGATAATCCATCCCCTTTCAACATGATTGATCAAATGAAGAAAACACATGTGAAAATTTCTATGTGGGAGTCACTGGCAATCCCAGGAAAATGAGATTTGTTGCAAGCTGCAATCGCCAATTGGTCTACCTTGAATGGATACAACCAAAGACAAGAGAAAGTTATCACTAATGCAGTATAACAAGATGGGGTTTAACCAAGAAATAATTTAAAAACTTCACCATTCTATGTGTCATTGATTATCGAGAACCACTTGTGACACAACTGTATGATCGATTCGGGGGCAAGTAGTCCAGTGATGCCAAAGAAAATAGCGGATCAATTGGGTCTAAAGTATGACCCAGTGCTGAAAGGAGTGGTAAAACTTGATGGAACAACAATGGGGACATTTGGTATCATCAAAGGTTTAATTCTTATACTACATGCTTACCCTAATGTTATAGTCTTGCAAGATGTGTCTGTAATTGACCTTCTGCCTCTCTTTGCACTATGTTTATCAAGGGATTTCACGAACAAGTTTCGTGCATACCTATTTGCAGATTGGTCACACATGCTTTTTAGGACAAGGTATAGAACCTAAGTAGCCATCAGATCAGAACCAATTGCAAAATTTCACATTAAGCCCCATGTGCCAAGCCCAATCAATGCAAATTGCTCAGCCTTTGATAAAGAAGAATTTTTAGATGAGATAGAAAGCGGTACTAAGATTGAGGGTATTCCAGATTTGACTCTAGATGAAAGGGAAAACAAAAGACATAAATTTGATCCATATAAGGAAATGGAAGAATCAGAACTAGGTGTATATTGTGTACACACAGAAAATTCACCCATTCCTAATATCACCAAGCACGAAAATAAGGATGAAAACAAAGTTTGACAATTATTTTTTGATGGTTCAAGAAGTGTTATTCATTTTTTGCACCCCCTTCCAAAATAGATAAACCTATAGGTATGGGCATTAACAATTAATGGTAAAAATAAAAGAATGAATAGATTATCACCTTGTTGACACGCATTAACCGCTTCCTCTTGATGCAAAACAACCACTCTTTCTTGATGCGCATCAACCATGCTTCCTGTCGCAAGAAAACTACTCTTTGTTGATGTGCTTCAACCATGATTCGTATAACGCAACAATGCTTCTTCCTGTCACACGACAACACTTCTTTCTGTCATGCAACAATGAAATTTCTTGTCATACGACAACACTTCTTCCTATCGAGCAACAATGACTTCTCCTATCACACAACAACCTCCCCCTTCCTTTCATGCAACAACTCCCCCTTCCTATAGCATGACAACTCCCTCATCCTGACGTGCGATAACTTCCCCTTCCCGTCAAGAAATAACCCTTCTTCCTATCACGCGACAATCCTTCTCTTATCAAGTGTCAATGTTTTCCACTATCATGCGTCATTCTACCTTCCTTATCACTACCCCGCCATTTTTTTGCACATCAGTGTCACCTCTTTTTCGTGTGTCAATGATCTTCCTTATCGCGCATCAACCTCCCCTCACTATCATGTGACAACATTTCTTCTTTTCTTGTGACAAGTCTTTCCCTCGTCAGAAGTGAATCTTACCTTCTTCTCGAGAATCAACAAGTGGTTCCTATCAAACGACAACAAGGAGTTACAGATACGGTCAGACATTGATGACACCGTACAAGGTAGCTCAACAACAAGATTAATGAATTATGGAGCCCATATCTTTTATGACAGAAAGGTACCATTAGAAAGTGCACCTGTATGGCTACCCATACCTCCATATAGGAAATTAATGAGGGTTTTTGATAGGTGAGACAAATCTTCTATATAATTTATTTGACCCCCTCATTTTGAAGAGAGACATTCTGGGATCTGGGGAAACTTTTGCAAAAAATTTCCCTCAACTCCATTTCAAGTTGCGACCTTTCTCTTGGGCCTAGTAATGTAATTATTCCTTTATGCATTAAATGTAATGGTTTTTACATACTTTAGAGAAATAAAAAAAGCATTTTGTGGCATTTCTTCAACACTAGATCAATTTTATTGTATTTTCTTTCCTCTCCATTGTTTTTGTTGCATTTTGTACATGTTCTTTCACTTGCTGGGTTATAATGTTCTATTCCATAGAGTTTTGATGGCAGGCTAGGATCTAGGTTTGTGTCAAATTTGTCTAACGTACCTCAACCCCTTTTTCCCTAATTCGTCCTCCCTCAATAGAGTATCTCACTCTATTTTTCTAGTGCTATCACCCCCTTAGTATATGATTTCCCCTTTTCATGCACTTTTTCTCTCACTATCTCCTTGGATGTGTTAGTGTAGGATTAGTTAGGCATTTTTCTTACATTAGCTGTAGTTGTAACATTAAGATTGGGTAGAGGAAGTCGACCTTCTCTGTAGGGTTATCTCAAGATTGCATGTCACAGAGCTTGAGGGATAACCCCATGTTAGCAAAATTACATTGATTGCCCCACACAAATAGAGAGAAAATTGGGGGGTGATGTAATTCTAACATAACAGTTTTGACATGCTTAGTGGGACATCACAAGAGTTAGATTTTTCTCATTTTTCAGAGGTGTCTCATTACCAAACAAAAAATTTTAATGCACTATGTCACCACGTATAAAACTTTTGGCACTCCTGGTGAGACCAGTAGGTGAAAGCTTCACATTTCATAAGTGCTCTACTGTAAATCTTTGTCATAATATCTTGTGTAGGTGTGCAGTTTGACATCTAGAGAAGACTTCATTTAGGAAATTTGTTGTGTTCTTATCGAATTTTAATCCTTTGGAGGCACATGCTCAAACACATCTGGTGACTCCATTTGGGCAACAACCCATTTTCTGAGTTGTAGACATTCCTTTTATCCATTTCCACCCATTCTTATTTCCACATCCCTCTCATTTTCTTCCATTCATGAAGTTGTGCAGTCATGGCTTCATTCCCATCATGGAATTCACACTTACAACAGCAACAATGCAATCCATCTTCAACGTATTTCTCAACTCCTTCAGACCAGCATTATAAGTAAATCAATAATCACTATTCCTACCCCTATGAGTAATACAAGAATCAGTTTGGATATGGAACCTAACAAGAGAAGGGATATGCATGTAGTGAAATCAGTTACATGGAGAGTGTTGATTTGTGGGAGAAGATTCAAAAAATGGAAGCATGCATGCTGCAGCCAAGGGCCATAGCTAAGATGAAAGCGTTAAAAATTGGCAATAGAGCACCTTGTCCATGGGTCGGCCCTATGCCAAGACATTTCAGCCTACAACAAAACCTTGATTTCATGGTTGAGATATTTCCCTAGCTTGCACAATGGATCAAGGAGTTAGAGGCCTACGAAATTGGTGTCAGGGAGCCTTGTCAATGGGTAAGTTCTACACCATCATCAAGTAATTTTCTCTCCATTCCCCAAGAAGCACCATCTCTACCTGAGCTCCAATTTCCAATCTTCCTATCTGCTACTTCTATTGTGGAATCCTTTTCTCCATCTTCTAGTCTCCCATCACATCTTAATTTCTCCACCCTTTTCCCATCCAAATCCAATTCCCCTCCACAAGAGATAAAAGAATTACCTTCCCCTTCACCAAAAATAAAGCAACAACTAGTGGTGACCTAACCCAACACTCCTCATGCATTCCCAAGCACATGTTGGGAAGGAACCCAAAAGACTAGTAACAGGGAGCAATAAGAAGAAGAGCCAAGAAAAGAAGAAAAGATTAAAATCTTGGTAAGCTTGGCTCATATATTCGGGATTAATAAAATCCCCTTGATGGAGAAACCCATGGAGGAGGCTGGGGTCAATCCACAAGTTGTGAAAGCACCAGCTACAACACAAGCGAGGGAAGAAGCAACTACTCCAAATCCAAAAGAGGAGGAGTGCATTCTGGTTGTAGAGGTGAACCCTACAATTCCAGAGGCTTCAAGTGCAAAACAGGCCACAGAAGAATCTTGAATTATTCCTCCCACTTGATCCCCTTCTAGATATAATGTAGAAGAGGAGTTTGAGCTTTCAAACTCCATCTTTGAAGATGAGAGTAACCATAGTGAGTGAATTTAAGATCTAGAGGATACCATGGAGGAGGTTGAGAACATGCAGCAGGACAACAAGGATGTAGATTATCTGTCCGATTTGGGGGATTTCTCTGATGGAGAGGATCTCATTGATATCACATCATTTTATTCTCCATCATCTACCTTCCAAACACATGAGTCTGCTGTCATGGGGGAGAGCATTCAATTACCACATCCTGCATTTCACAACAGCCCTTTAGAAACAAGGTTGGAGGATCCTAATCTTCTATGTTCTTCATAGGAGAAGGAAGAAAACGGTGATGAAACTATTTTCACAACGGTCATCAAGGAAGAGGATAAGTTGCTTGCATAAGAAATGGAAATAAAATATCAACATGCAGGCAACCTATAATTTTAGGAAGGTTAGTGGGAAGACTCCATTCTTGGAGTTGAATTTCAAAGCAATGGGGACATCCATCGGATCAGACCATTCCCAATCAGGTACTTGGCTTCATTGGATAAAAGGGGGAATAAAAAACTAGACATGTCTATTTCAGGGGATGAGAATGATATGCAAAGCACAAAGGGTCGCCATCAACACCTCCAGGAGTCCAATTTCAATCAAATTAGGGAGGTATTTTTTATTGATGTTGATACTTTGGTTATTTGGGTGGAGGATCGGCCTCTCTTTAGTTTTTCACTCATAATAACAGCCATGTTTAATGCCAGATCATATAGATGGCTTCCTATTTTGAGAAAGGGAAGTTACCTATCCCTACTAGTTGCAAGATTTGTTTGAGTTCCCTTGCTTCGGGTTAGCATAGAATAGGTAGGTTTTCTTTCAGCATAAGAAGTGGTTTTGCACACTCTGCATGCCTCCAATTGGAGCATGTATGTTTTTCTTCTTTATACATGGTTTTTGTGAGGTGGTTTCTCTTGCACAGTTCATCCTATTGCCAAAGGGGGAATGTTGTAATAAGGGGTTCAATATTGCAAGACACAGTTGTTATCTTTAATCAAATCCAAATGCAGAGCAACTAAATTAGATTAAGGGAAAGTTTTTAATGTTTTCATCTATTATGTCTCAATAGATCAATCACAGTCGAGCTCGTATATCCCTTCTTGCATCCAAAAATATGATGCGGGGGTATTTCTATCTTCATCATTTTGGCCAATGGGAGTGTTCATGAGGAAAAGTAGATTTTTTTAGATAGTTTCATAGTATATACTTTCAGCCCCAACCACTCACTTGTAGGGTCAGAGTTCTTCGCGTCTTTTCCTTAATCATATTTTTAGTTTTGGGGATAGGTTTTCAAATGGAAAAATCAGTTTCTTCAAGTTTAGGCTTGACTCCATGCCCAATGGATACTTCAAGGCAAATTTCCCCACAAGTTGCCAACTATTATCCATTTTCTGCACCCCCCTTTTAAAATGGATCAACCTACAGGTCTGGGAATTAATGGCTAATGGTCAAACTAGAAAAATGTACGGATTATAACCTTTTTGATGCACATCAACTACTTCCTCTTGACATGTGACAACCTCTCTTTGTTGACATATGCCAACCATGCATCCTGTCATGCGATAAAGATTCTTCCTGTCGTGTGACAATTCTTCTTCATGTCATGCAAAAAGGGCTTTTCCCATCGCATGACAATGACTTCTCTTATTACGAAACAACCTCCCCGTTCCTGTCACATGCCAACCTCCCCCTTCCTATCATGGGACAACTCCCTCTTCCTATCATGTGGCAACTTCCCCTTCCTATCGCGTGACAACCCTTCTTCCTATCGCATGACAACCCTTCTCTTGTTGGGTGTCAACATTTTTCCTTGTCACACGTCATTCTACCTTCCTCATCTCCACTGAACTTTTGTCACACATCATCATCACCTCCTGTCACACATCCACAATCTTCCTTATCGCGTGTTAACCTCCCCTTATTATCGTGTGACAACATTTCTTCTTGTCGTGCACTAAGTATTTCTCTTGTCAATGGTGACTCTTCCCTTCTTCTCAAGAATCAATAAGCAATTCATGTCAGATGAAAGAAAGGAGTTTCAGATATGGCTAGACATTATTGACACTATACATGGTAGCTCAACAACCAGATTAATGAAGTATGGCACCCATGTCTTTTATGACAGAAAATTACCATTGGAAAAGAGGACCGATATGGTTTCCCATACCTCCGTACAAGAAATTAATGAGGGTTATAGGTAGGTGAGACAAATTTTCTATATAATTCATTCGACCCCTCATTTTTAAGAGAGATATTCTCAGAGCTGGGGAAACTCTTGTAAAACATTTCCCTCAACTCCATTTTGAGTTGCACACCTTCTCTTAGGCCTAACAATGTAATCATGCCTTTGTGCATCAAATGTAATCGTCTGTGCATAATTTGAAGTAATAAAAATTATTTTTTGTGGCATTTCTTCAATCCTAGCTCAGTTTTATTATATTTTCTTTCATCTCCATTATTGTTGCTGTATTTTGTTTATGTTCTTTCTCTTACAGGTTTATGATGTTATGTTCCATGGAGTTTTGATAGCAGACTAGAATCTGGGTCTGTATCACATTTGTCTCACCTCCCTCACCCCCTTTTTCCGTGTCATCCTCCGTCAAAAGAGTATCTCTCCCCCCTTTTCCGGTGTTATCATCCTTAGTATAGGATTTCCCTTTTACATGCACTTTCTCTCTCCCTATCTCCTTAGATGTGTTAGTGTGAGCTTAGTTATGCATTTTTCTTGCATTAGGAGTAGTTGTAACATTAGGATTGGGTAGAGGAAGTTATCCTTCTCCATAGGGTTATCTCAAGTTTGCAAGTCCCACATATTGAGAGATAACCCCATGTTAGCAGAATTACACCTATTTCCCTACACAAAAAGAGAGAAAATTGGGGGGTGTTGTAATTTTGACATAACAAGAAGAAAACAAGGTGTTGGAGGTGGTGCAATGTTGGTTTCACCATAGAACGTCAAGTATTATTTAGCTTTTAGATTTCAGTATGCTTTTTCAAATAACATAGCCGAATATGAGGTTTTGATTCATGGACTTCATTCGGCCAAGAAAAGAGGCATAATGAATTTGCAAGTATTCAAGGATGGCGAGCTAATCATTGACCACATCAAAGGACAACACGCTGCAAAGAGTGACCTACTCAATAGTTACAAAATAAGGTATGGGACCTAATTTATGATTTCAAATATTTTAACATTGTTTCCATACCCAGGAAGAAGAATGAAGCTACAAACAAGCTCGCAGCAGTTGGAGAAACTTTTGATGTGGTGGATAGCATCAAAATATATAAAACGAAACTACAAATCAATGTTATTATAAGGCCAGCAGTTCTACACATCAACACAAGATGACAAGTGTTTGAGAACAATCAACAGATCATCATTTTCTTGCAAGAGGATGTTGAATTCTCAACTAAGAATCAGGACAAATTAGAGCAGTATTATGGGGACCAAGTAGTACAGCTACAGAAAAACAAGGTTCCAAAGGGTTTAGTACTGTTGGATTCTATCTTCAACCCAAATGATTAATTCTGAAAGGAAAATGCCAACATGCAGGTCAAAGGAGAGGATTCAGAACCAAATTCAGTTGGAAAAGGTAAAACACTCCAAATTGGAAAAGTTGCCACTGAGAAAGAGAGCTTTGAATTCATATAACTTTTCCAAGAATTTAAAAATGTCTTCACCTGGAGTTATGAGGGCCTGCGAGGATTCAATCTGAGCCAGACACAACATACAATTGAACTGGATCCAGATGCTAAGCCTATCAGGAAAAATCAAAGACCGGTCAACCCTCACATTGAGCCTTTAATTAAGAAAGAGCTAAACAAGCTGATAGAGACAAATATTATATTTCCAATCAAGCACTCAAGATGGCTTGTAAAATTGGTTCCAATAAAAAGAAGAATGAAAAAATTAGGTTGTGCGTGGATTTTTGGGCGCTGAACATAGCATCTCTCAAATATTACTATCCACTCCCTTCAATGGGGTAAATCTTGCAGGTGGTAGCTACCTTAGAAAGATTCTCTTTCCTAGATGGGTATTCAGGATATAATCAGATAATGGTGAAAGAGGATGATCAATTCAAGACGGTATTTACCACCAAGTGGGGCACCTATGCCTATAGGAAGATTCCATTTGGACTATCAAATGTTGGAGCCACTTTCTAAAGGGAAACAGATATGGCATTAAAGGGGTTGATCAACAAAATAGTACTGATATATCTTTACGATATCACTCTGTTTTCCAAAAACACAACAGATCACCTCTTTCATATGAGATAGGTATTTCAAAGGTATAGAATATTTGGGGTATCATTGAATCCTATAAAAATTCATATTCTTGGCTCATGAAGGAAAGCTCTTAGGCCATATTGTGTCAAAGGAAGGATTGACGATTGACCCAGAAAGAGTTGAAGCAATTCAAGTGTTGCCATTGCCAAGCCATAAAAAGGCTGTTTAGAGCTTCTTAGGAAGGATAAATTTTGTCCGCAAATTTATCCCAATTTTTTAATCTCTTGTGAAGCTAATAATGTATATGTTGAAGAAGACTATGACATTTAGGTGGAAAGCTGAGGGTAAAGAAAGTTTTGAAGCAATAAAAGAGGCTATATCCAAAGCTCCAACTCTCGTCGATCCATACTTCTCCAAGGATTTCATGCTCTGTGCCTTTGGTGGTGGGGACACGATTTATGTAATCCTATTACATAAAAAAAAAAGGGTTTTGAATAGCCAATTGCCTTCTTCTATCAAATTTTGGAGGAATATGAAACTAGGCACTCTTTCATCCAAAAGCATGTTCTTGTTGTGATGAGGAGTTTAAAGAAGTTCAAACACCTAGTTTCAAACAATAAAATTCAGTTGTTTGTCTCTCATGTGGGATTCAAGGACTTCCTTTTGAATAAATATTTGAATGAGAAACATGCTAGATGGATCACTTGTGTCATGTAATATGACATTAAAATTAAAGTCACTAAGCTGGTCCATTAAAAGGGAATATGTGAACAACTAGCCTTGAGTCAACAAGTTTATGCAAGTAATGAAAATGAAGTTGTTTTAGTACTACAAGATGGTCAAGAGCAGGAAAATGATGATGTTCTCACTCCTTGTTGGACTCAGAACATGATACACTTCCTATAAACAAGACTATGCCCTCCATAAATTAGCAAAGTAAAGAGGATATACTTTATATTACAACCCATTCCATATGTTCTTGTTGATGGTGTTTTGTTCAAAAAGGACATCAATGGTGTTCTACTGAGATAAATTTGAACAAACCAAATTAAGAGGGTGTTATAGGAATTTCATGATGGAAGGGTCGTAAGACATTTTTTCCCATAGGTAATAGCTCTCAAGATAATGAAGGTGGGTTATTATTGGCCAACAGTGTTTAACAACTACTATAATTAGTCAAAAGGTGTAAGAAATGTGCATTCTTCATAGGAAAGGAAAGACTAGCAACACTTCCATTGCACCTAATTTCATTTGACTAGTCATTCATACAATGGGGATTGGACTTCATCAGGGTCATAAATTGGAATTCAAGACAAGTTCATAAGTGGATTCTGACAACAAAAATTTATTTCACCAAGTGGACTGAGGCAGTAACACTCAAGGAAGCAAATGAGTCTAGCATACTAGACTTCTATGATGGGATAGTCACTAGATTCAGTGTACTGACCACTATCATATCAGATAATGCATTGGTGTTCCTAGGTTCTAGTATCACAGAATGGAATGTTAAGAGTGGGATCTACTTGAGCACCTCTTAAAACAATTACCCATGGATAGGAAGAGTCCACAATCAAGAATTTTCTAAGAATCATCAAAAGGACTATGGATGAAAACTAAAGGACATGAGATACAAAGCTAAAATCAGCATTATGGGCTGATAGGATCACACCAAAGAGTTCAACAATTTATTCCCATTACAAGTTACTCTATGGGAAAGAGGCAATGTTTCCTATATCATTGGAACTATCGGTATTGGAGTTCATGAGGCAATTGGAGTTGTCAAAATTTAAACCAACGTAGGATAGGTATGCAGATTTGATGGAATTTGAAGAAATCAAAGAACATGTAGTTCAAATGATGGAGAAAGATCAGGCCTTAATCAAAAGATGATTTGATAAGAAAGAAAGAGAAAGGACCTTTCATGAAGCAGACCTGGTTCCAAAGTAGGATGCAGATCGGGCGAAACCAGGAAGGCATTCCAAGTTTGATGCCATTTGGAGTGGTCCCTGCATGGTCACAGGATGTAAGTAACAATTCCTTCTAATTGTGTACATTAGATGGAGATGTTTTTCCGATTCCCATTAACAGAATCTATCTGAAACATTACTACTAGAAAGAAAAGGTTTCACACTTGTAAATTTTAGCCTAGGATTTTAATTCCTCTAAGTGCATATGCACATTGGCTTATTGTAGTTTAAGTTTCAATTTCCCTAAGTGATTCAGCATAGATTTTTTTTCTCTCAAGTTATAGAACTATGGATTTCAATGTGCCTCTAGGTGGGTTTTATAACAGGAAGAATTTCATACTTACATGAAATAGTTGCTAATTTAAAAGGAAGACAAATACAGAGCAACTAAAATCAGGTTTTGGGATAGTCCATTTAAGTAATAGGGAAAAATTCCAAGTCAAGACAATTTTCTAATGTCATAAATCTCATCTTCAATATTTTCTTAAGAAAATTGAGGGTGCAGGCAGTGCAGTAGCTTCAGGCTCAGCATGTTGCAAGAAGTCGGTGCAATATTCAAGTACAATATTAGTATCATGCTATCATTTATGACTCCAAGCCCAATGGACACTTCAAAGCAACTGAACTATCCACCTATTAGGTAAGTAACCCCACGAGTTGCTAATTTTTTATCCAATTTTACCCCTTAAGAAAAATTAAACAAACATGACCTTGCACACTGAGAAATTGAAGGGACCATTTGGCCATGGGAGCTCACGTATCTCTTCCAAAAATCAGGTTAGAGGCGAGCTCAACAATGGAAATACAAGGTCAGAAAAGGAATGAATAAAGGCCAACATGGCCAAGAGAATGTCAAAGAAGTTCAGAGCTTGAGAAAGAAAGCATCATATAAACTCAGTCGAGCTCAGAAGGAATTTGAGATGGGTAAAGACAAGGAGCTCATGTTACAGGTCAACAAAAGAATGGAGGCCCAGGCCCGAATTTTTCAGACTTTGGGCATTCGACATTTCAGAAACCAGGAAGGAAAAAAAAAAGGAAAAGGCCCGAAATTCCAATATTTTGAAGTCTGAAATGATTCATTGTTTGTGGTCAACTCTACTTTCGGGGTGAACAGTGCAATAGATCGGGGGTTTCGGAGTCCAAAGTCAAAAATTTTGAGTTTCAAACTTCGGGGTTTCAGAGATTCAGGTTTCAGAGTTTCAGAACTCTTAAGGATATTTTTGCTGAAGAGTCTCAAAGGTCTGAAAGGTGCAAGGTCCGAAACCAGAAGTCTAAATTTTAGACTTCGGGGTTTCAGAGGTTCAGGGTTCAGAGTTTCGGAAGTTTGGAGCCCCAAAACAAAAAATCACAACTAAAGGTCTGAAGTTCCTAATTCTGAATATCCTAAATTTCAAACTTCAGACATTTAGGGTTTCATAGTTTTCACACGGCCAAGCTGATGAATAGTAATATCAACCTCCGAAGTCAAGATGCCCGAAAGTCTGAAATTTTAGATTTTGGAGGTTGTAAGGCATTTCAAAGTCCGAAGGAGTAGAGCTAACCACTCGCCATTAATACACTATGACACCCTAATCTTCAGATGGCCATCACTTTTGATCGGGAGCTCAGATTTGCACAAGCAATCACTTTTTGGAAAGCTCATAGTCTCCTCTATACAATTAGAGTGTGACTAACTTATTCAAAATGAATAAATATAGTGCACCATTTTAGAGGATGTTCCTGGTTTCTCACCTACTATAATGATGAGGTATGGGCTTCTTTTCTTTCCCAACAAGGCATAGTACATGGAGGTATTAGTTTTCTAGTGCAACCCATCATGGTTACAGGTGAATTCAATGCATTCTAGGGTGGTTGAAGAAATATTTTTAATTCTTCTCTTCCCCTTTCTCCCGTTCATTTCCTATATAATTTAAGGAGGGTCATTGTTCTAATGTTGGATAATTTTTCTTTGCACCCTCCCTTCTTTTGTTGTCTGTAAGTGAACCTTTGGAGTTCAAATATCCCATTCAAGTTGTAATGCAAGTTTATGCCTCTTTGCCATTGTAATGCACTGTATCACATTTTTGGAGCAATAAAATAAGTTTGTGGATGATTTATACCCTCTCTTATGTTCATTGCATCTTCCTGATCTCTCATTGCAATCCTAGTTATTTGTGCATAGTGGTTGTATGACATTTTTAATAGTTTATGCTTAATGGTTAGTAGATTTTAATCTATGGATTGATTTGTGGTGTGTTTTCATCCTTCTTAATCTGACTTTGGTTTCCATCCCAACGCAAAGCAACTGTTCTACTTTCCTTTGGTCCATCACCTCTTTAGTATAGGTTTAATTTATTGTAATCTTCTTAACCTTGTCTTCTTGGGAAGTTACAGAAGAATTTAGGATAGATCCTCTACAATTTGGATGTGTGCATCATTATAGAGGAATAGGAAGTTACCTTCATCCGGAGAGCTTTCTCGATTGTAAATTCCCACACTTTGGGAAAATATCCATGTTATGCAATCATGCTGACAGTTTCAACCTATCGATTTGCAGACATTCAGGGCTATTGTGATTATGCATCAACAATTACCTACATGTCCCACACCAATTCCATGGATCAAATTGTTGCTACTCAAATAATATAGGTTGTTTATTCTCCACTTCAGCATCTCGATCTCGGTCAAATTATTGACATGTGTATTTTTTTCTTAAAGGGGCTAAAAGAAAAATGGGTAAAATCCAATCCACTTTACAATTAGATCTTGTTATTCCATTCCTTTTACTATCATCCTTCTAAAATTTTTTAACTCCATTGTAGTTATTCTTTTAAATAACTCCACATGTCTAACAATTGGGGAAAAAAATCTAATCTTCGAAAAAAAATCAAATGTGAAAATTATCCATGAAATTAAAATCCTATGGGTTACTGTTTGGTGGAATTTTAAATAGGGTAAGTGCACCATGTTGGGGGGTCAAAAGGGGGTCTTAAGTGGACACTTTTTTCTGAAAAATAAAAATATTCAACTTATACCAGTTATTTGAAATAGTTACACTCAAAGTTGGAATATGTTGTAAGAACATGAATCGTAGCATTTTGAGTCTCGTTTCTAAGCTGCTAAATTTTATTGAAAACGGTTAAGTTTGAGCGTGTCAAATAACTAAAATACCAACAAGTGATCTCGTTTTTGTTAAAAAAAATAATATATTGACTTTCCTGCCCCTACCATTTTTTTAGCACCATTTCGTATTTTTGAAATCCCTTTGCTAGAAAGATAGCTAGGAGCATCTAATTTGGGCTCCATTTTTTTTAGATTTTTTTAGCAAGTATATTTTATAAATATTTTTCTTATACAAAAATTTTAAATTTTGAAATATAACGAAGCTCTGATTGTGCCCTGTGCTACCTATCTCAAAAATATCAAAAATTAGTTTTTTTATTATGTATAGAATTAGGCTAAGTTTTGGCTAGTATAAGTTATTTTCAATTTCGATAAGCCAAAAAAAAGATACATAACAAAATATAGACGTGTTTAAACTTCAAAAAATAGCTACAAAAAGGCATAGTTAGAAAATAAATAATATAGAAACCTTATATTAGTTATAGATTTTAAAAAATCATATTTTTTGAAAGAAGAAAGTTTGCTCTATGTCGTAGCCATATTTTTATTAAACGAATCGACCATTTTAGTTTGATTTATGATGGCAGAAGTGGAATTTTAGTTTTTTCTACAAAAAGATGTTTTTTGTGTGTTTGCAGGTCCATTCCTTAGCCTTAGGGATCCAAACCGGATCCAAGCCTAGAGGCATGCATTGGAAAAAAGAAAAACACATAACATGTACATAATATAACATATACATATTTTGCATAGTATAGGCATTATATGTGCTTTCGGCATGCTTCTATTTACAAAAATAAAGTTTCAAAAGTATAATTTTTTCATTTATTATTATTTATATTTAATTATTTCTTATAATTTAAATTTATTTTAGTAAATATAAGAAATTAGGGTTCACTCTGCACCTTATGGAACTAGTTTCACAACTCCATGAGTCACAGTTTAGGAGATCATTTTTTATAGTATAATCTAGTCAGTATATAGGTAATTTTAAGGATTTCAACATTCAATGTAAATATTTTAGTGTTTATGTGCGACAATAAAAAATCTAAACCCTAGGTGTTAAACCTAATTTCTAAAACCTTAACCTTGAGCTCATAACCCTAAACCTGAAACATTAAACCATGATCCCTAAACCCTAAACCTTAAAAATTCATCTGAGACCTTTCTAGGTGCCACGGAGGTGTACTTTGGTGGTAATGGCCCTCATGTTTAGCAGGGTACACTTCTATACCATGTAAGGAAACGATAAATCCCAGGAACTTTCCTGAAAGAACCATGAAGACACACTTCTTGGGCTGAAGGCGAACATAATATTTAATGAGGTGGTCAAAAATGGTTTTAAGGATGGTAAGGTGCTCGGAGTGGTGTTTAGATTTGGCCAGGAGATCATCCACGTAATCTTCCAATATATGATGCATGATGTCATGGAAGATATAAGTCATAGCGCGGTGATATGTGGGTACCAACATTTTTAAGGCCAAAAGGCATGACTTGGTAGCAGAAGGTCCCCGAAGAGGTGATAAATATGGTTTTATGTTGATCCTTTGGGGCAAGCAAGATTTGGTTATAACCCAAGAAGCCATCCATGAGTGATAGCATCTTGTGACTAGCGGTAAGGTCAACCAGTTGCTCAATACCCAGTAGAGGAAGTCATCTTTTGGGCAAGCTAGGTTAATGTCACGGAAATCCATGCAAATACGGAGTCCCCTTGTTGCCTTAGTGATAGGGACAATGTTAGCAATCCAATGAGGTTAATCAATGGGTAATATGAAGGAAAGGGAAAGAAGGCATTGAAGTTCTTCTTTGACGAGAAGGGCAATGTGAGGGTGCATTTTCCTCAGCTTTTATTTGATGGGTTTGGCATCGGGAATAGTTACGATATTGTGGACCACTATGGTGGGGTCAATATTAGGCATGTCTGCGTAAAACCAAGTGAAAGCGTGGTCATGATCTTTGAGAAAAGAAGTGATGGCTTCATGTTTAGTAGCATCTAAAGATTGACCGATCTTTAGGATGTCTGGGCCATCCTGAGTATGAATGTTGATCTCGATAGTCAATTCATTCAACATGGTTTACGTCTTCAGAGGGTAACGACGGATGAATATATGAGTCTTATACCCTAAGGTAAGTGAGTATAGATTCATCATCTTGACATTAAACAATGTTAATTGAAGGTTTATCATCATCAATCATTTCAGGATACAAGAAGGGAAGAGAGGAAGGAGCCTTGCCGTCACGTTGATAAGTCAGAGGCCCTAAGGAAATGGTGTTTATGAAAAAAAAGTTAGGAGGGATAGATTCTTGATCCGTCGGCTTCATCGGTGAGGGTGGTGATGAAGGCGGGGTGAGTGAAGAAGGTGGAGAAGGGCTAATGTTCTTGATGAGTTCAATGTGGGCTTGCTTAGTAGGTGGTTCAGTGAAGCTGATACCACTATGGTCGTTATGTTTGCGGGTGGTACATTGAATGACAGTATGGCCGCCTTGATCGTAAAAACCAAAACTAAAACCCTTCCATGCACATCGGTACAGGAAGGTGTGGGCGAAACAGTGATTGGTGAGAGACTGAAATTCAGCGGACAATGGGCAGGTTTTTTACAGTGGTTCGGGTGTGTAAGTTGTAGTGTCAAGTCCCCCATAGGTGAGACTGGTACGGAGATGAGGAGGACCATAAAGGAGGTGTTCTCCTATGTAGTGATCATAGCGATGGTGCTGGTGAATGCTTCCATACTCTTGTGGAGTAAGGAATGGGTTGACACTATATAGGTGATACTCCCCCAGAGTGAGGTGTTGAAAAATTCCTTCCAAGGGATCGATGGTTGGTATGTGGGTAGCTGGAATAGAAAATGTGTCGAAGGTCAATACGGAGGTAGAGTTAACTGATTGGGAGGCTGATGGGTTAGCCGTAGAGATTGTGGCAGCGGTAGGGATGGAGGAGGCATGTGTAGTTGAGGTAGCGACTGTACTGGTAAGCGAAGGTGTAGGTGAAGCGGTACTGGTCGTAGAGGCTTTAATGGGTACAAGCACATCATTAGGTCGGTAGAGCATGTTGCATGTTTTGAAAGGTGATGGATCAGCTAGAATAGTATAGGTGTGCCCTTCATGCTCAAACTTTACACAATGATGCAAAGTGGAAGGAACACAACCCATAACATGAATCCAGGCTCTATCAAGCAATAGATTATATTGAAATTCCCCCTCCAAGATGTAAAATAGCTTTGGAACAATGCGGGGGGCCCACGCAAACGTGGAGGATAATGGTGCCTAGTGTAGAAGTGATGGTGTCGTTGAATGAACGCAACATGACAGGATGTTTATGCAAGTAATTGTCAGGTATGCGCATTTGAGAAAATGCATGGGATGAAATGATAGTAATGGTAGCACCCCTATTGATCATTAGCAGTCGTACACGTATATCATCGATGTGGACAGAGATGAAGAGGGTCAGGTCTAGGTCATCCGTTTGGTGTGGTGTGATCTCTTCCTCTGAGAAGCTAAGGGAGGGTACTTGGTGAGTAGGGTGTGGTGTGGATAAAGGTGGAAATTTGGTGAGAGAGGCTACATAATGGGGTGTGATAATGGAGGCTATGGGTGTAGGTTCATTGGGTAAAACCACAATAGATTGAATAACCTCCATGAGAGCTTGACGATGGGATTCCGAGGTTTAGATGAGGTCATATAAGGACATTTTGAGGGGGAATTGGTGTAGTTGTTTTGAGCATGGTGTGATGGGTGACCCCATTAGAAATAGGGTATGTGGGGCCACAGATAGTGATTTTAGGTGTGGGTGTAGATGGTATGTTGGGTAAAGGATTGGTTGGTGGGTCAGTTGCCTTTTCCTTGCCTTTGTCCTTTTGAGCACGGGTAGTGACGTGGATCATGATGATCTGAGGGGATTTGGAAAATTGAGAAGGTATAGGGTGAGTGGTATAATGACATGACAGACAAAAACCTACTCGAGGAAAAAAAACCTTGTGAGGTGAGATGGGTGCAACAACATTTAGCTAATAGTATGGCAAGTTCTCTGATGCGAACCATGTTAATTTCGAATCTTGGGGGTGGCTCTAAGAGCTGTGGGGGGTGGCGGTCGCAGTTGTTGAGTAGGCAATGAGTGAAGAACTATGGGAATGGGCATTGGTGAAGTAGGGTCTTCATCAAGAAGGTCATCATCATCAAAGTTGGCTTCAAGAGGACACAACTGGATAAGGACAGTTTTCAAAGCCTTGCAGTTCTCCACATTGTGCCCTAACACATGATGGTAGACACAAATTTTAGTGTCATCAAACCCTTTTGGCTTGGGTTTGAGGGTTTCATAAGGTCTGAGCGATGGTAATGTGATGACAGAAGTCTCAAGGAGGTTGGTTAAAATTTTGGCATAGGACCCTGCTAGTCAATCACAATGGGAAGTGAAAGTGGGTTTGGGCGTAGGTGCGGCCAATTGTTGAGGAACGGTCCTTGCAGGAGGGGGAGTGGTTTGAGCCATGGTTTTGGGTGCTGGAGTGGTGTTGGGTGTTGGTCATGTTTGTTTGGGGAGAGGTATGGTAGATGAACGAGTAGGAGGGTGTATGGTTGTTTTGACTACCTTATTAGAGGGTAGCGGATTTTCGTCTTTAGATTGCACCTTCTTGGGTAAAGATGATATGGGCGTATGAGATCTAGAGGGAAAAGTGGATGGGGGAAGAGGGCGAGTTACCTAGGGAGATAAAGGAGGTTTTGTGAAGGTAGATGACGCGGGTCGTGCAAGGGGTGTGAGGGACAGAGACTGAAGTGTAGAGGGTAGTGAAAAAGTTGCTAAGGGTATTGGAGGTATGGGTGGTAAAGATGATGCAGGTGCGGGGTGTAAGTCGTGTCGGGTGCCTGGGTATGTTAGAGGTGTGCGAGGAAGGAATAGGCTATTGTTTTTTTGGTTTATTGACGGGTGGAGGTTTCTTGACCTTGTTGGGAGGTTAAGGTCCTAAAACGGATGGAAAGGGTGAAGGTGATGCATGTATGATTGGCGCAGGTGGGGTATGAGTTATATGGGTTTGGTTCTTCTGTTTGGGTGCCAGAGTAAGTTTGGTGTTGACTTTGAGGATGTAGCTAAATCTAGTTTGATAGGTGGATGAGTAAAGTTGGTGGTTGGGGTGACCCCTAAGGTAGTGATAGGTTTAGTCGAGGAAGATGATGTAGGTGTGGGTTTGGATTTAGATGTATGTTGGGTTATCGGTAAGGGTGTGTGTTGAGCTATGATAGGTATGGTGGAAAAAGTTGTGATAGAGGTGGTTGTGTTTGGTTTGATTGGTCGAAATATTTTTGGGTAGATGGTGGAAGTATCAGTAAGTGACATTTGCATTTGCCTTGAGACAGGAAGCAGAAGGCACCCCCAAAGTAAGGCTCTGTCCACATAATCTAAGTGAGTGGCCAAGTGTGAGAAAAACACATCTGTAGGTGAAGTTTGATGAAGACCCAATGGTAATTCCATAAAATGTGTCTTAGAGATGGGAAATTTGTTGGCTTCGGCTTCTGTGGGTAAGAGAGATGAAAGTAGGTCTGTGCGATCTTGGGTAATTGATGGAGAATGGTCACCTAGAGGTAAAGGTATCTCTACTAGATCCTTGATAGGTTGAGTAGATGATGGGTGCTCCTCTGTGGGTGGAGGAAATGATGGGTGCTCCTCCATGGATTGAAGAAGTACTGTGGGTGACGGTTCCCTAGGTGGAGAAGCCAAAGGTAAAATGGTCTCGATATTAGCGCAAGGCTCCTCCATAGGTGAGGAAGGAGGTGAAAGGTGTTCCTCTGTGGGTGGAGGAATAGGTGAGGTGGGTTCCAATGCAGAAGGAGGACTTTGAGCTATAATTTTCTATATATAAGGAATATGGGGTAGTTGGGAAGCAATAGGTGTGTCACTAAAAATAGCGTGGACCTTGTGGGTATGGCTATCGTGAGTTGAGGTCTCGCCGGTTTGATCAGATGAAGGGGCATGATTGGGAAAGGGTTTCTTGAATATGTGTATGTTTTAATTGGTCGGTGTGTTAGGATTATCCACAGTTAACTCGCCTTTCTCGAGCATTTATTGGAATATATTTTTGAAAGTGATGCAATTGCAATCACTATGACCCTTTACTCGATGATAGTTATAGAAGTCGTGTTCTTTATACCATGCAAGCATGGGGCAAGCAGGGTCAAAACCAATGTGTGGTTTTATAGGGGAAGGGTGATGGCCCCAACTTTGATGAGCTTTTCTAAGACAGAAGAGTAAGGCTCCCCAATTGGGGAGTATTTCTGTTGTTCTCGTCTGAATTGAAAAAGTCTTGATGGGTGAGAGATTAGATGAGGGGCTAGCTTGATTTGACAGATGAGCTCGGGCCGGCTTTGAGTACCACTGCGTTAGCGGTGCCCTTAGCTTTTGAATAATTGTTCTGTGGTTTGGAAGAAGAAGAGGTGTCATTCGACTTGAATGCCGAATTCTTATTACGTAATTGGATTTTCTTCTCTTCGATGGCCCGAATCTCTAACTTTCGTGTCATGGTGAATGCTTCGTCGAATGTTCAGAAAGTTTGGACCTACAGGGTCAGTGAGATATGTCTAGCATAAGCCAGCATGAAGAGCTCGATGAGTTCTATTTGTGGTAGTTGGAATGTGAGTTGATTGATCAGGCTACGCCAGCGAGTGACAAAATCTGTGATAGATTTGTCATCATACTGACGTGTGGAATATAGGTCAGTCATGGTAACCTTCTTAACAATGTTGATGGAGAAGTGATCCAAGAAGGCTTGGGCTACCTGATTAAATGAAAATATAGAGTGTCTAGGTAACCCACTATACCAATCTAACGTAGGTCCAGTCAGAGACATGGGAAAGGTCCTTAAGAGCAAAGCATCATCGTGGGTGATTAGGTAACACCTAGTGTTTGAATGACCACAAATGCTATGTTTACGGGTCTTCCTTGCTATTGAAACAATTGAATTTAGGAATTTCCCAATGCATGGGGTATGGACGGATAGGAATGGATGGGTGGATAGGCTCGTTACAAATCTCATCATAGGTGAGAGTGTTGTGGGAGCCAAGAAACTGATGCCTCCAATGTCTACATCTTGTCCATCATTAATTTGATTAGGTCATTGGTAGGTTGTGATGGTTGGGTACCTCCTATAGCATAAGAGGGTTGATGTTGGGCATATGACGAGGGTGGCATTCTAGTATATGGTGGTGCTATGTAGGTGGATTGTAGAAGAAGGTAATGAAATAGGGGGTACATACCCAGAATGAATAACAGATGAAACAACGGGCTACTGATAGTACGTATATGGAGGTGGAAGGGTCGTGGTGACCCTAGTGGCAATGGGGAACAACGATTGTGGAATAGAAAGGACCACGTTTTGAAAAGGGGTAGGGGTCACCAACATGGGAGGTGGTTGTGTAGCTACGGGTATATGCGAAACAATAGGGGCAGATAAGGTTATGTTTTGGGTGGTTGTCGAAGGTATGGTGGATGTGGTAGAGTGCAACGGATGTAGAAGACGTGGTAGTCAGAGCGGGTATATGACCTAGCTGCAAAATGACTGGGGGTAAGGTAGATGTAGGCAACGTGAGGTTAACATGAGCTGGAGCAGAAGTAGGACTGAGTGTCAGGGGGATAGATATGGGCATGTCGTATATCAACTGACCCGAGGAATCTCGAGTGGATGAGTGGGAAAGATAAAACTACAAGGTGGTAGGGTTTTGGTCAAGGAGTCATGCGAACTCCTCATCTCTGGTAGCAATAGTGATAGGTTGGATAGGATCCATGGCGGGTGATAAAATGGAAGGTGGTGAAGGGCTAGGTGGAACGGGTTGACAACTGGCATGGAATATGAGGGCGCTTGCTTGTCAACGTGTTAGTACCATGTGAACAGGTACTAACGTGGTAAGACTGCTTTCTGTAAGTGCCACATAAATATAGCACAGGTAGGATAGATAGGCGGTGGTAGGTGAATTAGGGCTAAAATGGTAGTTGGAAAACTGACATAGGCTAACCAATGTCAGTTAGGGTAAACCGATGCCAGTAACAGGTAACCGTGGTCGATCACTGTGGAAAGTGGACAGTTGGTCAAAAACAAGGTATAAGGCCAAATTTTCCAGGTATACCAGAATACTAATGAGATTTACTAGGTCAATGAGAATGATGATAGTGACAAGAACTCTAAATAGTCAAAGAAGATGAATAGATGTCCTTTTGGGTAGGTTAACCAAAATGACTAGGAAACGACGTCGGTTGGGTATAACTGATGATGGTCAGAGGGTAACTGACGACGGTTGTTGGACCGACACTGGTCACTATGAAATTGAAACAGTGATGAAAGAAAAGTGGTTGTGAATTAAAATATGATGTGGAATCAAACCCAGAATGCTGAGAATGATGAGAATATGGTCCAGGCACACTCAGATGAAGCTGGAATACACCAATTGTGATGAGGAGCATTGCAAGGAGAAACAAGAAAAAATGAAGAACGTGACCTCTCACCTCAAAACGTAAGCCAAGCAGAAACACTAAGAAAAATGTGATCCTAAGAGTTCCTTTTCTATTATGTTTGTTTAGCTTATGCTATTTAAGGACTGACTCATGAACTGTAGAATAGAGTTTTTTGGTGAGGATGGCTTCCTACGAAGAAAGGAGATCTAAAAGGTGAGGTTTCAGGTATGTTATGGTAGGGGCGGGCTTCACTCTGAAGTATGACTCGACAGAGTAGCGAGCTGGGGAGTACCTACCAATCCTCAGATCAGTGTGATCATTGACAGACGTTCCCAAGAAAGAAGTTGTTTAAGAATATGTATTTGTTTTGAATTTGTGCAATTTGGTAAGACTCAAAGAGAGAGAGAGAGAGAGAGATGTGCTTTCTATGATTCGTTTGTCAACCATCAGCTGGGCACATGACTTCCAGCATATAGGTTGCCCTCAATTAATGTGAGCTAATGTAGAAAATCAGAATGAAATGCAATGATTTTAAGCCCAAATCAAAATATGGAATTCGATGACACAAGTAGATGAAGAGGGAGAGGGATGCTCTTTCACTAAAATGTAGAAAACAAGAAGAAATGGTTCTTTTTAAGTACACCAAAAGAAAGGTTTCTTTTAGAGCAAATAGAAAGAAAAAGAAGGTTACCAAGGAAGAAAATTAATGTGTATGCTTTTTAGAAGGGAAACAAACACACAAATTTTCCTAGGAATGAATAAAATGCAAGGAACCCCGAATGGGTCCCACCGAGTGTGCCAAAATGTTTCACCTGATTCTTAGACATTTCTTCAAAAATGATGAAACAGATAGGGTAATGGGCATAGGAGAAATACCTGTTGAAATGTTGGTTGATAGGTTGTTGCGCGCGTATGACCTCTGAATCCACAGATGATCGTGAGAGCTTCCTTTTGGCTGGGAGGAACTACTTGAAATGGAACACAAGACCACCAAATAAAAGTTAAACAATATATGCAGTGAACTACCTAGCATGTGCTAGATCCAGGAAGTGTGATACTTCCTAGACGACTATCAGTCCACTGTTTAAAACAATTTAATGCTGGTAATAAAGAAAATCCTATTGTAATTAAAATGATTTAGGTATCTCATTTAAAACACAATAAGAAAGATCTAATCTAACAAACTAGGTTAAAATAATATCCGAAGGTCAAGTAACTGGTTCTGGGTCTCTGCAAGTCTGACAGAGGTCTTAGGACAGGTCATAGGTGATTAAGGGTGATGCGGGAATAGGTAGGTAGGTTACTGTTCTGGGTTGTATTGGTAAATATAGAGACTAATTCCAGTTAAGGGTGACCGACGCTGGTTGGGGAGAACTGGTGCCGGTTACTGTGGAATACTAGGAATGTCACAGAATGAGCTTTAGATCTCCCTTATGATTACACAAAGGACTAGGTTGGTCGAAATGAGGTATTAAGTTGTTTGGATGGGATTTGGCGAGGGTTTAATGGGGATATGGAGGGGTGAGTATTGAAGGAGGTCAATGGGTGGCTAGGAGAACAAAGGATGAAGATACAATGATTAAATGAATGAACTAGAGGAGTAAAATGTTCCACTTACTTGGAATTTGGTTCTGGACATCTGTGAGTGAGGAATGAAGGTGTTGATAAGAGGTTGAATGCCGCAAGAGGATCACCAAACATTGGGGAGCTCTTGCATGGGCTGCATGTGCTCTCCTTCTTGCCTGATTGGATCAAATCTGTGTTGGGTGGTTGCTAGGATGAATGTTGGATGTCTGTGTAAGAGAAAATGCTTGATCTCCTTCCTTGCTTGTGTGTTCTCGCAGAAACTTGTTCTCAAAAGATGTGATATCTCTCAGGAATCTGCCAACTTTTGCCAACCTCAAAAATAAGGTTGTTTTGGGGATTAAAAGGTGACCGATGGTGGTTCTGACTTAACCAGTGGCGGTTAAGGATAACCGGCATCGATTAGGGTGGGATTTCCCTAAGTTTACTTAAACTGGGTAGATCCCCTTGATTTTCTGGGATCTCGTGTGCTGGCCTCACAAATTAGGATGGAAGCTTCTTTTAAGCATGCAGGAATGTGGTTAGAGGGAATGTAGGCATTGATTTTTATGGTTTGGGTAAGTCTTACTTAGTTATGGCAACTTACTAAGAATAGGTCTTAGGGTGAGGTGGCTTGATGAGGTGTCTAGGTGAGGTGGATATGTGGGCATTATCTAAATTAGGATATTTAAATAATAAATATGGTGAGGATAATGAATTAATTTAATTTAAATAATTAAATTAATATTATAGTGGGGTGAAGGGGGCCAAGGCTAGGTGGATGTGTTGAAGGTATTTATTTATCGAGGGACCAAGGGGAGTGTGACCCAGGCTTGGAATTTGACGGTCTGTAGACCGTTTTTTAGTATTTTAACCGTAAATTACAATTTAATAAAAGACAAAACCGTCAATTTAGACAGGTAATTTTATAATCAAACTGTATTTTTGCAAGTTCATATTATTTAAAAACCGTAAAATTTCATAATAGTCAAATATAATATATAAAGTCTATATATAAGAAATCAGATTTGATTTTATTCATTTTAAAAATATTCTATAAATGATATTTATAATGATTCCAATTTAAATTTAGAAACTAAAATAGGTTTTCTGTGAATAATGAATTTATTAAACTCAGAGTTCACACGTTGTCTTTGTTTTTTTCTATAAACATATAAATTTCTAATTTCAATGATATTGTGATTGTATTTATTTTCATTTTGTCATTACGAATTGCAATCTACATGTTTCAATTTAATTTTTATGCAGGTTTCACTTCAAATTTTTTTGTTGTAGGAAAATTTGAGGAATCTTGTTACAAACATCCAAGAAGAAGCTTGAGATACAAACATCAATACATGTACATGATTATTATTTTGAATAACATAGAATTATTATGTATTGCAATTTCTTTTTTCTAGAAGTAAAATAAGATTAAAAAACAATATACATTATAAACCAGGGGATAACTTCATATGCCTAAAATTGATTTTTTTAAAAAATCTCTCTTAGTAATTCTCATTTCAAAGATGCAAATAATATTCACAGCCAAGTCATTACAACTCCTTCCATACAGTATCTTGTAGTGTGTCGCCATTTCTTTCTTTACCTTTGCTTATGGCCATTTTTTATTTGAAATTATTTTTGAACATTAAAACATTCTTGTACGGCATTGAAGCAACAATTTTTTTTTGTTATAGCACCTGCATCCAAAAAATTTGATGTGAAATCCTTGGTCAATAGAGGAGGCATTGAAAACATATTTTTTTTATGTTTAAAAGTGAAATACAATGTATTTACACAAGTAAATGTTGGTGATTTTCTGTTCCAAGGCCTTCAAAGTTATAGTCTAAGAATGTTAATCTGAGTTTATAATTTAATTACTAAATTTAATTTTAAAATATATTTTATTATCCTAAAATTATTTTGAAATGATATATATTAATTAAATTTTTTTGACAATTTAAAATTTTACTAAAAACGTAAATTGAAAGGTAACTATATTACAAAACCGTCATGAAATTTCCTTTTGACAGGTAGGGGTAACCGTCAAATTCCAGGCTTGGTGTGACCCAATTTTGGTGTCTACAGATACCAAACTTGGATTACATTGGGTTTTTCAATCACACTATATGATCTTGAAACCCTGGTTCCCATATTTTAATCCGATCACTAAATTGTTTTCTTGCAAACGATTATGGATTAGATTGCCTCATTTACCTCTACAATTTTGGGACCGTTACTCTCAAATTACCATTGGCAATGTGTTAGGAAACACTTTATATATTGACCCCAAAACCATTAATTTATGCATACAATCTTTTCTTGAATTCTTGTTGAGCTTGACACATCTAAAAATATCCCTACTAATATAGAGCTTAAAGTCCAAAACAGATCATGGACAAAACCTTTACATTATGAAGGATTACCCTTCATATGTAGAGGGTGTTTTACTTTAGGACATATTGCTAATGATTGTGGGATGGAAAAGCATAAAATGACAAAAAAAAGTGGTGGAAAGATGCCCTCCAAAAAAATTAGTCTTTAATGTAAAAGAGGATTTGGATTCAAATGTAGACTCAGAGGAAGTTGCCGAATCAATCCCTGAAACTCCTTTAAGTGAGAATCCAATGGATGGTAACAATGGATACTCAAATGGCGAAATTCAGACAAATGAAAATGTTGTACCATATTGTGCTTGCATAGCGGCTAAGGAAAATATTCCACCTCCCTTTCCTTTTGAAAACAATACATATCTTCTAATTGATGCGTGGAAAGTTACTATTCATATTGGGGAGGTTTCTAATGTGTGGAAAACAGTACAAAACAAGAACAAATCCTTCTACAAGAAGATTGTTGTTCCTACCTAGTTGTCTCTTTCATTGTTGGGCGACTGTTTCTTTTTACTTCTTGGGCTGTTAATATTTTATCTGGGCTTTTAGGCCTTGTGTTCCTGTTGATGTATTATTTCATCCAAATTTTGAGCCCTCTTTTTTACTTTGGGGTATGGTCCCCCTTCAAAACCATTTACCAATGATTACAAAAAATATGAAGAGGGAATCATTTGAGCTATCTTAAAGCTCAATGATGCAAGGTAGAGCTAATTTCCATGCTTATGAAATTTTAGTGGAGCGATTGGTGAATACATTCCTACAAGAAAGGATTGAAGGCCTGAACTTGATCTAGGCTCGAATTAATAAGGAGACAAACTTAGTTAATTACAATAAATGTTAGCCAAACAAGCTTAAAGATGCTTGCTTCTTGTAGCACTTTATTGCCCCCCTTTCAGTTTTAATCCTTTTGTTGATTTGTCATGTATAAGCAATAGATAGATTATATGTGTTAATTGAAAGTTTAAGATAGTGACTCCATATTTTACATTGTTGAGTGCATATTTCTCTTTGATTTCTAAGGATGCATTTTTACCAATAAAACCTTCAAAGTGCGTTGTGTAATGTCCAAGTCTGAAAATGATTCCTCAAATAGCGATGGTATATAGGATATATACAAATGATATCTGCTAGATAAGCACATAGTGTGTTCGAAGGATATATAAAAAAACTGAAAGAATGTAGAATCTCATGATAGTTACTAGTATATATGGCTAGTGTTTTTTCCTAACAATTGTTTTTGCAGTTTATATGTTAAAGATATAAAGTATATAATCTAGCAATTGCACATGAGTTACAAATATAGGTAAGAAATTCAAGAAGCTAACGATTACAAACATTTTAATACCCTACCATTCATTCTTTCACCTTTATTCATCGTGCACTTCACATGGACAAAGCCACAACGTTAGTTACATAATACCTACTAAAAAATTCTCGATGTTTCTACTATATATTGTGATGAAAAACTGACATAATTAAAGATGTGAAATACATTCCATATATTAATTGACAACTATAAGTTTATATAACTGAAGATTCAAAATAATATTTAGATAATGATGAAGACATTCACCAATGTCTTCTGTAATGCATCATGTTAATCAAAATTAAATAATAATTAAAAATAGTTTTTTTTTTTTTTTTGTTTGCTATTTTCACACCTTTCTAAACCCTTGTATGAAACACATGAAATAAAATTTTACATAGTGTGGAATAGGCCTGCAATTTGACGGTCACCCCTGCTCTTTTAGGTGGCTGGAATAGGCCTGGAATGTGACGGTTTTGCTCTTTTAGGTGGCTGTAAATTCCAGAAATTTTAATAGATATTTCTATGGTCTATTCATTCATATATATATAGGTATTATATTTTTTTATAAACTATTTAAAAAATATATAGGTATTATATTTTTTTATAGACTATTTACAAAAAATTATGGCTTTTAAATTTTTCAGCCTGTCATTATCTACAGTTTCTAAAAAATTTCAACTGTAATTTATGGTCAAAATAATGAAAAATGGCCTACAGCCTGTCAATGGGGAACAACGCATGTTGTCCCATTAACTGACAGACATAAATACAATCATAATACCCTGTACATGAACTCTTCAATCAACTTAATCACACGAAACTGAGCAATTCACTTACAGACACGCACTTGACACTAATTAAAAATCAAACTAAAACAAAGTCTTACCTCCAACCTCAAGTGGCTTCCTCTAGCCCCCGATTGCTCTACCCAGAACACTTCTCGAGCTAAAGCGACTGAAGCATATGACCGTGGCCCCTAACAAGCGTCCCAAGACCAGGATCAGCAACAATCATCCTGTGTAAATGAAGCAACTTGAAGCAGAGACATGAAAAATAAATCCGATCAATCCACGGTTTGGCGTATCTACCCCAATCAGAAGGAAGCATGTTATACATAGCCGCTATGGGCTTCCCCTTGACAGTTAGCTACTCCAGGCGTTAAAACCTGCGCATGAGATCAGCAGTAGTAATGGAATAACAAAAACCCACGGTCCCATGAGATAATTCTGTATCGGACAATTTATGAGAGTGAAAAATGGAGGATTCAGGCAAGCGAAAGGAAGAGGAAAGTGTCAAGGAAAATCATAGACTTGGTTAAAGAGATAGAGGTGGGGGTGACCAAATTACGAGCCAAGCAGGCGATAAATACTTCCGTAAACACAGGACTCCAGTGATGCCTACTGTTCATATAGCGCTTACCGCATGCCATAAGACACCTACTTTTCCTTCGACACCAAGTTATTTGTTGCAATGCTTTTAAATTTGACCTGGATCAACGTTCATTTTCGCTTAATCAATTTGTGACACGATGTCAGGGGCGTCAACCCTCGATCGGAATTTCATTTGGTCTTTAAATCAAATTTAATTGCTCTTACTTATGTCCACATGCGGTCATTAAATTGAGTTTGTTGGACAGAGGGTAACGTCATCCAATCAGTGTTCAAAATTGAACACGTCACAGTCCGTCAAAGGGCTTTACACACGTCAGAAAAGTGTAAGATTTTTGTAGCCCGTTAAAAAAAACTCAGGGTGTAAAAATTGTTTGACAAATATGAAGGGTTATATTATTATTTAAATTTCACGTGAAGGGCGCCGTTTCAACATGCCAGCCTCCAGTTACTAATTTTACCTGCCACTGCCAGGCTGCCACCATAAATTTTCAAGCGAAATTTTCTACGTCAGTCCCGAGTCCCAGGCTCCAGCTCCCACCGTCCACGCCACGACTCCAGTGACTCCAATATATATATATTCGTTTTCCAATATTTAAAGAGCAAAAAAATCATGTTTAAATATTCAACGAGTCACGGATCAAGTTGGATCGCTCATCGAACGATAATCCACATAGTATGTGAACACTGAACAATGTTCCAAATGCAATGGACTCTCCGTATTATCCGAATGGATGAGGGAGTGGGAATGCTGTCACTATTATGTTTATTATCGCCAAACAGCTGACGCAGGTTCGAGTTGCGGCCCGACTCCCGATATGGTCCCTCCATGTTACCATCTTTAAAACAAGAAAAGAAGATTATTATCGCTTACAACACCAAAGCCAGTGCACTCTTACACACACAACTGACACTAAAACTCTGTGCCCTCTCGTATATAATATTTAACATTATAATATGAAAAGAAAGCTGTCTTGGGCATGCGCGAACACACGCGATGGTTGTGAGCATAGATGTATCCGAATTCAGCAACATAGTCCAACCCTAATTTAAGTTGCAAACTTGCAATACAAGGGAATCAAAGAAAGAGGAGTCAATTGAAAAGTCTTTTGTGATCAAGGCCCTAGCCAAACAACTGGTGGTTCAGAAATTTTCTGCCAATAACTGGCCTTGGATACACGGATCAATTTTGAAGTTGTCGATGCCCTTCGAACCTCTTTCAATTTGTCATAGAAGGGTGATTAAAAAATTTACACTCCAAAAAAATTTGAAATTTAAAATTACACTTCAATACTAAAAGGTATTAAAATATTATAATTTTTGATTAGAAGGCCTAACTAAAAAATTCACTTTGTACATTGTATGTTAAGTTAATTTTTGTAAAATGTTAAATTTATTTCAATAAATAAAATATTAAATAATAATTAGAGCAATAAAATTCATGTTTGATAGTTTTTTATTTTCTATATTAAAAAAATCATCATTCACTTCACACAAATCATGCACAAAATCACAAGGAAAAAAGACAAATCTTTAGAAAATAAGCAATTACCTTACTCTTTTTATTTTCAAAATAGCAATATTCTCTTTTAGCTTTTGCTAGCTTGTAAATCATGTTTGGAATTTGGTTGTTTATTTTTATTTTATTTTGTGTATTGATCATTTAAATATTACTTTTTTCTATAAATTATTGATTACCAAATCCATAACATTATGCATGATTGAGAATTTATAAAAGAAATAAGTAAAATCAAGTCTTATTGAGTTTTGTTGCTCAAAATATTATCAATGTAAATGTGTTTGCCAACACATTAGTTGATAGAAATACAGAATGAATTTTTGAATTTTGGTACAATTTTCTATGTAATGTATAATTTGTTTAAATACATGTTTATTTTACACATTAGTACCATAATTATGCCATGTTTTATTTGTAATGCCCCTTTCGGTGTTGACTCTTGTCCTTGCTTTTGACCCATGTTGCTAACAATCAATGGTTGTTTTGTACCCTTGCTGTTGAGTTTCGAAGCTCAATATTGTGCACCCAAGAAATTAGTGAAGACGCGGTCTTATGGCGCTACAGGCAAGTTAGCTTAGTAATAGAGTTTGTTACACGTACTATAGTCCTTTCTGTTGTTGTTTCGAATGGTCATATCTTGGATCAATTTCAGTGATCCAAGGCATACCTCTGATCGTTAAGTGTTTGCGATCCTTGTTACAAAGTAAATTTGACTCCTTTCCTTCCATTATACCATTTTGTTATGTCATGAATGCTTTTGCAATTCTGACGGTACTTTGTAACATCTTATGAAGACCTTCTTATTGATGATTTATTGTATCCTGATTATTGGGTTGTTAAATGACGTTTCGTTAATAGTGCTAATGGAATCTTAAAAACTTTACCTAAGTATTTGGGCTTATTTTAATAAAAGGTACCTAAATTTTGGCTAAGTTTAGTAAAATTGCTCTTTCACTTTTAAAAAAAGCTTGGCATGTTGGTTATGTGGAAGTGGGGGGAAGTTGGTGGTGGCGCCAAGTTTTGAAAGGACTATTAATTAATGCCAAATTTAACATTTTTACCTACCACCTTTCAATATTTTAGCAGCAACCTTGTCTGCTATACGTGGCCCTTCACCAAATGGAATTTAGTCTTGTTGGGCATCGTTTTGCTTCTCCTGCTAAAATTTTGGCTTTGTGTTGGCGAAACGGGTGGGGATGTAATTTGGTGGCCTCCTGTCATTATTTTATTGCCTAATTAATGGGAAACATGCTTAACACTTGTGTTTTTGGGCTAAACGCCTTTTTGTAAATTGGTTGCATGCATTGTCAATGTTGTTTATTAATTTTTCTCTATTTTTTTCTTTCCTTTGGTGACATGCATAAACCTTGATCTGGTTGTTCGTCATGTGAGTTGGAAGGATTTTAGCTGGTTCTATGTGAAAAAGGATTTGAAACTTCAGGAAACTATACTTCATAAGTTCTTGGAGCTCTTTCCCTGGCCGCGTACCCCCTGCCTGTGCCAAAACGTGGCCATGATCAAGTATAGGAGACCAACATGCTTGAGGACAATGTCATTTGGCATGTGTTGTAGTTTCTTGAGCTCTATTAGATTTGGTTGTTGGTTGGAGGTGATTATTCAAGCATGATAAACCTACACATCCCAATAATTTCTAGGCTTTTAAATAACTCCTAAAAAGAAACATTCTCTTTCCTGAAATTGGTATTTAAATTGGGATTTTGTGGATTTTGTACAGTTTTTGATTAATAGTTGGTTGCTTCTTGATTTGCCTCTAGTTTTGGTCTTTTGGGTAGATGTGGATGCTTTCATTTTGAGAAATTTCCTTATGAGAAATGGTTTTATTGAAATTCTATGGTGGGTTTTAGACGCTTGGATGTAAAATATCTCCTCTTCCATTGAAAATTATTGTATGACAATAAAATTTTCTATATGTGTATTGGTGGGTGATCTGCTTTAATTGTATCTGGTTGAAACGTTGGGAAACTAGAGATTGCTTTGGCATGAATTTATACCTCTCTTTTCTTGTGACTTATTTCGTAAGATATCTGCATAATTGAGCTTCCACAAATCATGAAATCGTATGACTGCAATTATATCTTTTGTGGTTGGCGTATGTTTTGGATCAATAAAGCCATCACAAGTTGTACACATGCCAAAATTACTAGTTGACTCGTGGAATGAAATGCTTCTATTTTGATTAATGCCTTAGGCTTACAACAAAGGTTAAATACTCAGCTTAATTTATTATAATTTAATTATATCCATACATTTATTGATATATTGTTGGCTTTCGTACCGATGTATATATTACTCCTTGAAAGAATTCTGTTTGGCCCGGTTTTATACAAAAGATGTCTCTTTTATTAAACCCATTTGGGGAAGATATCATTTATTTCTATTGCAAATGGGGATGACTCACAGTCAAACCCCCCAACTGATAATATTTTTCTCCCTAGAAAAAGGGGTTATAAGCTTGAAGTGATTATACTTGGGCTAAATCCGGGTTGGAGTTTTAGAATAAAGCATTTAGAATGTTGGAATCTGAGTGTAATGTATTCGTATCTTAGATTTATTTTCATTTTGGATGATCATCGGAGTTGGTTCAAGACGTGTAAGGTCTTCCTTAAGGGGCACATTGACTGCCCATTATAGATCATGAACCGTAACTATTTATAACCACAAAAATTTAATGATTCATTTATGCAGTTATGTATAGTATTCAATTAATATTAGAACTACTTTGGGGCTTAATTCTCTTACGAGAAGACTTTTGGTGGCATATACATTTATCTAACTTGGTGTTTTTATTTTTTAATAATGTTATTGACAATTGGTTAGTTCATATATAGATATATATCCTGATGGCTTATGATAGGAATTGTCAAGATGGTTAATGACATTTGGGGTATATATATATATATATATATATATATATATATATATATATATAGATAATTTGCTAATTTTTTTGACGAGAATTCTTGTTAAGGAAATGGCTTCTGATGATATATGTAGATGCATATTTAAGAGTAGTTTTGAATGTGGTAATGAGGGTTACTTTAAAGAGCTTGTGACAAGAAAGTGGTAATCCATTTTTTTAAAACCGAAACTATATATTTTATGGAGGGTTATAAATCTAAAGTGTTATGAAACTTGGATGGATGTTTTAGAATTCTTACTTACATAATGAACTCGGGTAGTTGTGGCTTGTCACTTTTCTGTGCTTGGATTTACCATTTAGCTAGGCTGCTAGGCAATGTCTAATTCATACATTATAGCCATCGCTTCCCTTTATTATTATTAATTGTGAAGTCACTTTTAGATATGAAAGTATATATTGTTGGTTTGAGTATCTGTTTTCAATCATATAACATATGATTACATGATGGAACTCCCTTTTACACTCATTTGTTTATTTATAACTTATTAGGCCTATGGACCCTTCCGGAATGATGGTTAAACTATTGTTGTTTTATGACAATGATCATATCTGGTATGTGTTTCCTTCTCCATGAGAATGCAGATTGATGGGTTGAGTATTAGATTTCAATAACGTAATTTATAGGATTACATGATTGAAATCCTAATACTATCAACCTTTTGTTCCTAATCTCATAAGATCTATGGTCTTACCTGACTGGTTGTCAAAATGTTGTTGTTTTAAAGATATTGTTTATAACTGAAACATGGCTTCCTTCTTAATTAACATGGTGAAAATTTTATTTTATCTTAAGTATTGATATTTGGTGAGAGCTCGATCCATTTCTTGAAATACAATGTTTCCTTTCATGATATTATTAAATAGTTTCATATTTTTATTATGTGTGGTTATTATCATCCTCAGTTCTCGTGAACTGTCTCAAGCTAATAAATGTGCAGATGGATTTGTGAGTAGATGAGGGAGAGAATTATAGAAGTTACATAAATTTTACTGATGGAGTTTATTTTTTCAAATGCCGAATGTGTTGTAAAACTATGTAAACGTTTTTATGAAAATTTCAAAAGAGGATCAATGCCTTAGAATTATGTTTTGTGGAGTAATGTTGTCATAATCAGCTGAAACCTTATCTTGTAAATACTATTGTGAAAGATATAAATTTAATCATGAATTTTTTTGAGTAGTTTTAATGTAATATAGTAATCTTGAAAATACCATAGCGTTGCTTGACCAATTTTGATTACCCTTTTGTTCCAAGTCAAGGTACATTCGAATCAGTTGTCATCATTGGCTTGTGTGCCGTGTTGAATAGTAAATGTTGCAATCATGTCTAGTTTTCATTTCAATGGAAATGGTGAACTCTTTGAATTATAGCTTTTTGTTTTAAACCCCCATTCTCGGTTATGGAAATAATGACATTTTAGGCATAATAAAATGGCTTGGTAATCCTCATGAAATTTATACGAAAGAAATAAGAGGTTGTAATCCTTTCGATGAAGTCAAGAATCTTTAACTGGAAGATAAGGAAACTTTCTACATGTGTTAAAAGGAACTTATCCTTACTTCTCTAAGCTGTAATAATAAACTTTACGCCTTGTTGTGGGGCATAACATGTAATGAAAGTGTAATCAATGATTAGTTTTTTTAAAATAGCTAGGCCTTAGTAAGTAGGGGTGATTGATTAAGAAATCATTAAATCTAACTCATCTATTTTGAAACCTAATATGTATTATTTTATCGAACTTAATCAAGAGAAGCCTAAATGAGGATTTTACCCAATCTAAATAAATTCTTAAGTCTCATTAAAACACTAGCTAATAAGTAATGAGATCATGAAGATGAATTTAATCTGGCCTTCTTTCACTAACCTTTGCCAAGATGCTTTATAATCTTCTCTTAAGTGTGGTTAAACATTGATCCTTACACAAAGAAGATTATGGTTCCTAACCTAAACAATACTCCACTTCAATTGGAGCTTACACTCGTCTCCTTGCACATTGGAGGTATGAAATGATTTTCAGTATTTTGGGTTTGGATAGATAGCCTTGTGGAATTGAATACCTCCTTGATCAAATAAACAAATTAAGAAATTTATATTCATATTTGAGAAGATCTTAAGCAAGTTACTCAATAGTATAAAAGAAAATAAATCTAGCTCTATAAGAAGAATTGTATGAGCCATAATTTGAACCTTCTAGGACATAAGTTAAGATTTGAATGACATTTTTTGTAAATAAGTAACCTTAAAATATTTTACACTGTGGGATGCCCCTAACTGTAAGTGTGTTCTGCGGTTGAAATTTTATGTTGTGCAATGTCAAAAATGAAAGTGAATTGTTTGTGATTGGTGTCGTATGTTCCCTTATGCCTAGGTGGTCAATTTTGTGTCAATCTTATCATGAGTTAGTGGTAGTCCTTGAGATCACCTGTAGTTTCGTTTAATATTCAGGCAAGTCAAAATGATTATCCATTATTTTTCGTGTGGTCCTAGTGTGCGTGTCTTCTAGTGGGCATTAGACTTGGTATCAGAGTGGAGGTTCATGCTCTCAAACCTCTGGGACAGATTTGAGTTGTTATGGTGTTGCAGGATGGTGGTGGAGATTGGAAGAGTAATGTGAAGTAAGCGTGATGTGAACTATGTCGTAAATGTGATATTGTGAACGCACATGTTGTGTATGTCACTTAGTGTGTAACTATTGGCATATTGATGTGTTGGATATGAGGGTATTATCTCTCCTTTTCATGAATTAAATGAGAATTGTTGTGTGATGTACCATCTTGTTTTGTGTGTGGAAGGAATGTGATTGTCAATTACGGAGTGTTGGAGCCTTTTTGCATTTTTCATGTGTGGTTGTGCTAATGTGTTGTATGAAAAGGTTGGTTTATAGTGAATTGGATTGTATAGTGACGTAGCCATCATGATATGAGGAAACATGTATATCACCATGTTGTATTGTAATTGACTGTATGTTGTAATTTTGCTCATCTTAAGTGTAATTTGAGTAATCTGTAATGGTTCATATAATGATTTAGGGGAATATGGTGAGTGTTTACAATACCTACACTTGTGCAAAAATGGGAAACTTGAAACGTCGTTACGATGGACGGTATTGATGAAGTGGACCTAACTAGGGGAATCCATTATAGTTTTATCATGTTTTTCATTTGCAACAATTGATTAGTTACGTGTAATCTGCAACTATATGTGTTTTTACAAAATGTAATGCCTCACATAGCCTGCTATTCCATGTTCGTCTTCAACAAGGAAATGCAAAATCCCTAAAGGACTAATGCATTACCTTGATGAAGGCGGGAATCACATTTTAGGTGAAATGTTAAATTTGGGAACAACAAACATAGTTGCCATTTAAAAGAAAGAGAGTTCATTATTAAGTTACAAGTATTTCAAAACTATTTATTTCTGCATGTGAATACATTTAAATATGTGTTCGAGTTGTTTATTCCGTTATACAATCAATATACATGTCATAAAGATGAAAAGCATAAAGAAGCATACAACTCAAATAAAAAAATGAAATGTTATTTATTCATGAAGAAGTATAATATTTCCTACACAAGCCATGGGATGTAAATTATAACTGTTGAAGTAAAAGATGCATGTACACATAACTAAAAGCAAAAGAATATACAAAAAAACCCATCATTGCCTTTGGGTATTCTGTTGGTCTTCATTCAGTTGTATCTTCTTCATCCTCTTCTTCTACATCATCTGGTTCCAATCATCATCCCTAAGGAAAAGAAAGTGAATTTTCGTCACACATTGAGCTCAATGTTTAATATGTATACTAATACTAATAGTTTCATGCCATTGAATCGATTGAAATCAAGAGGTATAAGCTACATCAGAGACAATACAGAATTGATAAACCCATATTCTACATCAGCACATATGATTCCCATAATCATTTCAGAAAATAAAGAGAAAAGAAAAACTATAGAACATAAGAGAGGCCAAAAAGCCTAATATATTTTCTAACCATTTCTTTAATTGTGCAGGTACAAGTAGTAGATTAGAAAGAAAAAATCTTTTGCAAAATGATTACTGTATAGAAAAGAAATACTTGTTGAAGGAATCTACATGGTATAGATTTATGAGCTATTCCAGAAAAAAAGAAAATGCAGATAGACGATGTATAAAAGAAAGGTATCGGGACACTGAAATCAAAAATGAAGAAACAAGATACAAGTAACAGTCCTTTCAGAGCAAGGTTTTCATCAAAGCATGGGAAATGAGAAAAGGTATCTTCAAGTTTTCATTAACAAACCTCTACAAGAACCCATGAAGAGGATAGCTACAAGAGATACCACAAATAAGAAAACTCTAAAGGTGTGAATGAGAGATACAAGATCAAAAGAAAAATAAAAGGTGATCAAGATAAGAACAACAAATAAAGCATAATATATTAGTCAAGTACATACTTGCAGGAACATAAGATCAAGAGCCCTTTCAAATGGTAGAAAACTAATTATACAAATAAATATTGATCACATTGATCCTAAATATGAAATTACATTAGGGCATAAATCAAATCACAAAATCATTCTTTATACTAAAGAAGTGCAAGAATATTCTAAATATTTTCTTTCCATAAATTCCATTCAGAGAGGTAAACTAGAAGATGAAGGAAATAAGTAAACTTTCATAGATGCACTTCCAGTATTTAGTTGAATAGAAAAGATGCATTATTTTTAGAATATGAGATGATACAATTAATCAGAATTCACCAGATTACAAATGCTCACAACAATGGAGGAGCTCTAATATATCATAAGATGGCCAACAAGAATTATTTTTTTATCTAAATCAATCATCTACAATGCATGAATAAAAATCTACAGATCTCCATTCAAGATGCAGTGTTGAAGTTACAAGAAATAACAAATTCATAGTTAAAGCCGGACAATATTATCAAGTAAAGGATACAATGCAAATCCATCACCACATAGCTAAGAAGGAAGCCATGGCCTAAAGTTAATAGAAGTATTAAATAGTAATGGATTGAAACTTAACTTCAGATTCAACACAATATGTAACTACAAATATACAAGGACAAATTGTATGAGAAAATAAGATAAAAGTATGAAGAAAGTAGAATAAATTTTATACGATTGGGGAAATTTTATGAACAAAAAGAAATATATGAGTTCTATACAACAATCAAACTCTCTACGAAATGATTTTTAGCTCAGATTGTAAGTGAATCAAGGTAAAGTATGAAAATTATGAATGAATGATAGAGCTCATTTTCTTAACAAATAAGAAATAAAATGGAATTTCTAAGCACGATCATGATCTCAAATAATGATCTAGGATCAACATGTTTTAGAAAGAAAGTAAAGATACAAAACATAAATGAATCCAAGTAGATCTATGACCATCTAGCTCAGAAGCCATTCAACACAAGCAGTCAGGTTTCCAACAAGAGATGAAAAAAATCCATCAATATTAAAGAGCTACCAAAATTGAATACAAAATGAAAATGAAAAATTGATCTTTTGTAGCTCATACTATATAGTGTTTAATTTTTTTAAAGGTGTATTAGAAAAATAATTTCCAGTGCTCCAGAACAATTCATAAGTATCTAGATGTTAGGATAGGAAAGGTTACAATCATTACTGAGAAATATACAAGGAGCTTACAAATTCAATCATATACATCTATACAACAATAAATGAAGTGTCATTTACATGATAACAAAAGCTAAGTGATGTGACACATTAATAAAAAAATGGAGCTTTGAGCTGATAAACTCATGCCATGAAAAACATAAAACATATACACAAATCTGAAACATTATTACAGGATATTATAGAGAAGTACAAAGTTAGAAGTTATCAAGCCATCAACATGATAGCCAGTAATGTCGATATGAAAGCACAGTACCCAAGTAATCAATAAATTCCAGATTTTCCATCTCGGGCCACTTTGAAATGGAGGTCAAACTATGAATGCACCATGTCGAGCTTGGGGTAAGCAAAGGCTACATGCTCAAACCAAATAAACAAAATCCCATAAATGCCAAAATTCAGTGTTCAAAATATGTAAGGTCGCCATACCCAAATTGGTTGAGCGTCATACTACAAGAAAAACACAAAGAACCCATATTTGGGTATTGGAAAATTAGCACAAAAAAGCAAAATACAGGGCTCTGGACTACGATGAAATAGTAAGTTATTACATGAAACCCAAGATATCAGGTTCGAGCCACAAAAAGCAAAAACGATAGGTAGAATATTGAAAGCCTTCGCCGGATAGAAATGGAAATCCAATGAATCAAAGGAAAGAGAAAAACAATTTTCGATCTCATTGATGGTAACAATTCACTAAGTTTATCTTATGCAAATACCCGCTTCATAAGAGTTGTAGGTTGGAAGATTCGATCAACAAAACTGAAATACCCAAGTATAGAGAAATTGAAATAGAAAAGTATCAACATGATTTCATATCTACAAGAATACTCATATCTGGGTTATACAAAACAAATCTCTTTAAGCTACAATTAATAGTATGTCATCACATATTATGATCCTTTAAAGAGCCATCAATATTTTGTAAAATATTATAGTTCAAAACTGAAGAACTCACCAGTTTGAGCCGAGTGGAGGAAATTATCAGAAGATCAATGAAGTGCAGAGGAAAAAATGAACACCAAGAATGAATTCAAGCTTGAAATTTCCACAGATCATCTAAAATGCAAGGAAATCGAAGTATTAGTGTTTATGCTAGACAAAAATTATAAGAAGACGTTGTTATCCATATTTCACCCCATGACAAATATTGGATCAGCCACAACCACACATAGAAAGAACCTGAGAAAACTCACTCAGAACTGTAAATGGTTGTAGAGGAACTCGACAAATGAGGGGGGCAGGGGCCAAGAGAGACTAAGGGACAATGTACAGTAGAAACAACTCCATCAGGTTGTTTCCACATCTTAAATCCGTTCTCCAAGTTATAGGTAGACTCAAATATGAGATAGCAGGGCCAAACAAGAAGGAGCGATGCCACAGAGGAACCTAAGATAAAAAAGGGGAAGAAACGACAAAGATTCGAAGTCTTCAATCTTGAAACGGTTCAGGAAAAATCCCAAAAATGACTAAGTATGGATGAGGTAGTGGAAGGAGCCACGTGTTGTAATGGACACTTCTCCAAAGGTGACTCCAAAAAGGGGAACCAAAACTTACGCCAGGCTTCCACGCATCTAGAGCCCCAAAGAATTTGTGGGGCATTGAAAAGTCATCAACTAAAAAGAAGGTGCCAGGTGTTGACTTGGTGAAAATTCAGAAAGGGAAGTCTAGGACGAAAAAGGTAGGCTTCAAAATTGGATAAGTATAGATGTATCAACGGAGAATACCAAGTGTCAGTATGGCGCATCTCTAAGAGTTGATCTCAAGGAGGAAACCCAAATGAGCACGAGTTCGCCACATAGCCTAAAGTCTAAAAAGTAAGAGGGACCATAGAAAAGTTCACAGATTAGCGGAGGCTGACAAGTGTCAACTCGATGCTCCTCCACGGGAAAACTTTGGGCCGGGTTCTCAAGTGAGCACGGTGCCTCCACGTGTTCTTCCATAGGGACATATTTGGTTGAATAGTCAATGCATGAGCCCGATAGGAAGAGGCTACCAAGTGTCTTAATGGTGTTGATTCAAGGGTTGAATAGAGAAAAGGTTTCCAAACGAGCACCAGATTGTAGCATGTCCTAGGGGAAGGCGGGTCATCGGGGGAATATTTGGTTCTTTGCCCCTTATTATCTCAAAAGGGGTAAAAGTTGCAAGTGGCCCGCAACTCTGCCCAAAGAAAAAATTCAGTGATTTAGCCTGAGTCAAAGCCAAAGCAGGGATTCAAATGAAAAATTGAAAACTTTCCTTTCATTCAAAAGGCACAAGGTAAAGATAGAAGCACATTCCCCAGCCAGCCAAAAGGAGCCATGTGTCTAGGCAGAGCTTTGGGGCTGCGGGAGTTTTTTGAGTTTTTTGCTTTTTGTGTAAAAGGGAAAAAAGACAGATTGCAGACCTGTAGACCCGATTTTTTCTATAATATGGCTACCACGTGTCCCATATAAAAAAGGGGACCCATTTTTCAAATTGTTTTCCCACCCATTTATACGGACTCGATACAAACTTCAAAGGGGCATATCTTTCGACTCAGGGCTCGAAATATTGTGAATCTGACACCATTAGAAAGATCTCAGCCTCGCCCATGTCATGGAGGCCTGAAACTTTAATTTTGAGAAGGTTAGGTGAAGAAAATGGAGGAAACATCTTCAAGATTTCAATGCAAGATCCTCTTGCCTCAACAACCCAGATCAGATCTGATCTGTTTCGTTGTTTCCTCTTCCTTCAAGGTGCATCGAACCAAGGATTGATGCAGTAAAGACAAATTTGGGGGAAAATTTTATCAGAAGCATTAACAACAGTGGTTAAGCTTCGACATTCTTTTCTCGCTTCTCTCCCTCTCTTTCTTCTCTCTGATCAAATCTATAAATACGGGGGCAGGATTCAATGTAAAGGGTTGGACATTCTTTGTTTTGTAGGATCCCTTCTCCTTCTAGCAAAGGGATTTGTGGGGATCATGCCTTCCATTAAAATTGTGATACATTTTTTTACCTTTTGGCTATTTTGTAATGAACTGATACCAATCCATACAGAAATAAAACACGTCTGTGATCGATCTTAGATCCTTTCTTATCTTTTTTTGCATTCATTTGGTCTCTCATTACATATCTAGCTATATGTGCTTGTTTATTGTATGTATTTTGTTGGTGTGTGTCTATTGGCAAAATAAGTGTTCATCATTCCTTTGGTGCATCAACTGGTAGTCTAGTTATTTCTTATTCCTTATACTCTTTTACCCCTGTCTTCTTGGCAAGTTTTATATTAGGTATATAGATATATCCTCTACAAATCCTTACGTATGCACCTAAATAGAGGAATAAGGAACCAACCTTCAATCTGGAGAAATTTTCCATTTTTGTAAGGTCCCACACCTTGGGGAAAGTTCAATGTTATTAAATCACACCAAATGACCCTGCCTTAGAAAAGCAGACCTGTATAACTCATTTGGGGGTGTTGTGAATTTCACACTAACAGTTTTGGCATGCCCGGTGGGACCAAAGAAGTCTCCATCTTATTATCAGTAGGAATTGATGTACACTTGTTGTGATTCTGGCTTCTTAAGAAGCCTTAAAACTATACATCTAGCGACTCCAAAAGAAACAAATCTACTGGTTTCAGCAGTCCAAGCAAGTTCATGAGAAGAATACAAACACACGGTCAAGAACCAGAGAAGAGGGATTGTTTGTCTATCTAGACTTATCCCCAGACAGAGGGAGAAGAGGAAGAAGAGTCCAAAAGTCTCTATCTCCACCAAGCAGAGCTTTATGAACACCTCCTCCTGGCACTGACCATTCATTCAATCAAGAGGGGTGCTCAGACTGGTCAGAATGGCTCAACCAAATCCTTATGTTAACTTCACTAGCAGTATTCCACTTGCCTTGAATGCAAAAAATCCAGTTCCTATTGCAGCATTAAAGTAGTATCCCATATTTCACTCAGGGAAATCAAGACTTCTGCCTAGTCATCATGTCCAAGATATTGGAAATGTCTGTACAATCCACGAGATCCATGAGATGGACATTGCCGTCAAGTTGCTCACCTCTTCACTTAAAAGGAAGGCTTCACAATGGTTCAGGAGTCTTGAGGCAGGCTCTATCCAAAATTGGAACCAGCTGTGCACATCCCTCCATAACCGGTTTGGCGAGAAATGTGATAACTTATCCATATTGGAGCAATTAACAACAATCAAGAGAGCCCCGAATGAGCAGCTGACAGACTTCAACCTCAGATTCTAGCAGACCTGGGACAAGAATTCCAACAACAGTAAAACCCACTAGATGAAGGTGCCTTCTTACACTTTCTTAGGGCTTTAAGTTCTGATATTTCTCTAATGATTCAGTCAATGGGGGGCACTAAATTACCTGCAGCCTATTAGCCTTTCCATAGGGGCTGAGAACTATTCGATTCAAGCTAGTAAAGTCACTCCTAGGCCATCCATGCCTCTATACCCTGAGTTAAGAAGCCCAGATGCTAGCCAAACGCCTACATTAGCTTCTATACCCACCCCTAGGAGTCAAAGTTTAGCTGAATCTTCCACTTCATCATTTAACACCTCTAAAGAACTCCAGGAATTCATGAAATAGATTTAGAACCTGGGGAATGAGCTAGTAACTATAAAAATACAACAAGCTGAGAGTTCTAGACCATATCAGTCTCAGGCTTAGTCTCAGGGTCAATATCAAGCTAGACCCCAATATCAGTAGAATAGGCTACCATCTCAGACTATAAATAAGAGCTAGAACCAAGGATAGCCCCAAGCTGCTAGTCCTTTCAGGTCATATGATCTAAACACAACTTCAACATCAATGGCATTTGTTCTAGCACAAAATAATATGCCACAATAATATGATTGGTGTTTTCCATGCAATCAAGCACATAACCAATCAATGTGCTTTAATGGTGCTCTAAATTAGGCATTGATGGTGCAAACAAGTATGGTGTCATAAGAAGTGAGCAAAGAGGGAGATCATCAACAAGAATCTCTACAAGGTGGACCTCCAGGAGAGACCATGCTTGTCAATTAGAAGGTGAAGACTTATATGGAAGGAATCAATTCCCTTCTCAAGGTGTGGCTTCCAATAACCAGTCCAAAATGAGGAATATTGGAGAGGCCCAACCACTAAACTCAGGTGACCCTCAATCTTCAATCACTCCACAATGTTTTGGTGCTCCAATTATAACTCCCAATATACATAACCAATCCAAGCCACCTCTAAAACCCATTTAGGCACTGGTTGTAGCAACCTATGTGCAAGAAAGAAATGTGTCTGGGAAGGGGCAACAAAAAGATAACTCATTAAATATTATTGAGCAAATAAAAAGGACAAGTGTGAACATTTCACTATGGGAGTTACTGGCCATTCCAGGGCAGAGGGATCTATTGCAGACCGCCATGCAGAATTGGTCAAGTTCAAATCACCCCCCTAACCAGTAAGAGAGAGTGCTTGCCAATACAACTCAACCAAGGAGAAACCATGAAGAACAATAAGGTAAGAACCTAATACCTCCTCCCTTCTATGTCTCATTAATTATTGGAGACAAATTGATGCACAATTGTATGATGTATTCTAGGGCTAGTAATTATGTGATGCCCAAACAAATAGCTGATCAGTTGGGTCTCCAATATGAAGTCATCTCTAGAGGAGTAGTCTAATTAGATGGGATAGTAGTGACCAATGTGGGAATCATCAAGGATATTAGCCTCACTCTGCATGCCTACCCCAATGTGACTATTTTGCAAAACGTGTCAATCATAGATTTGCTACCACATCTTACTTTGCATCTGTCCAGGGACCTCACTGCCAAAATTGGAGGCTACCTGTCTGTTGATTGGTCACATATGCTCTTTAGGACAAGGTATGGGGAGAAGGCCACAATTATATCTAACCCTATTGCTGATTATCATATTGAATCCTATATGCCTAGCCTAATCAATGCCAATTGCTCATCTTTTGATCAAGAAGACCTCCTAAGCACTTCTGAAGCAAATACCAATGTGGGATGTATCCCAGACTTGACTCTCAAAGATTGGGCTAAAAAAATCATTCTTTTGACCCCTATAAGGAGATCAAAGAATCTGAGCTAGGTGTATACTTCCTACATGAAAATAATCATCCTCTTCCTGATTTAAGTAAGCCATAATACAAGGATGACAATGAGGTATGACAATTGTTCTTTGATGACACAAGGAGTAGATAAGGAGCTAGAGGAGGATCCATGATTGTGTCCCCCAGAGGTATGAGATATTATTCAGCCTTCAGATTCTAGTTTTCTTGCTCAAATAATATTGTTGAATATGAGGCTTTAGTCCAAGGTCTTCATTGGGCAAGGAATCTGGGGATCAAGAACTTGCAATTGTTTGGTGACAGTGAACTGGTTGCCAATTAGGTCAAAGGACTTAATGCTATCAAAACTGACTTGCTCAAGAACTACAAGAGTAGGATATGGGATATCATGGAGGATTTTGAGGCCTTCAGTATGGTGTCCATACCCAGGAATGAGAATGAACTTGCTGATAGAATTATAGCAGTGGGATCAACGTTTGATGTGGTTGACAACATCAATACGGACTAGGGATAATTTTAGTGGCGAATATTCGTAATATGGTGAAAATTTCATTTTAGGAAAATTTGAAAAGGTTATTTTTTCGAAGTGGGTTGATGACTTGTTCGCCTAAAATATATAGTATATATATTTTTTGGGGTCGGCTTCGCCTTCATTTGAAAACATCTCCTATAAAAACCTAGGTGATTCGCTGGGTAGTATACCTCAAGTAGCTTACCAAATTACCAATACCGTGAAGTTTGAACTCGCATACTCTTAAGCACCAGAGATTTTTGTTATCCTATTAGGGTTAGTTGTTGACACGCAAAAATGATATAGTTGACATGTGACAAAGAGGTATCTCAGATGCGCGACAAGGTGATATTGCAGATGCACAAAAAAGGGATAAGTAGTTGACATGTGAGAGGAATAGAGTTGACACGTGATAGAGACAATGGAGTTTGGATTCCTTCGTGACGCACGATAGTTTCAGTTGATGCCTTGTTGACATGTGACAGGGATTATTGACACACTATTGATGCGCGATAAAGGGTTAGTTGTTGACGCACAACAGGCAGTCGCTACTTGGTTCTTTTATTGATGCAAGACTCTATTAAGAATAATGGAAGGTGCTAGTACTAAGAATGCAAAGACCCTAAAAATAACTAAGAAATCTAAAAAATCACTCTTTAAGTATTTTGGAAACTCTGCAGATACAGATATTGAAAATACCAACCATATAGATGCCACCACAAAAAATCTGAATAATGACTGTGTGGAAGGTATTATTGAGGTGGACATGCATTCTGCCCAGTATCAAACAAATGACACCTATGATAATATGCCATATCTTGAAGATATTATTCTTGTTGGGGTGCAAGCAGAAGTGCATCAAGATATCATACATACAAATACTCAGCAAAATGGAACATAGAAATCAAATTCAAATTCTGGTTCACGAAAGAGGAAACCAAGTGATTGTGATATTGCTCAAAATTCTACTCAAAAAAGTAAAACATTGAAAAGGAACAAGAATATTTGGACCATTGGCAGGTCATACAAGTTTGATTGGGCAAATAAATTTTCATTTATCAAACTTGTACAATCATCTAATTTTGAAGAGATCCCATTTGAATGTACATATACAATATGTACGTGGAAATTGGGAAAGAAAAAAAAATGCAAATGAAGCTGGACACTATAGAAAAACATTGTGGAAAAAAATATTTGACTATAACGGGGGCGGATGCCCAGAAAATTAAAACACACAGGTGGAAAACTGAAAAAGAATGCATGCATGTTAGATATGCAGCGGAATATGAGGCAAAACAGAAAAAACATAGACATCTCTTAGAAAAGGGAGGAACGATCACTTCACATATTGGTAAGATGAATCAAACAAATCTACATACAAAACTCATACAATTCTCTACTCTATTTCACATACTAATAAAAGGAAGACCGATTTTAGATTTCTTCAATTTCAAAGTTTTGTATCAATATAATGGAATGTTTAATGTACCTCAGTCTCATTGGTCTAAAAGTAGTGAATGGGAAATGGAAAAATGCCTTTCGATGATAGAGAAGGAATATTTGAAAGAGAATGTAAAAAAATCAAAGTTTATCTCTCTTTTAATTAATGAAGTGACAACAGTCGAAAACACTGCATGAGTATGTATCCATGTCTATACTTTAGAAAATCATATAAGGACACCTCATCTATTGGGAGTTATGAAAATGGTTGAAAACTGCAATGCCAAAAACCTACATAAAATAGTTGTTTCTCATTTGAAAGATATTGCTAGAATGACTGATTATGAAATTCCTACGAAGTTGGTATGTGTTGGAGCAGATGGTGCATCTATCATGCAGGGTCACCGAATAGGGTTATGTGTTAGATTACAAACAACAATGGCCCCATATATGCTACCAATTCACTGTATGGCTCACATAATGAATTTAGTGTATATAATGGTAAGAAACCACGAAAATGTTGCTAAATTAGAAGACATTATAAGAGAACTTCATGCCTATATGAAAAGAAGCCCAAAGCAATTTCTTGAGTTACAAAAATTTGCAATTGGAATTACAGATGACAAAAAACTTCTGAAAGATGTTGAGACTAGATGGATCTCCTTGTATGAACCTGCATGCAGAATTCGTGAGGAGTATCCTTCGTTAGTTGGTTTCATGCACAAACACCATCATGAAGTTGATTGGGCGACGGACTTGTTGTTCCATTTAACTGATTTGGAGACATTTCTTACATTGGTTGGTATTCTTCCAATGTTGCAGTAGATCAATACACTAATGAAGTATGCACATGAAAGATTAATCTATATTGTGTATTTTATACAGATGAGAAAAATGGTATGTCAAAGTCTTGATATCTTGTATTGTTCCCAAGATAGTTTTGATACACCTATTTTTGAGAATTGGAAAGATTTACTAGATCTTAAAAAATCCCAGTAACTATTTGAGATTTAATATCCATGACCACCTCTGCATCACTGTTAATGGGAGGGACATACCAGTGCACATTTTGCAAAAACATCAAGATATTACAGGATTGGAACGAGAAGATGTTCTTGTGACACATAATCTCTTTAAGTCTGTTATAGTTGAAACAAGAATAAAGCTTAAGAAAATTTCAGAATCCTTATCATTAGAAATTAGAGAAGGTTTCTCTAAAGATAAAATTCTTGAAGCCATGGGTGTGATGAATCCTAATTTTTGGGATACTGAAGGTGGTTGTGCTGAATTTGTAAGAAATAATTTCCATAAATCCATGGGTACAATAATGGAACATTTCGTAAAGACTTCAGAGTTCAAGGGTATGGAAATCAAAGGTATACTGAATGCTGATTTATTAAAATTTTAATCAAACAATTTTGCAACAATAATGAAGAACCAGTATAAAAATTTAGACGAACCTTCTGAAAGTGGTGCTATTACAAGGTTGTGGCAAGGAATCTATCAAATTTCTATCTTACAAGAAGATATAAGTGAATATTTCAGATTATATGAGTTATTCCAAACAATAATTTTGGGGTCTGTGGAGGATATTGGGTTTTCAGTGCACTATGATTTATAAAATCAAAACTGAGAAACAGATTGGATAAAAATCTTGAAAGTTACATGAGGTGTTATGTTTCTCGATACTCCATGGAAACCTTTCCTTTTGATAGAGCAATTGCGCATTGGAATTCCCTTTGTGAAAGAAGAGGTGAGAATAATACACCTACAAGTACAAATGTTCCCAACGTTGAGAGTGGAATTGGTGCATTGTCACACTCTACAGAAGAGAACATCGAGTTTGAAGAAGCTATTGATAATGGATTTTTTTAACTTTAAATAGGTATCTTCTTCACCTTAATCTTATTGTTTTTCACTTTAAATTTTTTTCAACTCTTGTTATCATTAAAGATGTTACAGGTCTATATATTTACATTTATTTAAATACAATCATTTTCTTATTTTTAAAAACACGGGTTGACATCCATCCGAGGTAGCTGGTACTTCTCAGGAATGAAAATGTCAGGCAACTCACCCATATATCTACTAATCCATTTCTCGTGTTTAGTTTTCTTTAAAAAAAGATCTAGCACATTACCAGTGATGATTTCACAACAATCTAAAACACTAGAGGTAAGTTAAACCCTATCATATCATCTTTCTTGATTTCTTATAATTATGTTTAATTTATTGTTTATATTTACAAAATGCTTTCATATATTTTTAAAACTTTGTGGGATAAAATGACACAATTGAATTTTACAGAGGAAGATATTTCCATACTATACAATTCATAATCCATGATACATTATACAATTTATAATATACGTCCACATAAAATTCATCATCATCCATATATATCATATCATCATCATATCGTTATCATAATTATGAGTCCTGACACTACAATTATTATTAAAACAATTATTTATCTATTTTCAATTCAAAGAAATGTCTCTGTCCTAACACATTCCATCTTTTTCAAAACAATTCATGATCATATCATTACAAGTATATCCGTTCTAATGTCGTCTATATCCATTATAATGTCATCTATATCCATTATAATGACATCATGATCATATCATTACAAGTATAGAGAAGAAGAATTATCTTAAAACAAGTTTAAATGTCTAGAGAAGAAGAATTATCGTGCTTGAAGCTAAATCTACGTCCACATAAAATTCATCATCATCCATATATATCATATCATTATCATAATCCTGACACTACAATTATTATTAAAACAATTATTTATCTATTTTAAATTTAAAGAAATGTCTCTGTCCTAACACATTCCATTTTTTTAAAACAATTATCCATTATCATCATTCATCATCATCTATATCCATTCTAATTTTATCATGATCATATCATTACAAGTATAGAGAAGAATAATTATCTTAAAACAAGTTTAAATGTCTAGAGAAGAAGAATTATTGTGCTTGAAGCTAAATCTACGTCCACATACAATTCATGATAATCCAAGTAAACAAGAAACATATGTCATCATGATTCATCCCTATCTAATGCAATCGCCATTAAGAGTAAATCAAAAAGCATATACTGCATATACAATCTAAAAATTCCATACATAATATATAGGAAGTTAAAAAATTAAAGATTATATAGTATTTCAAATTTTAAAAGGCTATCAAATCTAGATAATAAAATTCAAATACCATGACCACAACATTCAATGTTACAAATTTTCAAATATAGACTCAATATTTAAAGTTTCCACACTCAATAATAAAAAGTTTCAACCCTCATTTTCTGTATCCATTTCATCTCTTGTGCTCCTTTCCCCAATGTTTTCTTCACCTGTGGTTTTACCCCTTTCCCCAACGGAAAAAATAACCCCAGAACTTATAAGATCTTCCGCAGTACTGTCCAGATTTTTAAAAATTCTTTCTTCTTGCTTTGTCGCATCTCCATGGGATAGTAAATTTGGATCAGCTACTGCCTTAGCTTTAAAAAATATTTCAGGGTCGAAGTCGTGCTCTTTAATTATCCGCTTCAGTGCATTGTTTTGTTTGTTAACCAAAACAATATTTTCCTTCAAATTCTTTGCTGCGGATAAACTGTTCTTCGCTATTTCCAAGTGAACTTGGAAATCCTTTGCTTGACTCTTTAAATTTGTATATTTCAACTACACAAAAAAAGTAATGTCAATTCAACATATTACTAAAAAATGAAGATTTCAAATAAATAAGAAAAATTGTTTGAAAGTGATAATACTTACAACCGCTCTATCTCTCTCGGAATTTGCAACTGCTACCAAATCCTTATCCTTAGACCATTTGTTAAAATATGCATGTGCCTCAGCACAAATATTTTCCAATTTGTTTAATGTCTTATCCAAAATTTCGACTTTATAGTTGTTGTTATATGTGACAGTCTGACTTCTTACTTGGGTAAGTAAGGAATCCATCTTCGCAGGTTAATTATGGACTGCAACGTATAAACTATCTCTTTGGCAATAATTTTCAAAATGACTAATAATCTCATTAATAAGAACTTTAGCTTTTCTTTCCCATTATATGAGTTGATTGATATGAGGTAGAATAAACTCATTGACATGGGATTGAAAATCATAACCAATTAAGTTCTCCATAGGAAAAGGTAGCAACTGTTCACCATCTGTATTTGATGAAGATGATCTTGCTGGAGAAGTATGGGGGATTTTAGGCTGATCAACTGGTACTTGTTTCTACCTTTGGGTGGCCTGATCCTATTTTTGATAAAATTAATCAAGATTCAGATAAATAAATTTAAATTGAAATGTAATTCAATATTGTAAAGCATGTTGAAATTGAAGTATACCTGTTGGCCTTGAATCATCTCACAGGTATTGAAAAATCCAATTGGGTCATTTCTATCAATGCCCAAATAATCTTCATCTAAATTTATAATACTCAAAACCGATATGTCCATTGCACTGGGCAAGCCACCAAGTGAGAGGGTTGGAATTCGAAAGGAGGAGGCAATGTTTAGTGTCCCGCTAGGGGCCTGAAGCAATTGGCATGCATTTACCAATGTTATTTTTCCCTGTTCCTCTGGTTGGCATTTTAAATATTATTGGTTGAGGGGGGGTCAGTGCCATTGTTTGAACAGAAGGACTACAATGTGCTGAAAAGTTTAAGAAAAAACATGAAAAAATAGAATACAATCCAAAAACTACGAAATTAAACGAAGTAGTATTCAAAAGTTGTACCTTATTATCGAGGGGTAGTTTGTCATGGTGCTAAGGGTGGCTATGTAGGAGTAGTATTTGGTGGTTGTTAAGAAGATACGAATGCATGCGACTGTACTGAGTGAGTTGGGGTAGAAGGTTGATTTTCTGAAAAATGAGTATGGTCCAAAGTCCCTACAATGTCATCAACATTGAATTGTATGTAAATTCAATTGGTTAAAATTTAAATTGGAAAATAAAAATACAAATTTTGAATTTGTAAATAATTTATGAGAAGTTATTACTTCTCTGACATTTAACAAGTTCAAACTGTTGAGGGTTCAGAGAGGAATGAGCTTCCATTTCAGATTGGGAATCTCTCGAAGCCTCAGTGTGTTGTTGGTCCCTTCCTCTTGATAACACCTTTTTTCGGGGAAGGGCTTCAATAAATCTTCTCTGCAAACCGTAAATTGTTAATAACTGTGCAGTGTAATAATTAATGTCGAAATACAAACTAAATAGTTTATACTTGTTCTTCAAATGGAATTGAAAACTTCATCAACTCCTCGTCAGTGCAAGTAGGAATTGGTTTGTCTTTAAAATTTAAAAGTGCCTCGTAATAAATGCCAAGCATATAGTTTGTGGAGTAAATGACAGGTTTTTCTGAAAGCTTTGAATTTGTTATGTTTGTTCTTATTTTTTTTGATAGATAGGTGCACCAATCAAATTTTTGTTGTGAGATAGTGGCAACTATTTATGCAATGGCCCAGTTTGGTATATCTATTTTCCGACCCTACAAAACTATCCTAGATTGAAAAAAGGAAATCATTGCAGCAAGAAAGTGGTGTGCAATTGCTTGCATAGCCACACTATGCCTGGATTTATTGATATGAGATGCAAATGCCAAACAGTGGGAATTAATATAAATTTATAACATTAAATTGTATCACAATCAAAAATAGATTAAAAAATGATGAATGAAAATGAATTATACTTACAATCAACATGGAAACCAAACGTTGATTCGAGATATTTCTTTTCATATTCCACGAGTGTTGCCTTTGTTATAAAAAATGGTAAATTTCTAAATGGAAGGCCTATAAACCGATGGATGTCATTTGCTTTGATACGGAATTGAAACATTCAGCCGTTGTTCAGAGTAACATAAAAATGGTCATCCTCTGTATTGTAGGACGAGAGAAGGTAATTCAAAATATTTGGGTTTGTTTCGAAATGGGGCAAGTCAACGAGCCCACTAAACTCACACTCATCGATCAAATATTTATATTTGGAAGACATCTTTAAAACACTATGGATGTGGGGGCATAAAGGATTCCTATAGATGATCTTGCCTGTGGATTGGAATGGATTTTCTTCTTGATTTTGTCCTAAGCTTGCGGTTGGGAAGCAATTGAATTCACCATTTTAGTTTTGCTTGCGTCTTTGACAATGATGGATTCCTGTAAAAAAAATCAAGAGCCAAAAAGTGTAAATGATAAAATGATTGACGAGAGGGTATTTATAGGACAAATAAAGCGTCAATGGACCCTATTGGCACGCGTTAATGATGGGTATTTAGGGACTATTGATGCGCATCAACAGGGGTCATTGACATGTGTCAACATGGGCCATTGACGTGCGTTAACAAGTGTTATTAACGCGTGTCAATAGGGGTCATTGACATGCGTCAACAAGGGTCATTGACCCATGTCAATTGGGACCATTGACGCGCATCAATAAAAATGTGTTGACATTCGTCAATGGTCTCAATTGACACACGTCAATGACCCTTGTTGACGTGTGTTAATGACCCCTATTGACGCATGTCAACAAGGTCAATTGACGTCATATTTACGCGCATCAATGAGGGTCATTGACATCGTGTTGACACATGTCAATTGGTCTTGTTGACATGCGTCAATAGTGCATCGATGTCTGGAACTCTGTGGTTTCTCTGGCTCGAAAAACCTGGCAAAAATTTAGTTTTGGAATACTGTTAAATTCTCCTTTCGCTGAAACTGGTTCTAGGGATATTCGTCAGGTATTTTCCACCTAAAATTTTCTAGAGGTGTCTTAAAATGAACCCTGATAGGGACAGAGAACAACCACATATCCATGTGGTTGTGAGGCCAGTAGTGCCAGATAACAACACATGCTGGAAAGTGTTTAAAAATGATCAGTAGATGATTAAATTTTTGCAAGAAGAAGCTAAATTCTCAGTTATAAACCAAAGTAGACTAGAGCAGCAATACGAGAATATAAAAGTACACTGCATACAAACAAGCTTCCCAAAGTCATAGTGACACTGGAATCTATTTTCAATCCCAATGATCAGTTCAGAAAGGAGAAGGCTAACATACAGATCAAAGGAGAAGATTCAGAGTCAATCCCAGTTGGAGAACACAAAATACTTCAAATTGGAAAAGTGGCCACTGAGCAAGATAGCTATGAATTTATACAACTTTGCCAAGAATTTTCAGATGTGTTTTCTTGGAGTTATGAATACCTAAGAGGGTTCAATCCAAAGCTAGCACAACACACAATCAAACTATATCCAGCTACTCAACGCATCAGGCAGAAGAAGAGACTAGTCAACCCACATATTGAGCCTCTAATGAAGAAAGAGTTGAACAAGCTGATAGAGGAAAGTATCATATTTCTAATCAAACACTCAAGTTGGGTTGCAAATCTGGTCCCAGTCAGAAAGAAAAATGGAGAAATTAGGCTATGTGTTGAATTCAAATATTTGAATAGAGCCTCTCTCAAAGATCACTACCCACTCCCTTCAATAGAGTAGATCTTGCAAGTAGTGTCTGGGTCTGAAAGGTTCTCCCTCCTAGATGGCTACTCAGGGTACAACCAGATCATGGTGAAAGAAGATGATCAATTCAAAACAACTTTCACCACCAAATGGGGCACCTATGCCTACAAGAAAATTCCATTTGGATTATCCAACACCGGATCCACTTTTCAAAGGGCAATGGATATGACATTCAAAGGACTGATCAACAAAATAGTACTGGTCTATCTAGATGACATTACAATGTTTTCTAAAAATGCAGCAGGCCATCTTTTCCATCAAAGACAGGTGTTCCAAAGGTGCAGATGTTTTGGGGTGTCATTGAACCCCAAGAAATGTATATTTTTGGACCATGAAGGCCATATTGTATCTTAGAAAGGATTGGAAACTGACCCAGAGAGAGTTCAAGAAATAAGAGCATTGCCATTACCAAGTCATAAGAAGGCCCTTCAAAGCTTCCTGGGAAAAATAAATTTTGTCTGTTTCTAAACTTTACTACCCTTGTTAAGCCAATAACATTGATGCTGAAGAAGATATTAGGTGGACAGCTGAAGGGAAAGCTAGTTTTAAGGCTATGAAGGAAGCCATATCACAAGCCCTAACTCTTGTGAATCCAAATTTTTCCAAAGACTTCGTACTGTATGCCTTTGGTGGCAGTGACATGATTTTTGCAATCTTGGTTAAGCAGAACAAAGAAAGTACAGAATAGCCAATTGCTTTCTTCAGCTAGATTCTAGAAGATTATGAGGTGAGGTACTCCTTCATTAAGAAGCAAGTCCTGACGGTGATCAAAGGATTGAAGAATTTTAAGCATTTGGTTTCAAACAACAAGATCCAACTATTGGTCTCCCATGTAGGATTTAAAGAGTTACTTATCAGCAAGGACCTGAATGAGAAGTATGTAGGATGGATCACTCGTGTCATGGAATATGACATTGAGATCAAGGTCACCAAGCTAGTCCGTGGGAAGGGTTTGTGTGAGCAACTAGCCTCAGGTCAACAAGATGAAACAAACAACGAAAGGGAGACTATTTTTGTTCTACAAGATGATCAAGAAGAAGGGAGAGTTGATGTACCTGCTCCTTGTTGGACCCAAGACATGGTGCACTTCCTTAAAATAGGCTTCTGTCCTCATGGGATGAGTAAAAAAAAAGGAGACATTTCAGGTTATAGGCCATCCCATATATTCTTATTGATGGTGTCTTGTTCAAAAGAGACATCAATGGCATTTTGCTAAGATGCATTGGGACATATCAGGTGGAGAGAGTGCTAGAAGAATTCCACGTTGAAGCAGCTAGAGGCCATTTTTCTCCAAGAGTGACAACACTCAAAATCATGAAAGCAGGATAGTATTGGCCTAGAGTGTTTAGTGACAGCTACACATGGATCAAAAGGTGTAGGAATTGTGCATTCTTCAAGGGCAACAAAAGGCTAACAAAACTTCCATTGCACCCAATCTCGGTCGACCAACCTTTCATGCAATGGGGATTGGACTTCATTAGAGTCATTAATCCAAATTCCATCCGAGGACACAAATAGATTCTGACAGCGATAGATTATTTCACCATTTGGACCGAGGCAATGGCACTCAAGGAAGCCAATGAGTTTAGTATCCTAGATTTCTATGAAGGGATAGTGGCCAAATTTAGAGTGCCAACCACCATCATATCAAACAATGCATTAGCATTCATAGGTTTGAAGATCACAGGATGGGCTATCAAGAATGGGACTTATTTGAGCACTTCATCAAACTATTACCCTCAAGGTAATGTCTAGGATGAGTCCACAAACAAGAACCTAGTAAGGATCATCAAAACAACTCTTGCTGAGAATCGGAGGACCTAGCACACAAAGCTCAAAACAACCTTATGGGCTGATAGAATAATGCCCAAGATATCTACACACAGCTCTCCATTCAATCTTGTCTATGTGAAAGAGGCAGTGTTGCCTATATCACTCGAGTTTCCAGCATTGGAGCTCATGAAAAAAATACAGATGTCTGAATTTAGACCAATCGAGGCTAGGTATGTGGAGCTGATAGAATTAGAAGAAGCTAAAGAACAAGCACTCCAAGAAATAGAATAGAATCAAGCCTTAATCAAGAAATGATTTGACAAGAAGGAAAAAGCAAGGACCTTCTAGGAAGGATACCGGGTTTTGAAATGGGATGCAGATCGAGCGAAACCAGGAAGGCATTCCAAGTTTTATGCTATTTGGAGTGGCCCCTACATGGTCACAAAATGTAAGAGTAACAATACATTCCAATTGTCTACATTGGAGGGTGAAGAGCTACAGATTCTAGTGAATGGAATCTATCTTAAGCACTGCTACTAAAATGGAAGACTCACCGTGTATATATTAGCTTAGTCTCTCTTTCCTCTAACTACTTGTGCACATCGCATTGTTGTAGTTTAGGTTTTTTTTATCCTACTTTCTTTGCATGCTTTGCATGTTCCATTTAGGGCATGTATGATTTCAAATTTTGTATATAGTGTGGTGTTGTTTTGTGGCTCTTATGTAGTCCATTCGGAAAGACAGATGAAGGCTTGGGTCAATTTTTTTTTCTAATCTCAGAAACCTTCATTTCAAATATTTCTTATGAAAATTGAGAGTGAAAACAGCTGATATCATGAATTAGAGGAAGAATTAGTACCAGATTGTCTTTCTCGACTCCATGCACAACAGATATGACAAGGCAATTGGTCTTTTCATCTAACAGGCATATACCCATGTGAGTCACCAAATTGTTATCCATATTTCACCCTGGGCCAAATATTGGATTAGCCACAACCCCGCATAGAAGGAACCTGAGAAAAATCACTCATAAATGTAAATGGTGTCATAGGAAGTTGACAAATGAGGGGGGCAAGGGCCAAGAGAGACTAAGGAACCTTGTACAGTAAAAATGAATCTGTTGGTCTGTTTCCACGTCTTAAATCTGTTCTCCAAGTTATAGGTAGACTCAACTATGAGATAGTAGGGTCAGACAAGAAGCGGTGATGTCACAAAGGAACAAGAAAGAAAAAGGGGTAGAAACGGTGAAGATCTGAATTCTTCGAGCTCAAAATGGTTCAGGAAAAATCCCAAAAATTTACAAGTATGGAGGAGGTAGTGAAAGGAGCCACATGTCGTAACGATGCTTCTCCAAAGCTGAATCCAAATATGGGAACCCAAACTTGCACCAAGCTTCCACGCATCTAGAGCCCCAAAGAATTTTTGGGGTGTTGAAAACTCTTCAACTAAAAAGAAGGTGCCAGATGTTAACTCAATGCAAATTCAGAAAGGAAGCCCAAGGCAGAGACTCAAACTTGCACCAACCCTCTACGTAGCAAATTGTCAAAACAAAGTCAAAAGGCATGCTTCAAAATTGGCTAAGTATAGATGTAGTAACGGAGAATTCCAAGTGTTACTATGGCACATCTTCAAGAGATGATCTCAAGGTGGAAACCCAAATGAGCGTGAGCTCGCCATGTAGCCCAAAGTCTAAAAAGTAAGAGGGACCGTTGAAAAGTCCACATATCAGCGGAGGCCAACAAGTGTAAACTCGACACTCCTCCAAGGGAAAAATTTGGGCTAGGCTACAAAGTTAGCGCGGTGCCTCCACATGTTATTCCATAGGGGCAGATTTGGTTGAATAGTCAATACATGAGCTCGGTAGGCGGAGGATGCCAAGTGCCTTAATGGCACTGATTCAAGGGTTGAATAGAGAAAATGTTTCCAAATGAGTGCTGGACTACCGCGTGTCCCAGAGGAAGGTGGGCCATTGGGGGAAAATCTTGTTCTTTTCCCCTTGTTATCTCAAAAGGGGTAAAAGTTACAAATGGCCTGTAACTCTGCCCAAAGAAAAAATTCAGCGTTTAAGCCCGAGTAAAAGCAAAAGTAAGGAGTCAGAGGAAAAAGTGAAAATTTTCCTTTCGTTCAAAAGGCACAAAGATAAATATAGAAGCGCATTCCCTAGCCAACCAAAAGGAGCCATGTGTCTAGGCGGAGCTCCGGGGCTACGGGTTTTTTTTGAGTTTTGCATTTTTTAAGAAAAAGGGTAAAAAGACAGATTGTGGACCCGTAGACTCAATTTTTTCTCTAATCTGGCTGCCATGTGTCCCATATAAAAAAGGGGACCCATTTTTCAAATTATTTTCCCACCCATTTGTACGGACTCGATACAGACTTGGAAGGGGCATATCTTTTGACTCAGGGCTCGAAATCTAGAAAATTTGGCACCGTTGGAAATATTTCAGCCTCGTTTACGCCATGGAGATCTGAAACTTGAATTTTGGAGAGGTTAGGTAGGGAAAAAATGAAGAAGCATCTTTGAGCCATTAATACAGGATCTATTTGCCCCAACAACCAGATCGGATTTGATCTGATCCGTCGTTTCCCTCCTCCTTCGAGGCGTCGAACAAGTAATTGACGTAGGCACGATAGATTTGGGGCGGATTCTGTAGGAGGCATTAATGGCAGTGATTGAGCTTCGAATTGGTTTTCCCACTTCTCTCTCCTTCTTCCCTATGTGCTGAATCTATAAAAGCACGGTCGATGCTCATTATATAAGGTTGGACATTTTTGTTTTGTACCCTCCCTTCTTCTTTTGTTCACAAAATGATTTGTGGAGCTTTTCTAACCTCTCCTTCGGGTTGTAATGCAATTTTTGTCTTTTGGCCACTGCAATATACTGTATCAACTCCTGAGCAATAATATATATGTTTGTGGATGTTTCTCGACCCTCTCATGTATTCATTATTGTCTCTTTGATCTCTTATTGTGATTTGGACATTTGTGCATAGTGTTTGTATTGCATTCAATGGTCTGTGTCAAACTACAAAACAAGCGTCTAACATTCCTTTGGTGTATCACCTCGTTAGCTTAGGTTTATTTTCTTGCATCTTTCTAACCCTGTCTCCTTGGTATATAGAATAGACTTAGGATAAATCCTTTGTAATTTTTTTGTATACCCCTGAATAGAGGGCTAGAAATCGGCCTCAATCTAGAGATCTCTCTCAACTCGCAAGGTCCCACACCCTGAGAGATGCTCCATGTTGTGCAATCACACTAAGAGTCTCAACCCATCTGGTTGTAGACATTCAGGGGTGTTGTGATTCTACACTAACAATATTTAAATGAGGGGACTTTAGAAAATGCAATGAATGTCATCCCCTACCTTTCAGTGCTACTGATATTAACAGTGGCATTTGGCAATGTAAGGCCCTAAGACTTATGAATTGTCAAGGCCCAAACCATTTTAAGTAGTTTTTTGTGGTTTCCTCTAGAGATAGGTAAAAGGGGAACATGCAAAGGGTTAGTTGCATCCCAAGGAGGACATGTATATTTAAAAGGGGAACATGCAAAGGGTTAGTTGCGATCCCAAGGAGGACATGTATATTTGTCAAATTCGACGACAAAAAAAAGTGGAAGGTCCGGCGATGAAGTGGAAACATTATGCACCATGTCTAAGATTGTGCATATTGAACCATTCACAAGGCTTGCGTCAACCCACAAATTATCCATAATCATTACTTTCTGATGTTTGCATAGCAAAAAATTGTGTTGCAATTTTTCTTCATTATGATCCATCGAGTTGCAATGGTTGGTGATTTGTGTAATACAATGGATGGCTAGAATGTTTAAATATTTTAACATGTTGAGGTTATGGCAGTTGACGAGCTCATATTTAGAAAACAAATATGAAGCAAAATAGAAAGAAATAAATTTATTGTTCATACATATCTGCATTTGTGCAAGTGAAAAGTGTTGAATCCCAATCCTCAATGTGGGGAATTGCAACCCGAATGTTGAGAAAAAATTGGCGAAAAGAAAATTGAGATAGATATTAACCTTGTTGGTGGAAAAATATTTGCATTGTTACATATGTTTGCAATGTTACATATGTGGGAAAGTTATTCCATAGGTTTGTTCCATATGAGTGTCCTACATACAATGAAACATCCTTGATAGGTGGTAATTGGCTAAGGCCCCTAACAAGAATGATGGATCTATTACAAAAATGGATGTCTTGAAGTGGCGGAAAGATTCCCGAAGGTGATAATCAACCTTGGAAAACACTTTGGGCCTAATGAAGCTCATCTCATTGATGATAATATATCAAACATGTTTGAGCCCGAGTCTTCAAAATATGATAGCACCTGGCCTTCAAGCTATTTGGTTTCTTTGATTATTATAAATAGAGAAGTATGGATAGTAGATGCGGAAATGTTGAAGGTAACGACTCTAGTAGGTGCAAACAATAAGAGAGAGATGCCTTATTTAAAGGCTTTATAGTTGAGAGTGTTGACCTAGTAATGTTTATGCTCGATATGATTTACCAATTCCTATAATACCTTCAATTATCATTTTTAGAGGCAAAAATCAATCTCTATGCATGAAGTGGTGAAGAACAATATTAAAAGTTTGTTTTTGTTTAGGAAACAAAGGAAGGGGGCTTGATTTGGAGTTTGATTGATTGAAATGGACTTACGCAGTAGCCTTGCAAACTTCAATAAAAGATGGACTAGTATTCTATAAAGAAAGAGAAGCGTGATTTTCTCACCAATTGTTACGTATGTCATGTTGGTATCCAAATTGATTCTCCCTTAAAAACAGATCAGCATCACAGATTTAGAAGGACACTGAGAGACAGACAGATCTTATTACGAGTCGTTTTGTATATGGGGAGGGGATTTGTCTGACTCTTTATCACTTGGGCATCGAAGAAATGGATAGCACCTTCATTAAGGATTTGACCTATCCTCATTGCTTTAGGCCGTTCCTTTCGACCAAGGTGAGAGGACCCATTTTGTAACCTTTTTCGGTTAAGGAGAATGAAGATATCATCCTTCTTTGCATGAATTTGAAAGGGGACCCTGAGAAAATATGATCAATGCACCATAATTTAACTCTCAAGAGTTGTCACTTCTAAAGATGATGGAGATACTTTCTAAACAAGGCTAAGGTTACTGAAGACATTATGAAATCCTGATTGCTTCTGCATATTTTAGTAAGTAGATTTTGTTCCTTTGTGGATATACAGGGAAAACAGGGGTAGTTCAGGATGGATTCATGGTTTTTGAATGATTTTGGTGGGAGATTAAGCAGGATAAAGTTGATTATACCAAATCTTTGAGAGACTTCACAACAATGGACAAGCTCAAAAAAGAAAGCTTTAGAATAGTTAAGATATTCCTTCAACCAGAAGGTGTGCATCAATGGAGGCCCAGATTTACACATTTTCACACAATCTCCAAGAATCTAACATGAAGGCTCGAATTGAAAGACTCAATTAAACATCAAAATCTCTTGATCAATCATGCCTAAGGTACACTCAAAGACTTACAAACAATCTTTATCAACAAATGACAGTGAAGTGATTTTAAATTTGTTTATCTCATTGTAGGATGAAGGCTCTTCTTGAAATGAAATTACAAATACCATTAAACTATCACAAGGACAAGATCCTGTGTGATTTCAAAGGGATTTCAATGTAAGATTGCAATAGGAATAAAATAAACCACTTACAGACATTCTGAAATAAAGAAGACACCAAATTGCTCCAGAGATTGACACAAATTAATTTCAAAATTTCTTAGATTCATCAGCAGGGGAAAGTTTCTTTGAGAAATCTCAGAGCTTGTCAATGGTTATACATCTGCAACCAACTTGACATGATAGAAAATCTAAAACACAAGAAATTAACAGGTATCTCAGATTGGTCTCTTAGGAAGATGGGCTTTCTCAAATTTTTCTCTTAAGAATTCAACCCTGACCTTTTGCAAGAGTATTCTCATTGCATTTATACATTTTACTTGCTCACTCATCCCAATTTTCCCCCCAAAAAGAAGAATATTCGAGGGACCTTTTCTTGTTACCAATTTGTCTCAGAAAGTGACGTTTAACAAATTTAGCAATCAAAAGTTGCCAGGTGGACCAATCATGAACTGATCACGTTTCTTGGACCCTCGACTAATGAATAGGATGCCATGCCACAACTTTTTGACAATCCTTCTAATCATTCTTGATTCTGTCATGTGAGAAATCCATTTTCAATCATTTTCTGGAGGCTCTATACAGCTGGATCTGACAGGTAATCCTTTTCACTCTCAAGGCAACACTTTTTTCATCCTTTGCACCTGTAACCTGCATCATTTCATCCTTTTCCCTCTCTTTCCTCTGCAACTCTATCCCGCATCCATCTTCTTTGGTAATTCATGTTTTTGCAAGTGCTTGAGCAATTCCAACTTTCAAAATATCAACCTTAACAATCCTTGGACTCACAAATTAAGTTTTGAATCCATTCAATGACACTTTGCAGACAAAAATGACAAGGAATTTCATCAAAAAATGATGAAAAACAGTGTGTATTCACATCTCTAAGAGTCTTGGAGAAAAAATGGAGGAAAAACAGATGCAATGCACAACCGTTGATTCTACCCCTTCTCAACTTTATATTAGAGTCATCCACGTGTTTTCTTGGCGCAACTACAAAGGTGAGGTACAGAGTCAAGTTTCCAAACAAGCATGGGCTCTTCCACGGTGCCCTAGGCCCAAGAAAAACGCCTATTGCCTTTGAAAAAATCTCAGTAAAAAAGGAGCCAGCAGAAGCCTCCATGTGTCGCCTTGGTCTGAGCACCTTTGGTATGGTCCTCAAAAGTCTAAGACCCCAAACAAGTGAGCGGGCTCACCAAGTGTCTCAGTCCGGCAGAGTTGTTTAAAATAAAATGTTGAAGGATCAACGAAAGTCGCCATGGTCTAGGGTCCGAGATAGTTTTCCTTGGCTGTTGAAAATTCCAAGCAAGGGAAGAGTGAGCGGAAGCCTCCAAGTGTCCTCATGGTGCTTATTAGAAATAAAACTCAGATGTTCAGTTCCCAAGAGCGTGAGAACCTCCAACAAGTCCCAAGCTCTTACCACCTGTCCTAGGCCTTAGAAAACTGCTTTGAAAAGTTTAAGTATAGAGGGGAGCTAGCGGAAGCCTCCACGTGTCTCCCTGGTGCAATTGATAAGGTGGGACCCTGAGAGTGAATCCTCAAATGAGCTGATTCAGCCCTCCACGTGTCCATGGTCTGCCAAAATTGTACTGAGTTGCATGAAAAATTTGTCTAAGTCTAAACATTACCAAGGTAGTGGAAACCTCCACCGTGTCTCCCCAACACAACTCCAAGGTCAAACCAAAAGGAGAATTTTCAAATGAGCGCTGACCCTCCACGTGGACAAGCTTTGAGTATGAATTTCGGGGCTTAGAGTTTCAAAGTTCCCACTTGAGCCGCATCCAACCAGAAAGGGCCACATTTCCATAGATGCTGAGATATGAATTTGATGGGGAAAAATACACCCGTCAAACCGTAAAATGTAGGGAAAATCACCATTTGCGCCCTAGAAATGAATCACTTCTTCAAGGACAGAGAATTTGGAAATGCTATAAGGCCTAAATGTTATGATCTAATTATGTTTCCATATATATTGGGACAAAAATTGAGGTGAACTTGGAACTCATCTGACTTGGAAATAAGGAAGGAAGGGAAAAAACTCCAAATTGCATCTAACATGCCCCACATCATATTTGGGACAAGGAATATGATAGGGACAATAAATTCTGATGACTGTGGAAAATAGAAGGAAGGGAAAAACCCAAGTTTTATGCACCAAATGGTTACAGACACTTTCTCGCATGGACAGAGGAAATAGAAAAACAAATTTGGACTTTTAAGTGATTCCTCGAAAGGAAGGGATTGATCAAATTGGAAACCAATTGGAGGACTCGGGGATGAGTTTTCATGCATCAATACGGGGAGATAGAAAAGATGATCAGAGCTCACAAATTGGATAATTTCAAGGATCAAACGGGGCAGAGACCAAATTGAGCACTCAACATCGGCTTCGATATCGAGGGATGAGCACTCAACTTTGTGAGTGCCAAAGACTCTCTGGATCAATCAACCAAGTACAAAAAATATGATCATGGGCAAATGTGAGTCAAGGAATAATCTTATCCGAGCACATCTAAACCATAACTATCCTCCAAATCAATGAACCGAGAAACTTTCAAACTAGGTCACTGAGGACCATTGAGAAAATCACCAAGTAACGAACTAAAACACAAGTAGAAGATAACTATACACTAAGTATACATGGAAGTATACCTTGATTTTGATAAATCATGTTCAAGGAAATGTTTCAAATGCCTGCCATTAATATGTAATTCAAGCAGTTACATCCATCTAAGTATCTTTAGGAAGAAGGTATACTTTCACCATTAAGCCAACAAATATCAATTAAATCTAAGGGTCACCTTCTCATCCACAATAACTTCTTCAAATTTACCATGCTTTCCACTTATCTTCATGCCCTTCTATCCCATAATAACACAAGATCCCCAATGCTTCAAAGCTCTTGGAGTCACCTTTCTTGTCAAATAAATTATTTCAAACTTTTATCTTAACTTACATGCCAATGATGGGATGCCCTTAGTTTCTTCATCTAACTCAATAATCTGATTGATTCGAGCATCATATGGACTAACTTTCTTGATTCTTTAATTTGCCCAAACAAATGAAAATGAAGACATCCTTGCAACTTCTGAAGTTCTTCTTGCATCTTCAAAGAAAGGAGCAAATTGATGGGCCTCTATTTTTTCCTAAAAGGCTTGGCATTAGATTCAAGAGGAATTTCATTTTGGAAACAATCTTCCCTATATGCCTTCAACTCAGAGTAAGACCAAGCTAGGCAGTCTTGATATTTCTTCAGCAATTGAACATATGAATGCTTCTCTTCCTTGCTGAGATTGCTTCCTAACTAGATTTTATGTGGTTTTTCCTTTGTGCCCAGGTCGTGCTCTTCCACATCTCTTGAAACTGACATACTCCTTTTAATAATGCAATCAACATTATCAAAGTTTGACTCAAGTGCCACCAAACCTCTGGGGAATCATGTTTGTCTTCAGTTGGATGATGTCTTTGCCAAATAAAGTTTCCTTTCCTTCAACAACACACACCATTGGTTCCTAATCTATATTTTGGTCAGCAAACTCACCTTGGTTCTGCATAAACCGTTTCACCTAGGCATCATCATCAAACACTTGCCAATTTTTAACGTTATCAGGGATAGATGGCCTTGTTAGTATTTCAACATCATACTCACAAAATGGAGACACTGTACAATTCCCAAATATGGATCCTAACACTGCTAAGTTGTCTACAATAGCATTAAACTTTCTATCATGGTGCACAATATTAAAAGAGTCAAACATTTCAATCAAATCCAGACTACATGCTTGTATTGTTTCATTCTCTGATTTCTAGTAGCATACAATTTTCTAATTTTCTTGACAATCAATTCTGAATCCCCTTTGACAATGGTATCCTTTACACCATATTTCCATGCAATTCTCAAACCTAATAACAATGCTTCATATTCAACAATGTTGTTAGTGCATTCAAAGTTGAGTTTGAAAGAAAAAACAAACTCTTCCTGGCCTGGAGAAATCAGAACAATGCCAACACCATTTCCAAAATTGGAACAAGCTCCATCGAATAACAAGGTCCAAGGTAAACCTACTTGTTCAAGACATTTACATTGATCAATCTTATGCTCTTTTCCATCAGCAAACACCACAAATTTATCAGCATCTACATCAGCATACAACACTTCATAAGAAGCATTATTGGGATCTTCAATGAGGTGCAACATCTTCTTCTCTCCATACAACTTTACAAGGCTTCCTTCAATTGGAATGGTGGAAAAATACATATCCATCTGAACACTTCCACCAACACTTGCAGCCCACTTTCTTGATAACAACATGCCCCATTTGGCAGGGCTAATCAATAATAACAACATCAAGTTTCAAGTTCTTACCTGGATAAGCTGTAAGTTGTACCACCAAACCTTTTACACATCCTACAACTAGGCACCTCTCTAGAATCCATTGCAGTACACTTGCCATAAGCTACTGTCACTTTAATGTTCAATTCATTCATGACTTCTAGAGGCATAACATTGCATGATGCTCTGGAATCAAACATACAATTGTGTAACAGTCTGTCCTTAATAATCAACTGTTGTAAAAAATGGATCAACATTTAATTGAGACTCAACCAAAGATGTTCCCAAGTAAACTTTAGGTGGTTCACCCATATCTCCTCCAATGCTGGTGATTTTTCTAGGTTTGCAATGGTTGGAGGAGTGTTTACATTATTTATATTTCTGCATGGGGCACTCCTATCTTCTTCCAATCCCAAATACTCAAAATCCCTCTTCTTGTGCTCAGGAATCCTAAGCAGTTTCAACAATTAGGAAAGAAATCTTGATCTAACTCAAGACTTGGGAAATGTCATAAGGAATGTATTTAGGCACAAAAACATTTGGAGAAATATTGAAAAACTCATTGGATGGCACAAGATTTTTCACATTTTGGGCATGGGTGGGAACACCAGTTCTACTTGAGACAACAAGGCCTTTGCCAGATGCATCTTTCTTTGGAGTTTCTTTTGGGACATTGGTGAGAACTGGGGTTTTTGGTTTGGCTTGAGGCCCTGCCCCTTTGAAAACTTTACTTATTGTGTTATACTCTTTTTCTTGGGCAACAACAACATTCATTAACAACTATCTATCCTCTTCTGATGGGATTCATCCATCATACTTCTTAATCATTAGAGCTCTTAGGTACTCAAAATCATTATTAGGAAGTTCAAAATCTTGTACCATATCTATTTATAAATTATGAGAGGGAGGAAGAAGAGGTACCCGGTGAATGTAATCCCAAAAACTTGCAGCAGTTCTTGCACTTATTACTTTAGTTGAAGTTTCTCCTTGTTGTGATCTTGTAGAGCAAGTCCACCATGCATGCATCATCATCAATGTTATCATCATCATCAACTTCTTCAACTTGATGATCTACTTCACATGGAGGATGGGGCATTAAGAAACATTTTTCACACCAATCAATTTCATTTGTCTCTTCAACAACAACAACTCTGGCATTTAGAGGATCAGGCACTACTCTATTTTCCCTAGCTTGGGGTTGTCTATCTCCCATGGGTCCTTTACCTCTGTCATCAGATCTCTGATCATTTCTAGGATGATTTGCAAATTTGTCTTGTCTTTGTTGCCTATGCTGACCTTGAGAACCTTGTCCAATTCCTTTCTCTGCCTTGGCTAGCTTGTAAGAGATTTCTTTGACAGCCCCGACCAAAGTCTTTACAACTTCCTCAAGATCCACAACCTTACTTGATTGAGGCTTCTCTATGGGTTGATCAATTTTAACACCCTCCCTCTTAAGAGGTTTTCCAACTATTCTTAATGTTGTTCTCAATTTGCATAGCCATGGTAAAGGCCTGCCTCAAATTCTCAGGGTTCTTATCCCTCAAATAGTAAGCAACTTTCTTATCAAATGCATCTGAATACTTTATCAGACATGATTCATCACATGGCCTCAAATTAACAGGTAGTCTTCTCAATGTTTTGTTAAATCTTGTATTGAAATCATGCACTGATTCATTAGGATTCTTTTTTATATTTTCAAACTCTGATAAAAGAAACCTAGGGTCTTTTTTATCACCATACTTGCATTCTAAAATCATTCTTCATCTCTGTCCAAGAATCAATGGAATTATCTGGCAAAGATTTATACCAGTCCCTTGCATCTTCTTCTAGAGTATGGATAAATAATTTAATGTATACATCCTCAAACTCTATTTCGAATTCCTCCATCATATTGAAAAGAGCTTCAAGTGCTGATCACCTAGTGATTGCATTATTTCCTTGAAACTTAGGCAATCTATTTCTTACATCTTGTGGCACAACATTTGGATAGCCAGCTCATACCTCTAAAACTGATGGGACAAAATGTATTAACAACAAATGGAGGTCTGGGTGGAGGCTGAGCCATATTATTTTGAGGAGGTGATCTTATAGGAGAAACAAAATGATGAGGAGTGAGGTGTCTATGAGTGGTATAGGGATGTAATTTTTAGAATGACTTCCCTCTAAAGGCTCTGTTTCTTGGGAAACTCTATTAGATTTGGAAAATGCCGGGGTAGATTGAGAAGCAAATGTTTCAAATACAAAATAAGGACCCCTCTCCAGATGGAGAATTCAATTCAACAAAGAGACTACCTGATTCATAATCACTTGAGGAAGTATTGCAATCTTCAATCACAGGCTGATCAGTTTCATCAATGGAGATCTCTTTTCTTGATGCTTGATCTCCAACAACCTTCCAAATTCTTATTCCTTCTAAAATTATACTTTCCCAGTTCTTGGAAACAACCTTCTACTAGGGTCCTCTAGCGAGGAAATATCTTCTTCCTTCCTAGCTTTGTAGATATGAATGACAAATATGTACTTGATATATGTCGAGACACAAGTATTTATTAAGAATTTAAATCAACACATAGCCGTCACTAAAGATTTTCACGTTAGTTTGTGCAAGTGCACTATGAAATTGGTCTGTCAGATGTCTGTTAATACTAGATTCATGCAAAGATTACAAGATCTGCTCTTCTTTTACCCAAATTTATCGATGGTGATACAAATCTTAGTGCAATAATTGTATAAGTTGGAAATATTGCACTCAGAACTCACAAATTTTAATCATTCTTAAAGATCTGAACAAATAATGATGTTTCAGCAATGTATTTTAACTTTAAAATCTATAAATAGCATTACTAGGGTCTGTACGCGTACAGCTTTGTTCAGATAATTTCAAAGAGTTCCCCAGCAGCGGCTCCACGAGTGTTGGTATCCACATTCTGTTGAACTTTTTCAAGTCAAGCAACAACATAGATTCAACAGGAAGCTTAGAGGTAGATTGATCATAGTGTGTGTCATTTTGTAGCTGGGGATGAGATCTAATTGGCCCTTTATTACTCATACTTATGGAGAGATGGATAGCACCTTTAAGAGGATTTTACTTGTCCTCACTACTTTAGGTCATGCCTCTTTGACGGGTGAGAGGACTCTTAGTGTAACATCTGTTTGATGAAGGACATGGAGATCTCCTTCTTTTGTACAAATTCATCAATGATGATACAAATCTTAGTGTAATAACTGTATAAGCTAGAGATGTTGCACTCAAAACTCACAACTTTGAACAATTGTTACAGATCTGAACAAATAATGCATGTTTCACCAATGTATTTGCACTTTAATATTTTTTAAAAAGCATTACCAGGGTCTTTATGCGTACACCTTTGTTCAAATACTTTCAAAGTGTCCCTGGAAACGGCACCATGAGTGTTGGTATCCAAATTCATTCACTTTGTCAAGTTGAGCAGCAACACAGATTTGACAAGGAACTTAGAGATAGATAGATCATAGTTTGTGTCGTTTTGTAGCTGGGGAGGAAATCTAACCGGCCCTTTGTTACTCATATTTTTGGAGAGATTAGATAGACACCTTAAAGAGGATTTTACCTGTCCTCACTGCTTTTAGGTCGTGCCTCTTTGACCAGGGTGAGAGGACTCTTAGTGTAACCTTTTTTTGATGAAGGAGATGGAGATATCCTTCTTATTGCATAAATTCTATGAAGAGAACCTTGGGAAAATATGGTCAATATTCCATGATTTAACTCTTAAGAGTTGTCACTTCTAAAAGATGGAGATAATTTCAAACACAATGCTAAGGTTATTGAAGACATTAAGGGATCCTAATTGTTCTACATATTTTAGCAAGTATATTTTTTTCCTTTGTTGATACATAGGGGCAAATAGGGGTAGTTTAAGGATGGATTAATGGGTTTTAAATGATTTTGGTGGGAAATGAAGTAGAATCAAGTTCATTATCCTAGATCTCTTGAATGAAACTTCACTGTTATCCAAAATTCACCCCCCAGGGTAAAGCTTTGATAACATGCATTTAATACGTTCCTTCAAGTCCTAGGAAAATAGTTGAGTCAATGGAGGCCCAAATTAAAACGTTTCTAGGGTCCACATAGATTTTTTCTAGACTCCCCTGTCCAAGAAGAAGAGAGAAAGTTTTGAAAAGACTGAAAAAATTGCAGAAAACAAGCTCGGGCCAGGAAAAATCTCTGAAAAATGGCTAAGTCCTAAGGTACACTCGCAACAGTCGGGACATGAAGGACATCTAGACGTGAACCGGCCGAAAGGGTGCCAGGCGGTCTGCGTAGCATTTGGGACAGTTGTTGATCATCGGGATCGCGTGGGATAAAGGAAATCTGAACTTGAGCCACAAAAGTAGAAAAAATTGCCACTAAACTGTTGACACAGGCAGTCTGGGACATCCTGGGTGAGTTCACAAAGATACCAATGGAGGACGCGAGTTGGCCGAAAATAAACTATTTGTAGGCAGCCTGAGACAAAGAACAGACACAAATTGGGTTAAAGATTAGGTACGTGAGAGTAACGTCAAAACCGCCTAGAATCGGCCGAAACAAGGGAACTACAGTCCAGAGCAACAGTTGCTTGTTAAAGGCTACACGGAGGACACGAAAATCCGAAGGAGCCGAGAGTGAATGGAAAATCTTAAAATGTGTCATCACCGCAAATAGGAACAAGGTTAGCCCGATTTTTCGGTCTCTCACAAATGAGAACTTTCGCACCGGGACATTTTCTCTTAGGAAATCAAGGGACATCTGGACGCGAACCCGCTGATTCGGCAAGAGTAATCGTGATTGCACTTATACATTTTGCTTAGGTCAAGTTTGGGACATCTGGAGCCAAGAAGTACTCGAGGGACCTTTGCTTGAAAAGCCAAAGTGGCCGACAACAAGGAATGAAAAGTCAACGTTTTCAAACCCAAAAGCTTCTAGGTGGACCATAACTTAGGAATTCCGAGCTCACGATTCTCACAAAATTGGGCTTTCTGAATACGATGCACGACGATCCTCTACGCCACACAAATGTGATTTCTTAGTCCTTTTAATGAGGGTAGATATATTTAAATAAGAGAAATCCCCCTTCGGCTCAGTCAGTCCAAAGACTGCTACATTCCCGTCAAATGACAGAAAATGCCTTTGCCAGACTCCAGGAAATAGCTGCCCGCACTCTTTTAGGCCATGAACTTTCATGCATTTTATCCAAAGAAATCACACATAATTGGTCATCTGTTGGAATTCGTGGATCCCACAGCCCGATTTCCACAGCTATTTCCTATAAATTCTAGATTTGATGAGAAATTGGTCAAGTCTTCAAAATTTTAGACCTTAACGATGGGTGGGTTCATAATTTAGTGTTTTGAATCCAGTCAGTTGGGATCTTACCAATTAAGAGGCATGGTCATCATTCTTTCTCTGCACGCAGCACCTGGGACAGTATGGGGAGCCTTTTTCAAGTAATAGTATAATCATTTCACTCAATTTAATGCCTCTTACAAGTGGTTGAAGGACTCATTTCGTAGGATTTCCATGTGTCCCCTCTCTTTTCCTTCTCATTTTTCTATAAATTGGAGTGTTGGGCTCATTGTAAGAGGGGAGTTTTTCAGATAGCAAGCTCGTGGGCTCAGAATTGCTTTGTGAAGCCAATGTGCCTTGGGCCCTTGTAGTGGACTCCTTGCATGGTGATCTAGAAGTTTATCTTACAAGTAGATTGAACTAGAAGCATCCATCATGACGCAATAAAATGTCGTCAGTGTTAAGGTGGATATATTTTCCCCTGAGGTATGGATTCTTGCATGAGTTCCTTGCCCCCTACATGTCCATGGTCCGCCAAGAATATTGTGTACTATTTTTATGCTTTTTCAGGGATCCATTATCATTTTGCATGTTTGATATATTTTTCTGAATGTATTTTGGGAAGATTGTGCCACGAACTGTCATCACCCCTTCCACGTGGTCCACTTTACCCATGTATTTCACGCATTTGGAGAATACTCTCACACCCTCCTTTTCTGGTGTATCACCGCTTTAGTGTAGGCTTTCAAATTTATGCATAGGCTCTCTCCACATGGTCCCTTGGAAGATTTGAGATTAGAAGTAGTTAGCCTGAGAATCTGCATTAGAGTAGATTGTGGCAGGTAGTTTACCAACCTAAGAACCAGCTTTCTCTAGAGGTCTATCTCAAGTTGCAAGGCCCACAACTTGGAGTTAGCACCCATGTTCATCCAATCACACTGTGAGTTCAAGTATATGCACTTGTCACCAAAACGACAAGGGTGCTGTGATTCGGTTATAACAACTGCTCAATACTAGGTGACTCCGCAATAGAAAGCTTTCAAACCTAGTCAAACCACCACATGTCCTTAAACCAAAATGTGTGCTTCAATGTAAGCCCAAATTTTCCCTAGCACATTTTCACAAATTGTTGAAATGCCAATTCTATACTATCGAAGCCTGCAAGACCAATTTGGCACTCAATTTACAAATGTACCAAAATCTCTGATCAATCACGCCTAAGGTACACCAAAAAGACCCATACAGACAATGCTTTATCAAGCAGAAAGGGCCACGTAGTCCAGTGGATGTTGGTATAGGATTTATTTATCTCATCACAGGATGACACAGCTCATCTTGAGATGAAATGCCCAACAGGCCACGAAATTTTCATCCTAGGGATGAGAAGATCATGTGCGATTTCAAAACCCAGGCTCAATGTAAGATCCATGACCCATAGGAACAGGAATGAAACCATGGAAACCAAATGAAGGAGAAATCTTTCACGTATCCATATAGGGAGAGCGTAAAGAGAAATTTCCAGAGCCTGTCAATGGTATACATCTGTAACCAACTTGACATGATAGAAAATATAATAAACATAGAAGAGTAATTAACCCAAGTATCTAGATGGGTTTCTTTAGAGGATGGATTTTCTCAAATTTGTCTGTGAAATTTAACCCCTGACCTTACAAGGAGTATTCTCATGCATTTATACATTCCTTCAGTCATTTCCCCCAAAAAGGAAGAATATTGAGGGGCCTTTGGCTGCTTACCAATTTCCCAGAAAGAAGTTTTAACAAAGCACATCTGAAAGTTACAAGGTTGGACAATTATGAACTGATCCAAATGTCTTAGACCCTCGACTTAATGACTAGGCTGTCATGGCCAAAACTTTTGGCAGTCCGGACCAGTCCTTCTAATCATTATTGAGTCTGTCATGCGAGAAAACCCATTTAATCATTCTTGGAGGCTCTGTATAGGTGGATGTGAAGCGTATCCTTTTGCGTCTGGAGGCAAAACCTTTTTCATCTGTTTGCACTTGCAACCTTCATCATTTCATCCTTTCTCCCTTCTTTTACTCTGTAAATTTGGCATGCATCCAAACTTCTCTGGTAATATATTTTGCAAGTGCACGGAGCCAATTCCAATTTCAAAATATTCAACCTTAACAATCCTTGGATCACCAAGTAGGTTTGAATTCTATTTAAATGGCACTTTACAGACAAAAACAACAAGGGAATTTTGATCAAAAAATGATGAAAAATAGTTTGCATATTACATCTCCAGGAATCTTTGTTTAGAGCAGAAAGGTCAGAAAAATAGATGTTGTTATTTGTAAGGCACAACAACCATTGATTCGTCCCTTTCTCTACTTTATATTATAGTTTTCATCATGTTCCCTTAGAACAACTGCAAAGGAGAAGCCCAAGGGAAAGTTTCCAAACAAGCGCGGGCCTTCCAAGTTCCTTGGGTCCAAGAAAAATGTATTTTAGCCTTTGAAAAATCTCAATATAAGGGGATCAAGTTCACATGTTCCATTTACACTTTTATTTCAATGTATTTTACATTTACGTACTTTACACATTTTTATACACATGTGTATTTTACATAGCATTTTTTTACATACATACATATTTGACTACTTGATCATTTTCTCTTTCTAGGTCCGGATGTATGAGAAATAAGCACTCAAATTGGGGGAAACAACAACAATGACAATAACAACAATGATGACGACAACGAAAACAAACCACTATAGGCACTTTCCTTTACTAACCATTTAGGTACACTACACACACGTTCCACCCTATGGTTCAATAAAGATCAACAATGGAAACTTCCATGTAGAAATTTTTCTAGCGTAACTATGGTCACTGCTCCAAAAAAGTAGAAACCAATAATAGACAAGTGATAAGCTCAACGAGCTTTTAAACAAACCTAACTCATCAAAGTTATTATTGAATGGCATGAAAAGTGATCTAAATCGAGGTAAGGAATCGGAAACGGTCCACACTGCTAACTCTATAGATCGTAACATCGATGGCTAAACCAAGATCTGAATGTATAGAATAAAATGCACCAGACCATTCATGTGGACAAATCTCCATACATGAACTTTAGGCCTTAAACGTTTCAAAGTAAATCCTCACAGAGCTGCATCCAACCAGAAAGGGTACAAATATCAACAGATGCCTGAGAAATCAATTATGGTACGGGTAAGATCACACTAGCCAAATCAAACTGTGCAATGTAGGAAACTTTCCAACTTTGCCCGGAAATCCAATCTTTCTTTTAGAGTACAGAGATCAACGGAGAATGATCATGAGGCATGAAGATCGAAAGGACCACAGTTGCATCCAACCCACATTTCGCATTGATGGGATGGGAAAATTTCAACCATAGTCAAATCTACCAACAATGTGACTGTGGAAAATGCGAAGGAAGTGAGAAAACCCAAGTGGGACGGGGAACTTACGGACTCTTTCACATGGATTTAGAGGAACGAAAAATCATATCATTGACCTTGGTTAAACTTGATCCTCAAACATATTTCAAGGGACTAATTGTGGAAACAAAACCGACGAAAAATTTGTCATGCATCAATATGGGGAGATAAAAAGATGACAGTGCCCGTAAATTGAATAGATTTCATGGACAAACAAGGTGTGCACCACATTCAGCACCAATGGTCCCCACAATTGAAAGGTTTGAGAGTTTAAAAATTTGGTCTTATAGGAGTATAATCTAGCATGTCGTCAAGAAAGATGCAATATCTTCATGTGATCAGTATGTAAGATAGACTATATGAACATATGTCAACATCAGAGCCTGCAAGTGGTCCCCATTATGGATGGGATACATAGGTGATTATTTTTTGCAAAGTATTGCAAATAAAGAAATTATTTTTACTCATACACAGGAAGATTAAATTCTTGCATGTGCATCCAAGGGGAAGAATTAAAGAGTGCTATTTTTGTAATTGTAAGTGGATCAAGTTGTAGATTGTCACATCAATCAGCTAGAAGACATAGATTGCATGTAAATTGGAGAAGACTTACTCATGTAAGCAAAGGGCTTATTCGTAGCCAAATTATTCATCCAACATTATTAAAAATATAATCAGTCAATTGCAGTTTGAATGAATTATATTTTTGTAGTCAAGGCTATTAATGCCTCATTGTATTAGCATGCTCTATCTTTATTCCTTTATTTATTCAGGATAAAGTGATAAAAATAGGATGCATGGGTGAGTACAAATTTTAGTCTATTTTTTAGGATGGGATGGGATGAATAAACTTGCTATATAATGTGTGCAATTGAAAAGGCACAGGGGAGGAATACTTTTTGATACATAGAAGTACTGAAGCAAGTTTGTGCCAGTTTTTCCCCCTTTAAATGAGAACTGATTTCTGCCTATTCCAATTATTTACAGCTGGTCGTGTATACTCTTATTAATTATCCTATGAATGTCAAAATTCCTTGATTGATAATCTTACCTTGCTGGCAAATTTAGTAATTTATGCATAATATCAGTGTGCATGCTTATCTTAACAGTATTGTTGTGAATCACTCCCTCAATACATCAAGCATTTTGCCTTAATATTCTAGCTGAAAAATATTGGTTTGTGCACTCTAAAATCCATTCTCAAATATGATTGTGCATGTACTCAGTCAAATCCCTCAATAATTTTGGTGTATCACCCCAGTTTTCAATTCATTTACAGTCATATTTTTACCCTCAAAACCACTAAAGAATTAGTTTAAGATACATCAAAGAAGGAACCGACCTTGATACTGGAGACTCACCTCAACAATAGGTATACCCACAGACTTGAGGTGTTTCCATTATATCTACGAAAGTGAGAGATATAAAGCAATATTAGAACACCTGCATTCATCTCTTAACATGGTGCACTTTCGAGAGATAACAATGTTTAGCATGCTCGATGGGACAACGGATTAGATCTAGAAGCAAACTACAACAATTTACAACAAATTTACAATGAAAGAAAGTCACTTTTGGAGCACAAGATGAAGCATTTATTCTAAAGATCAAGAATATTTTTTTGGTGACTCCATAAGGCTGATTTTCAAACCACTTTTTCAGCATGTTCCATGCGTAAAGTGACTACAAGTTCATCGGTAAGAGGAATTACATATGATTTTATTTCTTTACCTTTGAATTCTGCAAGAATATGAAGAGTTGGCAATACCTTATCTTATAATATGCATGTTTTTGGTAACCCTCCTCCTAATCTTACTTTAGCACACATTAATCTCTTTGTTAAAATTCTAGTTATTCCAATGGCTATTCAACCACATAGGAATTTTGTGACCTTTAATAATGGCATCCCTCTAGTAATTCTAGTTTATCATGATATTCCCAATGCTTCTATGAAAATTTTACCTTCATTCACTGGTGAAAATCAAATTACTCCTACAGAGCACATCAAAGATGTTGTAGATCTTTATACTGTCCACAATATAACACATGAAGATGTAGCCTTAAGACTTCAAGGTGCATCCTTTAAAGGGTAAGCCTTGCAATGGTATAGAAACTTAGAAATTGGGAGCATTAGAACTTGGGATGTGTTTGGAGAAAAACTACTTAATCACTTTCAAGATCATTCTGATCATTTATCCCTCATAGAGGAGTTGTCTACAATAAAAGATCCCATCATTAATTTATCACGATTTTCAATATTATTTTGCTAGGACTTGGGAAAGAATTCCAACTAGTGTTAAGCCTCAAGTTGATCATGCTTTTATTTATTATCTTAGAACCTTAAACAACGATATTTCAACTATGATTTGGTCGATGGGAGGAGACACTCTCCTAGTAGCTTATGTTATTTCCATTAGGGATAAAAAAAACCTTATTCAAGCTAATAAATTTTCACCAAGGCCTTTAATACCTCTTATAGCATATTTATCACCTATTCCACAGCCTATTACCATTATAGATCCTATTGTTTCAGCTCCAACAGATGATGTATTCAAGGATCTTCAAACTATGGGTAATAAATTGAACTCAATTGGAAACAAATTAGCTTAGCTTAGAAGGCCTTATCAAGATCCTTATCAGATAAATAGGTAAGGTCAACATAATAGGCATCCTTACTAGAAAAATTAGAATTATAGACAACCATATCAACGAAGGAAGTTGGACTAACTCCCCTAGCACATCTAGTGCTATTATTCCAATTAATATAGTTTCAAAGAATGGTTTTTTCAAGCCCTGTAATCGTATCAAACTCATTTAGTTTCATTATCCAAAGAATTACTGAATTAAAGCTTCGTTTCATAACTCACCTGAAGCATATTTCATGCCTTAAATTGAAGGGTGGGGAGAAACAAAGAAGATCATAGTCAGCAAAACCCAAACAAAATTTGTTCAGTTTTGGAGAGGAAGAATTTATTGCAATCACAACTAGGTCTTAGGACAAGGCTCAAGAGAGCGAAAAACAACAAAACAGACCATATTGTTCCCACAGTCATTGATAAAAAATAACTACATGACAACAAATAGAGAAAACCTTTTTGGTCCTTAAAAAAATCAGTTCAGTCAAAAGGAGCCAACAAAAACATACTTACATCCCTAGCCTGAAGACTTTTCATAGCTCATATTTCAAAAGCTACTGAAGTAGAGTCATTTTTTGCTAAAGCCTATGCTAAAATGGTAGAAGCTGTATCTTTTTTTGTTTGTTTCAACAATTATTACTGATTTTAACTTTGCGATGAATGAAGCAGCATAATATTAATATTTCACTATGGGATGCTCTAAATTTTCCAGGATGGTAGGATTTACTTTCTTACGAGCTTGCTAAGAAATAAATTTCATCAAAACTAATAGAAAAGGAGCCCAAAGTAGACTTGTCCTTAGAACAATTGAGCAAGAACGGTATTAAAAGAGTTCAAATGGATGGTTCAAAAGGTCTTAAACACTTATGATTTCAAGAAGCTGCCACCATTTTATCTATCTCTAATTATTGTAGATCATTTAGTTTAGAAGTGCATGGGTGACAGTAGTGCAAATAACACAATTATGCCAAAAGAAATTACAAAAAAATTTGGCTTGCAGTATCATCCTACAAAGAAAAGTGTGTTGCAGCTAGATGGAACAGCAACCAATAGAGTTGGCATTATCAGAAATCAAGAGGTACTTTACATGCTTGTCCCAATGTCCTATTTTTATAAAATGTACTGTTATAGTTTCCCTCCCTATTTTTCCTTAGGTTTATTAAGAATTTTACAACAAAAATAGTAGTTATATCTCTTCAATTGGTCCTTTTGTTCTGCACTACGAAGGTAGTTAACCAAATTTTCCATAAATTAAGAGATCTTATACTAGATTTCACATTGGAGTCCCATGCTCAAAACGTAGCAACACCCATTATAGCAGTTTTTTATATCAATCTATTTGATGTTTACAAAACACATTTTTCTTCTGGGCACTAGATGATGGTGTGTTCTAATCTGTTTATGGAGACAAAACTCAATAAACATGGTTATGACCCTTTTTCAAAGCATTAGAAGAAGATTTTGTTTCAGTGTTATGTGTAGGAAAGAAAATGACGCAATTACCACCTACCTGCTATCTAAAATAGGAAAATAGAATAAGGGTTATGGAAGCTTCACTTCGATGGAGCTAAAAATAAGAAAGGAAAAGGTTCAAGTTTAATGCTTACTTCCCCTTCAAATGAAAGGTACTTTTCAACTTTAAGTCTGCAATTTTCTTGTACTTGTAATGTAGCTGAATATGAAGTGTTAATTCATGGCTTGTAATGGGCTAGAAATATAGGTATCAATACTTTACAAGTTTTTGGTGATTCAGAGTTAGTTTTTAATCAAGTGAAAATATTTAATGTGTGTAAGAATTCATTGCTGAAATCTTACAAACATAGAGTTTTTAGACTTAATGGATGATTTTGATGTTATTAACATTCAATATGTCCCAAGAGCTGAAAATAACTATGCATCAGTTTGTGCTAGATTTTATGTACTAGAACATAGCATAAAGAACAAAGTATAACCACATATAAAGTTGATTATTTGACCTTCAGTGCTTGAGAATGAAGAAAATTGGCAACTTTTCAAATATGATGAACATATCTACATATTTGTACAATAAGAAGTTGAATTTTCTACATTAAATCAAGAAAAATTGTAGCACTTCTATGGTGACTAGATTGTTCAAGTTGAGGAAAAATAAGTTTCCTTAAGTATTATTCACACTAGAAGACATTTGCAATCCACACAGATAACTATGAGGAAATATTGGTGGATGATGAAAAGAAACTATTTACTGGAAAAGTATGTTCCTTAGCTGAAAAAAAATTATTTATCAAATTATGTAAAGAATTCAGATATGTTTTTTGCTTGAAAATACCAAGATATGAGATGATTTGATCCATTTTTTAGCTCATCATGTAATCGCGTTCCAACCAAATTCCAAGCCAGTTAGGTAGAAGCAAAGGCCAATAAATTTGAATATTGATCCATTAACAAGAAATTAGTTATCTAAGCCAATCGAATCAGGCATTATTTTTCCAGTTAAGCTTTCAAGTTGGGTAGCTAATCTTGTTCTTGTTTGGAAAAATAATGGAGAGATTAGGATATGTGTGGATTTTAGAGACCATAATAAAGCTTCATTAAAAGATCATTATCTGATGCCTAACTTGGATCAGATTTTGAGAACAGTTTATAGTTCAGAAAGATTGTCTCTTTTGGATGGTTACAATGGATACAATCAGATCCTTGTGTGTGAAGAAGATAGATACAAAATAAACTTCACCAAAAAGTGGGGGTACTTATGTTTATAAAAGAATACATTTTGGTGTCTCAAATGCCAATAAAACATTTCAGCGTTCAATGGACTAGAATTTTCAAAGCTTATTAAATAAATGCATATTTTTATACTTCAATTATGTCACCATATTTTAAAAATATTATGATGAACATGTAATGCATTTAAGGTAAAATTTTCATATATGCAGAGAGTTTGGGAATATATTTGAATTCAAAAAAATACATTTTTTAGTACATTAAGGTAAATTGCTTGGTCATATTGTCTCTAAAAAAGGTTTAGTTATTGAAGCCCGTTCAGAATCAAAGTTATTTCACAGCTATCATGAGGCCTCATCATAAGAAATCATCAAAAATATTTCTCAGAAAAAATCAAATTTGTTAAAATATTTGCTCCAAATTTTGCTACATTAGTCATGACCAGTAACAACTATGTTAAAAAAGGATAAGACTTTCTTTTTTACTAGTGAAGGGAGAAAAGGATTTGAAGCCATTAAGTCAGCCATTTCACAAGCTTCTACTCTTGAAAATCCAAATTTCGATAAAGATTTTACAATGTATGCACTGGCAAGAGCTGAGACTATTTCAACTATTTTAACTTAGGTTAATGATGAAAACATTGAGTAGCCAATTAATTTCTTTAGACAAATTTTGCATGACTACGAGACAAGGTATACCTTTCTTGAAAAATAGGTACCTTCAGTAGTTAGAGGATTGAAAAATTTCAAGTACATGCTTTCAAATAATAAGATACATGTTTTAGTCTCTCATCAAGTGTTAAAGCGTTCTTATTGAACAAAGAGGTGAATGAGAAGAGAGTAGGCTGGATTATGAAAGGTTATGGAATACGATGTTTACATCTGTGTTGCAAAAATAAATCGAGGAAAAGGTTTGTGTGAGCATCTAATTTTTGATATGGAAAAACAACGATGCTGCAGAATCAAAGGATCCAGAACAACATGCTAAAGTTATGTATCAAGCAGTCAGATACCATGGTACAACCAGAAAATCAACAACCTAAACTTAGTCAAGAAGTTTCAGGAATCAAGATGGATGACTAATTTGGTTAACTACATACAACACGGTACTTATCTGAAAGGTATGGACAAGAAAAAATGAAGATATTTTAGATTACAAGTTGTACCTTATGTTTTCATTGATGGTGTGTTATTTAAAAGAGATATAAATGGGATTTTACTTAGATGTGTTGATTATGATAGAATTCAGCAATTATTATCAAATTCTATGAAGGACCTATTAGGAGGTCACTTTTCAACACGTACTACAACCTTAAAAATTATGAAAGTCTGGTTACTATTAGCCCAACATATTCAAGGACTTGCTTAAATGGAATAAGAAAGTGTAAGAAATGTGCTTTCTTTATTGGGAAAGAACGTTTAGCTTCGCTTCCCCTACAACCTATTTATAGTGGATCAATCCATTTATGCAGTGGGGTCTTGAATTTATTGGCATGATAAATCCACCTTCGTCACAAGGACACAAGTGGATCTTGACTACTATAGATTACTTTAAACTTGGACTAAAGAAACAGCTAAGGTAACCAAACTTCAATACTATCCTTTTATGAAGGTATAGTTTGCAGATTTGGTGTTCTAGCAACTATCATTTCAGATAATGTCTTAGCATTTCTTGGTGTAAAGGTAACAGATTGGGCTATCAAGCATAATTTATTTAAGTATGTCATCTAATTATTACCCACAAGGTAATGGGTTAGTTGAAAGTACTAATAAGAATATTTTGAGGATCATCAGAAGAAAACTCAAAGAAAACCAAAGAACTTGGAATCTAATGTTGAATTCAACACTTTGGGATGATAGAGTGACTCCTAAAAGATCATTTGGAAATTCACTCATACAAGCTTGTTTATGAAAGAGAAGTAAGAATTCCCATCTCAGTTGAGTTTGCCTGCATTGGATTTTTTTGTATCAGATGTAATTATCTTATGAATGAACCATTGCAAGTTAGTTATGCAGATTTAATGGAGTTATAAGAGTTAAGAGATCAAGCTCTTCTAAACATGCAGAAAAGAATAAAAAATAGATTAAGAAAAACCTATTGACAACAAGGTTATGTTCAGAGTCTTCAATGAAGGAGAAATTGTGTTAAAATGGGATGTTGATCATCAAAATCCAAGAAACCAAACAAAGTTTGATACAATTTGGAGTCGTACTTAAATGATTTCATCTTGCAAAGAACACAATGCATTTCAAATTTCAAGGATAAATGGAGAGGAACTTCTCATTCCTGTGAATGTTATGTTTCTTAAACATTGTTATTGAAAATCCTATAGTGTCTGGTAAGAGTAGGATTTCCCTTTCGGGTTAAGTAGGTTCACTTTTAATAATTGCTTTCATGCACATTGCAATGTTTTTTCAATTCAATAAGTGCATTCCTAGCACACTGATTTGGTTTCAAGATCCTTTCCCAGCTTTAGTTTTTTTTTAGGAAAAACAGTTTTGGTTATATTCTTTAACTCCATGCCCAATGGACAAGAGAAAGTAACTGGTCTACAAGCTAGTAGAAACTTTCCCCACAGGATCACTAGAAATCTTGACAATTTTTGTACTTGTGCAAAAATGGGTAACTCAAAACTTCATTACAATGGATGGTATTGATGAAGTGGACCTAACTGGGGGAATGCATTACAATTTTATCATGTTTTCAGTTGATAGCTAATTGATTAGTTACATGTAATATAGAGCTATGTGTGCTGTTACAAAATGTAACTCCTCACATAGCCTTCCATTCCATGTTCATCTTCAGCAAGGAAACACAAAATCCCCAAAGGACTAATGCATTGCCTTGATGAAGGAAGGAATCACAGTTTAGTATGAAATGCTAAATTTGGGAACAACAAATAGAGTTGTAATTTACAAGAAAGAGAGTTCATTATTAAGTTACATTATTCAAAACTCATTTATTTGCATGTAAATAAATTTAATTATGTGTTCAAGTTCTTTATTCCATTATACAATCAATATACATGTCATAAAGCTGAAAGCATAAAGACAATGTAGACAACTCAAGTAGATAAATTAAATGTCATTTATTCATGAAGAAGTATAGTATTTCCCACACAAGTCATGGGATGTAACTCATAGCTACTAAACTAAAAGATGCATGTACACAAAGCTCAAAGCAAGAATAATATAGAGAAAACCCATCATTGCCTTCAAGTATTTTATTGGTTTTCATCTAGTTGTAGCTTCTTCATCTTCTTCTCATCATCCAGTTCCATCATCATCCATGAGGAAAAGAAAAGATAATTGTCATCAGACATTGAGCTCAGGGTTTAATTTGTATACTTATGCTAATAGTTTCATGCAAATGAATCAATTGACATCAAGAGGTATAAGCTACATTAAAAACAATAGGGAATTGATAAATCAATATTCTACATCAAGCACATATGATTCCTAGAATCATTTTATAAAACAAAGAGAAAATAAAAACTATGGAATATAAGAGAGGCCAAAAAGCCTAAATATTTTCTAACTATTTCTTTAAGTGTGTAGGTACAAGTATCAAATTAGAAAGAAAAAATATTTTTTGCAAAATGATTACTATACAGAAAAAGAAATACTTTGTGCAAGAATCTACAAGGTACAGATTTATGAGCCTGTTCCACGAAAAAAAGGAAAATGTACGGATAGAAGATGTATAAAATAAAGGTATCGAGACACTAAAATCAGAAGTGAGGAAGCAAGATACAAGTAACAGTTATTTCAGAGAAAGGTTTTCATCAAAGCATGGGAAATGAGCAAAGGTATCTTCAAGTTTTCATTAACAAAACTCTACAAGAACCCATGAAGAAGATAGTTACAGGAGATACCACAAATGAGAAAAATCTAAAGGTGTGAATGAGAGATACAAGCTCAAAAGAACAGTAAAAGGTGATCAAGATAAGTACATCAAATAAAGGATATATCAGTCAAGTACATACTTGTAGGAACAGAAGATCAAGAGCCCTTTCAAATGGCATAAAAATGATTATACAAATAACTATTGATCACATTGATCCTGAATATGAAAGTACATTAGGGCATAAATGAAATCACAAAATCATTCTTTATACTGAAGAAGTGCAATAATATTCTACATATTTTCTTTCCATAAATGGCATTTACAGAGGTAAACTAGAGGATGAAATAAATAAGTAAATTTTCACAGAGGCACTTCCAGTATTCAGTCATAGAAAGGATGCATTATTTACAGAATATGAGATGATGATACAATTAATCAGAATTCACTATATTACAAATTCTCACAGTAATGGAGGAGATCCAATATATCATAATATGGCCAACAAAGAATTATTTTGTTATCTAAATCAATCATTTACAATGCATGAATAAAAGGCTACAGATCTCCATTAAAGATGCAGTGCTGAAGTTACAAGAAATAACAAAATTCAAAGTTAAAGCTAGTCAATATTATCAAGAAAAGGATACAATGCAAATCCATCACCACATAGCTAAGAAGGAAGCCATGGCCTAAATTCAACATAAGTAATAGTAATGGATTTAAACTTAGCTTCAAATTCAACACAATATTGAGCTATAGATATACAAGGACAGATTGTATGAGAAAAGAAGATCAAAGTATGAAGAAAGAAGCATAAATTTTATAACATTGGGGTAATTGTATGAATAAAAAACAAATATATGAGTTCTATACAACAATCAAACTCTATACTAAAGGAGTTTCAGCTCAGACTGTAAGTGAATCAAGGTAAATTATGAAACTCATAAATGAATGACAAGAGCTCATTTTCTTATCAAATAAGAAATATTTAATGGAATTTATCAAGCATGATCATGACTTTAAAATAATTATCTAGGATCAACATGTTTTAGAAAGAAATTAAAGCTACAAAACAAAAATGATTTAAGATTAAATATATGACCATCAAGATCAGAAGCCATTCAACACAACTAGTTAGGTTTCCAATAAGATAGATGAACAAAATCCATCAACATTCAAGAGCTACAAAAATTGAATACAAAATGAAAATGGAAAATTGATCTTTTGTAGCTCAAAAATACTAAATAAGTTTTTAAAGGTGTATTTGAATATCAATGTTCTAACTTTTTCATAAGTATAGATTTCAGGAAAATGAAAGGTTGCATAACCATTATTGATGAAATATATAAGGAGCTTACAAATTCAATAATATAAAAGTTATGCAATGATAAATGCAGTGTCATTTACATGATAACTAGAGCTAACTGATCTGACAAATTAATAACAAAAGGATTTTTGAGCTGATAAACTCATGCCATGAAAAACAAACCACATCTACACAAATCTAAAATGTTATTACAGGCTATTCTAGAGAAATGCAAAGTTAGAAAGTATCAAGCCATCAACATGATATCCAGTAATGTCGATATGAAAGCACAGTACCCAAGTCATCAACAAATTCCAGATTTTCCATCTCGGGCCTCTTATGAAATGGAGGTCAAGCTATCAATGCACCATGTAGAGCTTGGGGTAAGAAAAGGCTAAAAGCTCAAACCAAATAAATAAAATCCCATAAACGCCAAATTCAAAGCTCAAAATATGTAAGGTCGCCATACCCAAATTGGTCGAGCATCATACTACAAGAAAAACATAGAGAACCCAGATTTGGGTATTTTAAAATTAGCACAAAAAAGCAAAATGCAGGGCTCTCGAATGCAATGAAATAGTGAGTTATTACATGAAACCCAAGATATCATGTTCGAGCCACAAAAAGCAAAAACAATAGGTAGAATATTGAATCCCTTGTCTGAATAGAAATGGAAAGACAATGAATCAAAGGAAAGAGAAAAATAACTTTATATATCATTCGTGGCAAAAATTCACTAAGTTTAGCTTACGTAAATCCCTGATTCATCAGAATTACAAGCTGGAAGATTCAATCAACAAAACCGAAATACCTAAGTATAGAGAAATTGAAATAGAAAAGTATCAATGTGATTTCATATTGACAAGAATACCCATATCTGCATTATCAAAAACAAATTTGTTTAAGCTACAGTAAATAATATGTTGTCACAGATTATGATCATTTCAAGAGCCATCAATATTTTACAAAATATTATAGTTAAAAACTGAATAAATCACCAGTATGAGCCGAGTGGAGGATGTTGGTACCAAAATTGATTCTCCTTCAAAGTCTGAGAAGCATCATAGGTTTAGCAAGAAGCTTAGAGACAAATAGATCATAGTGAGTCCTTTTGTAGCTGGGGATGGGATCTAACTGGCCCTCTGTCACTCAGATGTGGAGAAATGGATAGTACCCTGAAGAGGATTTGATCTATCCTCAATAATTTATGGTTGTGCCTTTCAACCAGGGTGAGAGGACCCTTTTGTAGCTTGTTGTTTATGGAGGATATGGGTATTTCCTTCCTCGTGAAATGTTTAAGAAGACCTTGAAGAAAATATGATCAATACAAAAAAACCTAACTCTCACGAGTTGTCACTCTAGATAATGGAGATATCTTCTAAGCAAGGTTCAGGCCACTAAAGAAAATGGAAACCTGATTGTTTCTGCATGTTTTGGTAGTAACATTTTTGCATTTTTATACACACATGACAAATAGGGTTAGTATGGGTATGATTAATTGTTTTTCAATGAAATTTGGTGGGAGGTGAAGCAAGATAAAGTTTATTAAACTAGACCTTTGGAGGGAATTTACAATAAAGAGAAACTTTACAACAAAAAGCTTCAGAATAGTCAAGACATTCCTTCAACCAGAAGGTGTGCTTCAATGGAGGCCCAAATCAGCACGTTTTCACATAATATTTAAGACCCTATCACGAAGGCTCGAATTAGAGGACCCAATTAAACACTATAGTTTCTGATTCAACCATGCCTAAGGTACACCCAAAGACTTACATACAACCTTTATCAAAAAATGACAGTGAATTGATTTTAAATATGTTTATCTCATCCAAGATTAAGGCTCTTCTTAAAATGAAGTTGCATATACCTATAAACTGTCACAGGGATGAGATCCTGTGTGATTTCAAAAAAAAATCAGTATAATATTGTAATGGAAACGAATAAAAATATTTGCAGACATTCTGAAACAAAGAAAACACTAATTGCTTAGAGTCAACATAGAATAACTCAAATTTGATTAAACCTATCAGCAAGGGAAAGTTTCTAGAATAGTCTTAGAGATTTTCAATGGCTGTACACTCGCAACTACCTTGACACGACCACGTTTAATACAAAAGAGATATACAGGTTCCTCAAACAGTCCCTCAGAAAAATGGGCTCTATCAAGCCTTTTCTTAGAAGATCATTTCTGACCTCTAACACTCCAACATTCCAACCTCCATCCTCCAACCCTTTTCACGGCAAAAACATGCCTATTTATAACAATTTACAATAGAGTATTTTCCACCCCAAAACCAGAGACATCGAGTGCACCAGTTCTCGCCATGATTTCGGGTTGTGATTCCTAGAATCAGATCTATAAAAGTTGGTAGGTGCTTAGGGGGCAGATCTCTTCAAACATCTTCCACATTCAACTCCCTCCTTTGGTAGATCATTTTTCCTTTTACTCGCTAACCACTTCCGCCCCTAATCTACCCAATCTAGTTCTTTATGTACCCCGGAAGGAAAAATGGAAGATCAGATCAAGCCCAAAGATTAGATCTCATCTTAATGGTAAAAGACATCCCCGGATTTTCGTCACCAAACCAAGATATCAACAGTTTCTTCATGTGCCAATGAAAGAAAAATTAGGTTGAATCTGACAGTCAGATTGCATTAATGGTTGAGAGACAATTTTAGACCCTCCCCATCAAAACAGGCCTTAGTTAATTCAACTCTCATTTGGCATGCAGAGACGTCAAGAAATGATAAAAAACCATAATAATACACATCCTAGGAGCTATGGAGTGAAAATGGTGGAAAAAATGTACAGAGGCACACACTACCGTTGATTTCTAGTTTGAATTTGGACCGTCCACATGGGAGATCCAAATTTAGAGCGGGCTGATGGGTCCCCTTTTCCGTTTTAATCTTTGGAAAAATAGAAAATTGTCACATTTTTCTCCACACCTCCGCAAGTGAGAAATGATCCCTGACAGTGTCCTAGGTGGTTCCCAAAGGAAAACCCTGGCCACAATTATGCTATTCACCTCTTTTTTGGAAAAGGGTAAATTTCAATTTTCCCCACGGCTCTGCCCTTATGCCTTCTAGTCTCGACGTGGGTCCCCGTAGACCAAAGATCCCCTTTTTACTTTAACTCCTTTCTCCAAAAGGAAATTTTTCCAATTTTCCTCTGAACATTCGCCACCTCTGCCATTGATTGGGGAGGAGGAAATTTTTTTACCTATTCTTGCTATGGTCTGCGAGCACTTTGATGTCTTAATCTTTTGGAAACAAGAGGAAAAAAATTCAAGTTGCCTCTGAGGGTCCGCTTCCCCGACCCTCGAACTTTCAAACTACCACCAATAACAATGCACCTTGGAGATGGTCCCCAAAGTTTGAGACCTGAAGGAGCGCAGGTTCACCAGTGTCTGACCGACAAGATTTGTTTTTGAATTTCAAGCTTTGTTAGTTTAAGGTGACGTGTTAGGCCTCCCAGGCAGCCTCCTTTGGGTAGTGAAAAGTCCAAGAAAAAATGCAAAGTGAGTGGAGGGCCTCCAAGTGTCCTCCTGATGCTTCTTTAAGTAACTCAGGGCCAATCTCAAACATGGCAATTTCTCCATGTGTCCCAGGCCACTTAAATACTTTTTTGAAAATACTAAGTATGGAAAGACCCAACAGAAGCCTCCATGTTATTCATGGTTTGCATTTCAAAATGGTACCCAAGTCGAGAGCCTGAAATGAGTATGGGCTGGCCACGTGTCTCGTTCTACCAACTGTAAGCGTAGTGCTACATAAAAATTTGTCTAAGTCCAAGAAAAGCAGCAAAAAACCTCCAATGTCCTTCCCTGTGTAACTCAAGGCCAAACCAAAATGTGTTTTCAAATGAGTGTCGTTCTTCCACGTAGACCCAGGTTTCAAGTTGAGGTGATTTATAAAATAATAATGAAGTACCCCGCTGAGCCACATCTAATAAAAAGAGGCCATGTTTCCCGTTAATGCAAGATGAAATGGATTGGCAGAAACACCTGGCAAATAGTATAAAATGTAGAAATTACCACATGAGCCTGGATATTAAATATTACTCAAGGATAGAGAATTCAAAAGCATTACAAAGTTCAAATACATTTCTATGAGCCACATTCATTCATTTTTCTCAAGTATTTAGGGAAAAAATGACAAGGAAACAAGGACAATAAATCCCAAATATAGACCTTTTCAGATGAAGAGTGGAATGAGGAAATAATTTTGGTTTTATACATGATCTTTGGTCCAAGAAAGGACTTATCACAGCGATAAAAGGAAAGTAGGGACCTCTCAAGCACAACACGGGGAGATAAAATTTATGGTAGGGTCCGTAAATTGATAATTTTTTCAATGGAAAAATGGGGCAAGACTATTTTGAGCACCAACATCAGCTCTGACTCGGGGATGGGCACTCCCTGTGAGTGTCACAAGAACAAAGGTAGACCAAGTGCCAAAATATCCATTGGGCAAAGGATTCATCTTGCAAAGCATAGAAACATAGCCCATCTTCTAAAAACAAACAGAGAAACCAACAAAAACAGGTCACCAAGGACTAGAACGAGCAAAAACACAAAAACAAGAAACAAACCAGAAAAACTTATACACTGCACAGATGATGCTCATCTTGATTCTAGTGAATCAATCCAAGAAATGTTTCAAATTCTTTCCATTAATAGGCAATTCAAGAAATTCCCATCCAATCCTTTAGCAAGAAGAAGGTGTGTTCACCGATCCTAATATCAATGGAGTAAGGGCCCATCCATGGAGCATCAAATTTTTCATGCTTACCCTTATCCTCACGCCTGCTATCCCATAGTAGCACAAGATCCCCAACATTGAAAGCTCTAGGAGTGTCCTCCTTGTCGAACAACTTCTTCATCTTCTCTCTAAATTTATATGCCTTTGGTGAGATGCCCTCCTTTCTTCATCAAGTTCAATAATATGGTTAATGTGGGCATCATATGGACCTACTTCTTGATCTTCTAGTTGTTGCATGAACTGATATAGGATAATTGCATATGCAAGGGTAGTAAGGCCTGGTTCCATACACCAACTCAAATGGACTCTTTCCAGTATCCCTTTTAACAGTAATTTGGTCAGCCCAGACAACAACAAATTTCAACTGCTCACCCCATTTTCTCTTGTTAAGCTCCAAGGCTCTTTTTGATAATCTTCAACAAATTTTTATTACTGGACTCAACTTGTCCATTTCCTTGGGGATTATAATTATAATCATAGTAAAATTTATCCCATATTCTTTGCACATTGCCACCAGGGGTTTAGCTCTGAAGCTCATGGCATTATCAGCAACAACTTTGACTAGCATCCCAAACTTGCAGATGATATGGTTCAACAAGAACTCCATGACAATTGGGTGTGTTTCCCTTTTGGTGGGAATTGCCTCTACCCACTTAGTGAAGTAATATGTGGCTACAATAATCCACTTATGGCTAGCACTTGAAGGGTCTGAAATCTCACCAATAAAATCCATTCCCCATTGCTTGAATGGAGGTTTAATTGATACAGGCTACAAAGGAAGGGAGCTTGAAGCTTTCAATATTCCCAAGAAGCACTAGAAACTCTCACATTTCATAACCAAAAGTGTTGCATCCTTGAAAATATTTGTCCACCAATAACCAACCCTTAGGTTTTTGTGTGTTGAAATCCCCCCCATAAACTCCTACATGGAGATCAAAAATTACTTGGGGGATTCATATTTAGTAATGCACTTAAGAAGACTCCCTCAGGGTTATTCAAAGCTAACCCATAATTATTAATGACATATTTTGGGAAGCTAACTTAAGGGCCCTTTTATGGTTCTTACTCAAATACTTAAGGCAGTATATAAATATTGAGATAAAAACTCTAACCATCTTCATTGTCTTGCATTTAGATTTGGCTGAGTGAAAATATAATTCAGCCCAAGATGATCATTTTTCAATTCAAAAGGTCTAACAAGTAGGTAATGCCTCCAAACTTGGAGTGCATGAACAATGAATGATGTGGAGCATAATTAAATTCATGTAACTTTAGTTTTCTTTTTCATAAGCTATGACATGATCATTTTGTAACAAAATACCTCCAAGACCTTCACAAGATGTCTTTGACCATGGTGTGTGGGGAACATAAGCAACAATATTAGAACTCAAGATGTAAGGCCTAAAATTTTTTTTTGCTTTCACCAAGGTAAATTATTGTTTCTCCATAATAGTGTATTTCAGCTCAGCTCCCTGTAACGCCTTACTGAAAAAGGCAATTGGCCTCTCAACCCCTTCATCATCCTTATGTAATAGGAAAGATGCAATGTGTTCTCTGAAGTAAAATAAAATAGTTGAAAGGGCTTCTTATAATCTGGAGCTGCTAGAACAGGTGCGTGCTTTAATGCCTCCTTAATCCCATTGAAGGCTTGAACGATATCCTCCTCCCACATGATGACCTGGTCCTTATTTAATATGAAGGTGATTGGAATGGCCAGCTCAAAAAAAGTTTTATATAAATCTTCTGAAGAAGTTTATTTTTCCAAAGAAGGACTGGATTCCTTTCTTGGTTCTTGGAATTGGGACCTTGTTGATGGCCTCTACCCTTTCTAGATCAATCATCACCCCCTTCTTGTGACACAATGTGACCAAGAAACTTTTCCTTCTGTACTCCAAAATGGCACTTCTTTCGATTGAGTGAAATTCTATTATCTCTACATCTTATCAACATCTTTTCCAAGTGCAGCAAGTGATCACCTCACTTTCTAAAAACACAGTCACATCATCCTGATAGAAAACAATAAAATCATTGATGTAACTGGTAAAAGCAACTGTAGACACCTAAAATATTCTTACACTTAGCATTTAATCCAACTCAACCAATTAACGACACTTTGTTAAATCCCCATACTTCGCTCCATTCTTCAATGCCCATTCACGACACTCTTTCAGTCGTATTCCTCCTATAATCAGCTTATTTGGCTAATATCTATCTTATTAGCTAAACATTCCTCCTTTCGACCATTCAGAACCTCCTCAGTTCTCTCTAGACCACTTCTATTGGCTTCTTAGGCTATCTATTAGTTACAATTGGTTATCCAGACCCCTCCCAATTCCCAATAAGTCTCTAATCACTTGCTAATCAATTTTAACTAGCCTAATCCTAGCTTAACTAAGCATAAAGCATGTTTATCCTAATCTAATCTAAAAGTGATTTTTGAGCTTTAGTTCCATATGCACCCAAATTCCAAATTCTCCAAAGTGGAAAAACTATAAATACAACTTGGCTAAGTCTAACCATTCAAACTACAACTTTACACAAAAACACACCTTGTTTTACATAACAAAATCTCTCTCACATTTTGAGATATTGGCATTAGAAATCATTTGTGATAGCTTTAAGCTATAGAAAATTTGGATCTTGGCCATACTCCTTTGTTAAGAGCTCCCCCATCTTGCATCCATCCATTCCAAATATAGTTAGTAAGGGAAGATCTAAATCTTGTCCATGTAGCCAACTTGGAGAGATCTCTTCACTATGTTTGGGAGTAAACAACACACAATTTGATTGCTTAGAATCTAACTAGGTTCACTTTTATTAAGCTTTCATAGAGTAGAGAGTAGTATAAATGCTATAGTTTGAATGTTAGTTTCAAATTTATATATGCATAGATAGTTTCTTGTTTTAACTCTAATCTCATGGTGCATGGATGATTTAGCGAAACTTTGAGTTTCTTTAGCCTCATCCCATAGCTTTTGCAACTTTCCATTACACACATTTGGCACGCTTGGTGGGAGACTTTGTCCATCCTTCATTAATGGAGTCACTTTGAAGCTATTTTTTTTAGTTTCAATCTTTCTAGATTAGTTTCAAGCTTTCTAGATAAATTTTAAAAGTTTTTTAGATTAGTTTCAAGTTTTTGATTTCCCTAACCTTTCTTGTATTAATGGCTAAAATTAGCTTTCTTAACTAGTTAAGCTAGGTTTTGTCTTGTTTTTGTGCTCTTTGCAGAATCAAAGGACGTGAAGTGCTACCAAAATTGAACCAAATCAATAAATTTTGATATTTTTGAGATTATTTTTTTTAAAAATACCAATAATGTTTTTTTGGCCACCTACAGGAAAGGGAGCACACATACCATTTTGTGTGTGCATGTACAACTCTGACTATCATTTTTTGACAGAGGTGTGTGGGTACACTAATAGTGGCATATGTACACTAAAAGTGGCATAGGTAGACTAAAAGTGGTGCAGGTACACTAATCAGTGGCACAGGTACACTAATAGTGGCACAAGTACACTAACAATGGTGCATGCATCATTAACAATCTTCTGGAGGCCATAACTTTTTCTCCCGAGCTCAAAATGACTCTGTTTTTGTTGCATTGGAAAGGTATTGAATAGAATTAATACACAACGAAATCATAAAATTAGGATTTTGACTTACAAAAAATTTATGGTTTACATTATTAGGTAAATATTCATTTTCTAACATATCTTAAACTTCAAAAAATTGTTTTATTGGCCATTCTAACACTTTGAAATATTTTTGTAGCACTAATCAGTTATTTACAGGGTTATTTTGGTTTTATTTTTTACTAACTCTCCAATAAAATCGATACCTGATGGATAAGATCCGAAGATGTAGACGGATGAGGAAGCCGATGTAGACAAGACGGGCGCACACAGCAATTCGCACAATCGATCCGAATAACCTGCAAAAACACCGATGCTTGACAGAAAAAGACCACGTTAAAAGATATTTAAGTGGACTGCCCGAGAAGCGGGTCCGAGAAGCGATATAAGCTTCCTCGGCGGATGTCAGTCCACGTTTTCAATTAAGAAAAAAGCATACATGATAAAAGATGTAAATAAAGACTAGATTTTCTGATTGCAGTAATAAAACAGAAACTAACAGCAGACAGAAAGTACAGAAAACAGGGAACTATGAAATAAATGCTGGATTTGTGTTACCTGTATCCTTTTACCTGTCTGCAGAGAAATCGGCGTCGACTGGGTAAATCGGCGTCGATTGAGACTGGTCGGCGTCGATTGAGAAGGGTCGGCGTCGACTGGATAAGATCGGCGTCGACTGGAGACAGATCAATCGATCAGGGACTGTGCGATGAAGATTCGGGAATTGGAAGGTGAATGTGGTCTGCTGGATGTGCCGAAGATGGCGAGATACACTGGAACAGAGTCACCAGATGATAGATGGTGTGTGTGACAGATACGGGACAGAGTAACGGTGCTCCTCTCAGGGATTGATTTGGACAGGATCTGTCCCTAATCTGAGACAATTGATGCTAAAAGATCTCTCTTTTCTTGCAACCCTGTATCTCTCTCGCTCTCTGTTCGTGCGTAAGTGCTCTCTTTTTTCGTGTTCACTTTTTCGCTCGTTCGTGATCTCTTTTGGTCTCTTCGGTCTTTAGAACTGAGTTCTGGACTTGCTTTTATAATCGGCGCCGCTCCTAAAAAATCGGCGCCGACCATATGGGTCGGCGCCGATCGCGGAAAAGACTCCCGAGGTGGCCAAAAATGATCGATTTCGAGAAAGATAAGACTTATCCCGACTACGGGAAAATATCCCGCTTAGGGAAGATTAAAAATAGATGTGATACATGGATAGAATAAATTTGGGGTGGATAAGTGATTAAGATGCATGGGAAGAAGCGTAATTAAATATTTAATATTTAATCACTCATGGGTAAGATGTGATGGGATGAATTAAATTTGGAATAAGTGATTAAATCACAAATTGGATAATATCCCAAGGGGATAGTTGGTGACGTAAACGTGCCCCAGGTTACCTAAGCAAGTAAACATATGAGAGGGACACTAAATTGAGTAACCAATTTTAGGTGTCTACATTTTGCCCCTTTTTGTCAAGTAACTTGCGATAAGCAAGGTTATGAGACAAAAAACAAGGAGATGGAAGAAGAAGAAGAAATTTGTGGTGATGTGATCCCCCTCAAACTAGGGATGGGATGGATGATAGAACAGACGATCCCGAGTTTGAAAGAGGTAGATGAAAAATGCAGGATGCCCCAGTCGGATGTCTGGAGTAGATCTGATCATTGATGACGCATAAAAATAAACACAAGGGCAGCAACCTAAGGAACTCACATTGGTAGGGAAAACTAGCCGGTCTCCTCATGAGACGACGTTAGTGCCTACAGACCCATGAGTGTAAGGAGAACTGCAAAAAAGTCAGCATCTAAAGAGAGACACATTGGTAGGGACAACTAGACGGTCCTCATAAATCAGACGACGTTAGTGCCTACAGACCCGCGTAACTCTAAGCTGCCAAAAAGTACGAGTGTCCCACGCAAAAGGGAACAAACCCGAAATAGACAAGGATATCTAAAAGATGTGTCAAAAGGCAAAATTCAGCACACAACAATGATCAGATAGACCAATAAGCCAAGCTTCAACACTATGGCAAAAAGATATGGAAAATCGGCGGCGACCAAACTAATCGGCGACGATCAAAACAAACGGCGTCGACCCAAAAAAAATCGGCGCCGACCAATCCAGACGCATATAAATATGCGAACGGAAAACGTAAACGATTTATTTGCAACGTGACGATTGATTCAGAGAGAGATAGATTTGTGATTTGAACACAATGGAAGCCTCTGGGAGCGGACAGAAGCGCAGGAGGACACGACCTGGGGTAAGTGGTCATTCTTCAAACCCACGTTTCTTATTATATTTTTTTTTTTTGATTTTTTTTGTGCATGGGAGGCCAGGTCTGGTTTACGTCCGGCCAGGCAGTCGGCGCCGATTGGTTTAATCAGCGTCGATTTGTTGTGGATCGGCGTCGATTGGTATAATCGGCGCCGACTGAAATGAACGACGCGATTTTATTAAATCGACGCCGATTGATTGAAATATAGGCATTTTTTTTTTTTTTTTTTTGTTTTGGAAGATGAGATTTGGGGAAATAAGAGACTAATTATGTTTTTGATGTCGTGGATGCAGGCACGAGAGGCTCTTCATATGAGGGATGCCATCCCTGAGCTATTGGAGACGATCCTTCCTGATGTGACAGATGCAGACTGGCAGCATTTAGAGCTAGCCGGGCTCGGGGGGGTTTCAGATATTATAGACGAGTGCCACGAGATGTGGAGCTCATGCGGGCACTTAGTGCGACGGTGGGACAGCCACACGTGCACATTTTGGTTCAGGACGGGTGATGACTATCACCCATGAGGATGTATTCAGGATCCTCCGATTACCGATTATGGGGACCCGATCGAGAGATCACACCCCGGGAGCAGCAGCAGAGGGCCCCTGGTGCGATTGTACAGAGACAGAGCAGATGATTCGGAGATAGTATCTGGGGGCAGTGAGTGAGGATAGCCTCACAGTACAGGCAGGATAGCCCTCGGAGCAGGCGGATAGCCTTGATTCAGATGGCTATATCCTATTTTTGCCCTGCCAGACTCAGGAGGTGGGAGATTCCCATTGCTACTGCTAGACTGCTGCGTGCGACATCTTGCAGTACAGACAGGTTTTTTTGCCTTTGCCGATGCCCTGATAGCTCAGGTATATTATGAGCTATGGATGTACACCACTGGTCGGAGGACAGGGATCGATGTCAGCTTTGTGCTTCATTGCTGGGCATACGAGCATATAGCAGTGATCAGGCCATCCGGGCTTCCTTGGATGCCAGCAGCAGTGGGGGGGTGTGATTATGGATTTCGGAGATGGCGGGCTGACATGGCCGCAGGAGATACAGGTAGATCAGCCGAGTGGTACTCTGAGCGTTTCAGGACGCTTACACCAGATCAGGTCATCGGGCATTTCCGATGGGAGGCCATATCGGGCATTTCCCGATATGGGTTGGGTCAGGATGCCCACTTGGTAGCATTGAGACGGAGTCGGGTGGTCAGGGGTCGTAGGCCAGATATGTGGGAGCGAGTCCCATTTATGCGGATACTGAGACAGTTTGGGCCTAGTACAGACAGTACCGGCCACCTACACGCCATATAGGCGGGATAGCAGAGAGACGGATTTGCCGATTTTGATCCCGGCAGACCCATTGAGAGAGGCCCCACCCTCCACAGACAGTGATGATGACGCGGGGGTGGATGAGGGCTACGCAGCATGGTACGACACAGAGCTTCCACGACATCTCCCGCCCTCTATAGATGCTTGATGAGGAGGACATAGCTGCTACGCTGGACAGATTAGAGGGAGAGCATGCCACCCTCACACAGACACATCAGGTAGCTCTGGAGGAGATCAGGGCTTTGACGGAGGGAGAGGGATGCCCTGATTGTGGAGAGAGACACCGCTCGCCAGGAGCGAGATACAGCGATCCAGCAGAGGGACCGCTACTTTCGGCACAGGGAGGCCCTCAGGGCCAAGTATGGGGAGACAGGTGCCACATCAGAGTCTGGCACACAGGGTACGACCCTAGGAGGGGTACCACCAGCAGCGCCAGCAGCCCCAGCAGCACCAGCAGCATCGTTACGAGCACCGGGTACTGTGAGCCTGAGCACGTACCAGTCTCTCCTCGCTGAGGTGAGATACTACGAGGATGCCCTAGCGCAGCATGCCCCAGATGTGCCTCGGTACGGGGCGAGGAGGAGAGCAGCGACGGCTACGGCGAGCGAGCGGAGCCTCAGGTGGAGGGAGTAGCACTGGGGAGAGATCGAGGTGGGCCGAGACCTCCAGCAGCAGGTGCATCGAGCTCGATAGGCGGCGGCCAGGAGAGACAGCCAGGTGCAGAGGAGGGTGGAGGGGATAGTGTCCTCCACGCTTCAGATTTTACTATATAGAGATTTGATAGATTTTGTATTTGTATAGTGATGTAGCCTCGATTGGAAGGCATTGTTATAGATGGCTTGATTGGAAGCCACCCATTTTTGTACAAACACACATGTATATATAGATTGATCATGTTATTTGTCATATAATTGTACTCATGCTTTTATTTTGATATACATGGGTAGATGGATATAGATAGAGAGGATAAAATAGATGTGATTGGATAGATATAGACTGATAGATGATAGAAATAGATGTGGATTAGATAGATAGAACATGATGGATAACTAGATGTGATGTGTTAGAATATTTTGATGATGATATGTAGATAGATGTGTTTGATGATGTATGATTAGATATAGATAGATGTATGTACCTTGGATGTACATAGATTTTTAAATATTTTGATGGATAGATAGATAGATGTGTTTGATGTATGGATTAGATATAGATAGATGTATGTATTAGATGTACGTATTTTTTTCGATGTTTTGATGGATAGATAGATAGATGTGTTTGATGTATATGATAGATAAGATGTAATTGTAATGATGATAATGAATTTTAATGAGAAATGAATAAAGATAGATGTTCCTGATAGATAAGAGAATTTTGATAGAAGATAAATTGTGATTGAATTAACATGTGAAATGTCAATTTAACAGGATGCAAGAGCCAAAGATGAACTCCTTGGAAAACCGTGACTTGACTAGAAGAGAAGATACTCGGAAAAGAAGGGAAATGATAAGTCGGACTTCCAACCGACCATAGATAAAATCCAGATAAGAAACCGAAAAGACCAAGCATACAAGGCCCTATATAAGATTAAAATAAACCTGACACTAACTAGTCGCAAACCAGATCTAGGATAGAAACGGAAAGAAAAGTAAGTAAGTATCTTGTCGGAACTTACAAGGGACAGAATACATGTCCATATAGTGGAAAATAGGATTCTCCATATGATCGACAAAAGGTCTTAAATCTCAGCTTCATGATTTTGACAGAAAAGCAAACTGATCAATGCGGGAAGTTTGCTTGATATGGAAAGACTGATCGATGCGGGAAGTCTTTCAGTGATGCTAAAAGTGTATAAACTGACTGGAAGGCTGATTGATTACAAGAAGCCTTGAATATTTCTTTGAGAAACAGCCGTCCTTCAAGGGAGCGGTCTGTATTTTGAATTTTAATGATAGCCATCCTTCGAGGGTATGGTCTATATTTTTTAGAATTTTTGATTCACTTGATAATATATGGATAGCTGTCCTTCGAGGGATCAGTCTATCTTTTTTTTGGATAGCATCTCTTTTTTTTTTTTTTTTTTTTTTTTGAAACTTTTTGGAAGAAGCTGAGTTTAGACCTAGATAGATCAGATGGAGGGGAAGAGAACATAGAAGAACATGTACTCATGCCCCGAGCAGATCCGATTAAGATAAGTACTTGGGACAGATGAAAAAAGGAAAATGTAAATAGAATATGTATAAAATAAAAGTATTGAGACACTAAAATCAAAAGTGAGGAATAAAGGTAAAGTATCAGTTATTTCAAAGAAATATTTTCATCAAAGCATGGGAAATGAGAAAAGGTATCTTCTAGTTTTCCTTAAAAAACCTCTACAACAACCCATGAAGATGATAGTTATAGGAGATACCACAAATGAGAAAAATCTAAAGGGTGTGAATGAGAGATACAAGCTCAAAGAACAGTAAAATGTGATAAGATAACTACAACAAAAAAGAATATATATCGGTCAAGTACATACTTGTAGGAACAAAGATCAAGAGCCCTTTTCAAATGGCATAAAACTGATTATACAAATAACTATTGATCACATTGATCCTGAATATGAAAGTACATTAGCCTGGCAGAAGTGAAATCGAAAAATCATTTTTTATACTGAAGAAGTGCAATAATATTATACATATTTTCTTTCCATAAATGGCATTCAGAGAGGTAAACTAGAGGATGAAATAAATAAGTAAACTTTCACATAGGCACTTCCAGTCTTCAGTCATAGAAAGTATGCATTATTTACAGAATATGAGATGGTGATACAATTAATCAAAATTCACCATATTACAAATTCTCACAGTAAGGGAGGAGCTCCAATATATAATAATATGGCCAACAAACATTATTTTGTTATCTAAATCAATCATCTACAATGCATGAATAAAAGGCTACATATATCCATTCAAGATGTAGTGTTGAAGTTACAAAAAATAACAAATTCAAATTAAAGCCAGTCAATATTATCAAGAAAAGGATACAATGCAAATCCATCACCACATAACTAAGAAGGTAGACATGTAATAGATTTAAACATAGCTTCAAATTCAACACAATATTGAGCTACAGATATACAAGGATGAATTGTATGAGAAAAGAAGATCAAAGTATGAAGAAAGAAGCATAAATGTTATAATATTGGGGTAATTTTATGAACAAAAACAAATATATGAGTTCTATACAACAGTCAAACTCTATACAGAAGGAGTTTCAGCTCAGACTGTAAGTGAATCAAGGTAAATTATGACACTCATGAATGAATGACAGAGCTCATTTTCTTATCAAATAAGAAATAATTTAATGGAATTTATAAGCATGATCATGATTTAAAATAATGAACTAGTATCAACATGTTTTAGAAAGAAAATAAAGCTACAAAAGAGAAATGAATTTAAGAAAATATATGGCCATCAAGCTCAGAATCCATTCAACACAACTAGTCAAGTTTCCAATAAGAAATGAACAAACTCCGTAAACATTGAAGAGCTACAAAAATTGAATACAAAATGAAAATGAAAAATTGATCTTATGTATCTCATACTATATAGTGTCTATCCATAACTTGTCATAAGTATAGATTTTAGGAAATGAAAGGTTGCAGTCATTATTGAGAAATATATAAGGAGCTTACAAATTCAATTATATATAGTTATGCAACAATAAATGCAGTGTCATTTACATGATAACTAGAGCTAAGAGATGTGACAAATTAATAAAAAAAGGATCTTTGAGTTGATAAACTCATTCCATGAAAAACATACCACATCTACACAAATTTGAAATGTTATTACAGGATATTCTAGAGAAATTCAAAGTTAGAAGGTATCAAGCCATCAACATGATATCCAGTAATGTTGATATGAAAGCACAGTACCCAAGTAATCAATAAATTCTAGATTTTCCATCTCGGGCCACTATGAAATGGAGGTCAAACTATCAATGCACCATGTCGAGCTTGGGGTAAGAAAAGTCTATAAGCTCAAACCGAATAAATAAAATCCCATAAACTCCAAATTCAAAGCTCAAAATATGTAAGGTCGCCATCCCAAATTGGTTGAGCATCATACTACAAGAAAAACATAGAGAACCCATATTTGGGTATTTTAAAATTAGCACAAAAAGCAAAATACAGGGCTCTAGACAATAATGAAATAGTGAGTTATTACATGAAACCCAAGATATCATGTTCAAGCCACAAAAGCAAAACAATAGGTAGAATATTGAATCCCTGTCTGAATAGAAATGGAAAGACAATGAATCAAAGGACAGAGAAAAATAACTTTATATATCATTCGTGGCAAAAATTCACTAAGTTTAGCTTACGTAAATCCTGATTCATCAGAATTACAAGCTGGAAGATTCAATCAACAAAACCGAATACCTAAGTATAGAGAAATTGAAATAGAAAAGCATCAATGTGATTTCATATTGACAAGAATACCCATATCTGGGTTATCAAAAACAAATTTGTTTAAGCTACAGTAAATAATATGTTGTCACAGATTATGATCATTTCAAGAGCCATCAATATTTTACAAAATATTATAGTTAAAAACTTAATAAATCCCAGTTTGAGCGAGTGGAGGATGTTGGTACCAAAATTGATTCTCCTTCAAAGTCTGAGAAGCATCATAGGTTTAGCAAGAAGCTTAGAGCCAAATAGATCATAGTGAGTCCTTTTGTAGCTGGGGATGGGATCTAACTGGCCCTCTGTCACTCAGATGTGGAGAAATGGATAGTACCCTGAAGAGGATTTGATCTATCCTCAATAATTTATGGTTGTGCCTTTCAACCAGGGTGAGAGGACCCTTTTGTAGCTTGTTGTTTATGGAGGATATGGGTATTTCCTTCCTCGTGAAATGTTTAAGAAGACCTTGAAGAAAATATGATCAATACAAAAAAACCTAACTCTCATGAGTTGTCACTCTAGATAATGGAGATATCTTCTAAGCAAGGTTCAGGCCACTAAAGAAAATGGAAACCTGATTGTTTCTGCATGTTTTGGTAGTAAAATTTTTGCATTTTTATACACACATGACAAATAGGGTTAGTATGGGTATGATTAATTGTTTTTCAATGAAATTTGGTGGGAGGTGAAGCAAGATAAAGTTTACTAAACTAGACCTTTGGAGGGAATTTACAATAAAGAGAAACTTTACAACAAAAAGCTTCAGAATAGTCAAGACATTCCTTCAACCAGAAGGTGTGCTTCAATGGAGGCCCAAATCAGCACGTTTTCACATAATATTTAAGACCCTATCACGAAGGCTCAAATTAGAGGACCCAATTAAACACTATAGTTTCTGATTCAACCATGCCTAAGGTACACCCAAAGACTTACATACAACCTTTATCAAAAAATGACAGTGAATTGATTTTAAATATGTTTATCTCATCCAAGATTAAGGCTCTTCTTAAAATGAAGTTGCATATACCTATAAACTGTCACAGGGATGAGATCCTGTGTGATTTCAAAAAAAAAATCAGTATAATATTGTAATGGAAACGAATAAAAATATTTGCAGACATTCTGAAACAAAGCAAACACTAATTGCTTAGAGTCAACACAGAATAACTCAAATTTGATTAAACCTATCAGCAAGGGAAAGTTTCTAGAATAGTCTTAGAGCTTTTCAATGGCTGTACACTCGCAACTACCTTGACACGACCACGTTTAAATACAAAAGAGATATACAGGTTCCTCAAACAGTCCCTCAGAAAAATGGGCTCTATCAAGCCTTTTCTTAGAAGATCATTTCTGACCTCTAACACTCCAACATTCCAACCTCCATCCTCCAACCCTTTTCACGGCAAAAACATGCCTATTTATAACAATTTACAATAGAGTATTTTCCACCCCAAAACCAGAGACATCGAGTGCACCAGTTCTCGCCATGATTTCGGTTGTGATTCCTAGAATCAGATCTATAAAAGTTGGTAGGTGCTCAGGGGGCAGATCTCTTCAAACATCTTCCACATTCAACTCCCTCCTTTGGTAGATCATTTTTCCTTTTACTCGCTAACCACTTCCGCCCCTAATCTACCCAATCTAGTTCTTTACGTACCCTGGAAGGAAAAATGGAAGATCAGATCAAGCCCAAAGATTAGATCTCATCTTAATGGTAAAAGACATCCCCGGATTTTCGTCACCAAACCAAGATATCAACAGTTCTTTCATGTGCCAATGAAAGAAAAATTAGGTTGAATCTGACAGTCAGATTGCATATTAATGGTGAGAGACAATTTTAGACCTTCCCCATCAAAACCAGGCCTCTAGATTAATTCCCCTCTTCATTTGGCATGCAAGAGACTCCAAGAAATGATAAAAAACCATAATAATACACATCCCTAGGAGCTCTGGAGTGAAAATGGTGGAAAAATTATGTACAGAGGCACAACTACCGTTGATTTCTATTTTGAATTTGGACCGTCCACATGGGAGATCCAATTTTAGAGCGGGCCTGTGGGTTCCCCTTTTCCTTTTACATCTTTTGGAAAAATAGAAAATTTTCACATTTTTCTCCACACCTCCGCCATTGAGAAATGATCCTGACATGTGTCCTAAGGTGGTTCCCAAAGGAACCCTGGCCAAATTATGCTATTTCACCTCTTTTTTGGAAAAGGGAAAATTTTCCAAATTTTCCCCACGGCTCTGCCCTTCTGCTTCTAGTCTCTGACGTGGGTCCCAGTAGAACCACGCTCCCCTTTTTACTTTTAACTCCTTTCTCCAAAAAGGAAATTTTTTCCAATTTTCCTCTGAACATTCGCACCTCTGCCATTGATTGGGGAAATTTTTTTACTATTCTTTGCTAGGTCTGCGAGCCACTTTGATGTTTTAATCCTTTTGGAAACAAGAGGAAAAAAATTCAAGTTGCCTCTGAGGGTCCGCTTCCCCGACCCTCTAACTTTTCAAACTACCACATATAACAATGGCACACTTTGAGATGGTCCCCAAAAGTTGAGACCTTGAAAGAGCGCAGGTTCACCATGTGTCCTGACCTGACAAGATTTGTTTGAAGTTTCAAAGCTTAGTTTAAGGTGACATGTGTTAGGCTCCAAGGCAGCCTCCTTTGGCTATTGAAAAGTCCAAGAAAAATGCAAAGTGAGTGGAGGCCTCCAAGTGTCCTCCTGATGCTTCTTTAAAGTAAACTTCAAGGGCCAATCCTCAAACATGCGCAATTTCTCCATGTGTCCCAGGCCACTTAAATACTTTTTTGAAAATACTAAGTATGGGAAGACCCAACAGAAGCCTCCATGTGTCTTCATGGTGCAATTTCAAAATGGTACCCAAAGTCGAGAGCCTGAATGAGTATGGGCTTGCCACGTGTCTCTGTTCTACCAAACTGTACCAGCTACATAAAAATTTGTCTAAGTCCAAGAAAAGCAGCAAAAACCTCCACATGTCCTCCCTGTGTAACTTCAAGGCCAAACCAAAATGTGTACTTTCAAATGAGTGTCGTTCTTCCACGTAGACCAGTTTTCAAGTTGAGGTGATTTATAAAATTATGAAGTACCCCGCTGAGCCACATCTAATAAAAAGAGGCCATGTTTCCCGTTAATGCAAGGATGCAAATTTGATTGGGAGAAACACCTGTCAAATAGTAAAATGTAGAAAATTACCACATGAGCCTGGATATTAAATATTACTCAAGGATAGAGAATTCAAAAGCATTACAAAGTTCAAATACATTTCTATGAGCCACATTCATTCATTTTTCTCAAGTATTTAGGGAAAAAATGACAAGGACAATAAATCCCAAATATAGACCTTTTCAGATGAAGAGTGGAATGAGGAAATAATTTTGGTTTTATACATGATCTTTGGTCCAAGAAAGGACTTATCACAGCGATAAAAGGAAAGTAGGGACCTCTCAAGCACAACACGGGGAGATAATTTATGGTAGGGTCCGTAAATTGATAATTTTTTCAATGGAAAAATGGGGCAAGACTATTTTGAGCACCAACATCAGCTCTGACTCGGGGATGGGCACTCCCTGTGAGTGTCACAAGAACAAAGGTAGACCAAGTGCCAAAATATCCATTGGGCAAAGGATTCATCTTGCAAAGCATAGAAACATAGCCATCTTCTAAAAACAAACAGAGAAACCAACAAAAACAGGTCACCAAGGACTAGAACGAGCAAAAACACAAAAACAAGAAACAAACCAGAAAACTTATACACTGCACAGATGATGCTCATCTTGATTCTAGTGAATCAATCCAAGAAATGTTTCAAATTCTTTCCATTAATATGCAATTCAAGAAATTCCCCATCCAATTCCTTTAGCAAGAAGGTGTGTTCACCGATCCTAATATCAATGGAGTAAGGGCCCATCCATGGAGCATCAAATTTTTCATGCTTACCCTTATCCTCACGCCTGCTATCCCATAGTAGCACAAGATCCCCAACATTGAAAGCTCTAGGAGTGTCCTCCTTGTCGAACAACTTCTTCATCTTCTCTCTAAAATTTATATGCCTTTGGTGAGATGCCCTCCTTTCTTCATCAAGTTCAATAATATGGTTAATGTGGGCATCATATGGACCTACTTCTTGATCTTCTAGTTGTTGCATGAACTGATATAAGGATAATTGCATATGCAAGGGTAGTAAGGCCTGGGTTCCATACACCAACTCAAATGGACTCTTTCCAGTATCCCTTTTAACAGTAATTTGGTCAGCCCAGACAACAAATTTCAACTGCTCACCCCATTTTCTCTTGTTAAGCTCCAAGGCTCTTTTGATAATCTTCAACAAATTTTTATTACTGGACTCAACTTGTCCATTTCCTTGGGGATTATAATTATAATCATAAGTAAAATTTATCCCATATTCTTTGCACATTGCCACCAGGGGTTTAGCTCTGAAGCTCATGGCATTATCAGCAACAACTTTGACTAGCATCCCAAACTTGCAGATGATATGGTTCAACAAGAACTCCATGACAATTTGGTGTGTTTCCCTTTTGGTGGGAATTGCCTCTACCCACTTAGTGAAGTAATATGTGGCTACAATAATCCACTTATGGCTAGCACTTGAAGGGTCTGAAATCTCACCAATAAAATCCATTCCCCATTGCTTGAATGGAGGTTTAATTGATACAGGCTACAAAGGAAGGGAGCTTGAAGCTTTCAATATTCCCAAGAAGCACTAGAAACTCTCACATTTCATAACCAAAAGTGTTGCATCCTTGAAAATATTTGTCCACCAATAACCAACCCTTAGGTTTTTGTGTGTTGAAATCCCCCCCATAAACTCCTACATGGAGATCAAAAATTACCTTGGGGGATTCATATTTAGTAATGCACTGTAAGAAGACTCCCTCAGGGTTATTCAAAGCTAACCCATAATTATTAATGACATATTTTTGGGAAGCTAACTTAAGGGCCCTTTTATGGTTCTTACTCAAATACTTAAGGCAGTATAAATATTTGAGATAAAAAATCACATCCTTGTACCACTCAGAACTCATTAATTTTTCAAATACATCTACCCTTCTTTCTTCTACCTCAATCACCTCAACAGTTTGCAAGTTGCTCTCATCCATAAGTTTAGTAAGGTCCAAACCTCTCACAAACTTCATGGTTTGGATGTCCATGTCATATTTTGCAACTTGTTCACCCATCTGTATCTTCTTCTTGAGACCTCCATCTCTGATAAGATGTCTTTGACCATGGTGTGGGGAACATAAGCAACAATATTAGAACTCAAGATGTAAGGCCTAAAATTTTTTTTTGCTTTCACCAAGGTAAATTATTGTTTCTCCATAATAGTGTATTTCAGCTCAGCTCCCTGTAACGCCTTACTGAAAAAGGCAATTGGCCTCTCAACCCCTTCATCATCCTTATGTAATAGGAAAGATGCAATGGTGTTCTCTGAAGTAAAATAAAATAGTTGAAAGGGCTTCTTATAATCTGGAGCTGCTAGAACAGGTGCGTGCTTTAATGCCTCCTTAATCCCATTGAAGGCTTGAACGATATCCTCCTCCCACATGATGACCTGGTCCTTATTTAATATGAAGGTGATTGGAATGGCCAGCTCAAAAAAGTTTTATATAAATATTCTGATGAATTTTATCTTCCCAAAGAAGGAATAGATTCCTTTCTTCATTCTTGGAATTGGGACTTTTTTGATGGCCTTCAAACTTTCAAGATCAATCATAACCCCCTCTTGTGACACAATGTGACCAAGAAACTTTTCCTTCTGTACTCCAAAATGGCACTTCTTTCGATTGAGTGAAATTCTATTATCTCTACATCTTATCAACATCTTTTCCAAGTGCAGCAAGTGATCACCTCACTTTCTAAAGAACACAGTCACATCATCCTGATAGAAAACAATAAAATCATTGATGTAACTGGTAAAAGCAACTGTAGACACCTAAAATATTCTTACACTTAGCATTTAATCCAACTCAACCAATTAACGACACTTTGTTAAATCCCCATACTTCGCTCCATTCTTCAATGCCCATTCACGACACTCTTTCAGTCGTATTCCTCCTATAATCAGCTTATTTGGCTAATATCTATCTTATTAGCTAAACATTCCTCCTTTCGACCATTCAGAACCTCCTCAGTTCTCTCTAGACCACTTCTATTGGCTTCTTAGGCTATCTATTAGTTACAATTGGTTATCCAGACCCCTCCCAATTCCCAATAAGTCTCTAATCACTTGCTAATCAATTTTAACTAGCCTAATCCTAGCTTAACTAAGCATAAAGCATGTTTATCCTAATCTAATCTAAAAGTGATTTTTGAGCTTTAGTTCCATATGCACCCAAATTCCAAATTCTCCAAAGTGGAAAACTATAAATACAACTTGGCTAAGTCTAACCATTCAAACTACAACTTTACACACAAACACACCTTGTTTACATAACAAAATCTCTCTCACATTTTGAGATATTGGCATTAGAAATCATTTGTGATAGCTTTAAGCTATAGAAAATTTGGATCTTGGCCATACTCCTTTGTTAAGAGCTCCCCCATCTTGCATCCATCCATTCCAAATATAGTTAGTAAGGGAAGATCTAAATCTTGTCCATGTAGCCAACTTGGAGAGATCTCTTCACTATGTTTGGGAGTAAACAACACACAATTTGATTGCTTAGAATCTAACTAGGTTCACTTTTATTAAGCTTTCATAGAGTAGAGAGTAGTATAAATGCTATAGTTTGAATGTTAGTTTCAAATTTATATATGCATAGATAGTTTCTTGTTTAACTCTAATCTCATGGTGCATGGATGATTTAGCGAAACTTTGAGTTTCTTTAGCCTCATCCCATAGCTTTTGCAACTTTCCATTACACACATTTGGCACGCTTGGTGGGAGACTTTGTCCATCCTTCATTAATGGAGTCACTTTGAAGCTATTTTTTTTAGTTTCAATCTTTCTAGATTAGTTTCAAGCTTTCTAGATAAATTTTTAAAAGTTTTTTAGATTAGTTTCAAGTTTTTGATTTCCCTAACCTTTCTTGTATTAATGGCTAAAATTAGCTTTCTTAACTAGTTAAGCTAGGTTTGTCTTGTTTTTGTGCTCTTTGCAGAATCAAAGGACGTGAAGTGCTACCAAAATTGAACCAAATCAATAAATTTTTGATATTTTTGAGATTATTTTTTAAAAATACCATGTTTTTTTGGCCACCTACAGGAAAGGGAGCACACATACCATTTTGTGTGTGCATGTACAACTCTGACTATCATTTTTTGACAGAGGTGTGTGGGTACACTAATAGTGGCATATGTACACTAAAAGTGGCATAGGTAGACTAAAAGTGGTGCAGGTACACTAATCAGTGGCACAGGTACACTAATAGTGGCACAAGTACACTAACAATGGTGCATGCATCATTAACAATCTTCTGGAGGCCATAACTTTTTCTCCCGAGCTCAAAATGACTCTGTTTTTGTTGCATTGGAAAGGTATTGAATAGAATTACACAACGAAATCATAAAATTAGGATTTTGACTTACCAAAAATTTATGGTTTACATTATTAGGTAAATATTCATTTTCTAACATATCTTAAACTTCAAAAAATTGTTTTATTGGCCATTCTAACACTTTGAAATATTTTTGTAGCACTAATCAGTTATTTACAGGGTTATTTTGGTTTTATTTATTACTAACTTAGTTAAGTGTTTCATTTCTTAGCTTGAGAAAGGTTTGTAATGTTTGTATGCTCTCTCCTCGTGCCTTCAAAAGTGATCTTGGAGATCAAAAACACTTGCACAACTTTGTATCATATTGTAGATCAAGAATTTCACGTTTGTTACATATCCAAGTTAATGCAACCAAACTAAACACAAAAACGCTTGAAAAACTCCAATAAAATTGATACCTGATGGATAAGATCTGAAGATGTAGACGGATGAGGAAGCCGATGTAGACAAGACGGGGCACACATGAGCAATTCGCACAATCGATCCGAATAACCTGCAAAACACCGATGCTTGACAGAAAAAGACCACGTTAAAAGATATTTAAGTGGACTGCCCGAGAAGCGGGTCCGAGAAGCGATAAGCTTCCTCGGTGGATGTCAGTCCACGTTTTCAATTAAGAAAAGAAGCATACATGATAAAAGATGTAAATAAAGACTAGATTTTCTGATTGCAGTAATAAGAATCTAAACAGCAGACAGAAAGTACAGAAAACAGGGAACTATGAAATAAATGCTGGATTTGTGTTACCTGTATCCTTTTACCTATCTGCAGAGAAATCGGCATCGACTGGGGTAGAATCGGCGTCGATTGAGACTGGTCGGCGTCGATTGAGAAGGGGTCGGCGTCGACTGGATAAGATCGGCGTCGACTGGAGACAGATCAATCGATCAGGGACTGTGCGACAAGATTCGGGAATTGGAAGGTGAATGTGGTCTGCTGGATGTGCCGAAGTTGGCGAGATACTGGAACAGAGTCACCAGATGATAGATGGTGCTGATGTGACAGGGACAGAGTAACGGTGCTCCTCTCAGGGATTGATTTGGACAGGATCTGTCCCCAATCTGAGACAATTGATGCTAAAAGGATCTCTCTTTCTCACACCCCTGTATCTCTCTCGCTCTCTGTTCGTGCGTAAGTGCTCTCCTTTTTCGCCTGTTCGCTTTTTTCGCTCGTTCGTGATCTCTTTTCGGTCTCTTCGGTCCTTAGAACTGAGTTCTGGACTTGCTTTTATAATCGGCGCCGCTCCTAAAAAATCGGCGCCGACCATATGGGTCGGTGCCGATCGCGGAAAAGACTCCCGAGGTGGCCAAAAATGATCGATTTCGAGAAAGATAAGACTTATCCTGGACTACGGGAAAATATCCTGCTTAGGGAAGATTAAAAATAGATGTGATACATGGATAGAATAAATTTGGGGTGGATAAGTGATTAAGATGCATGGGAAGAAGCGTAATTAAATATTTAATATTTAATCACTCATGGGTAAGATGTGATGGGATGAATTAAATTTGGAATAAGTGATTAAATCACAAATTGGATAATATCCCAAGGGGATAGTTGGTGACGTAAACGTGCCCCAGGTTACCTAAGCAAGTAAACAGATGAGAGGGACACTAAATTGAGTAACCAATTTTAGGTGTCTACATTTTGCCCCTTTTTGTCAAGTAACTTGCGATAAGCAAGGTTATGAGACAAAAACAAGGAGATGGAAGAAGAGAGGAATTTGTGGTGATGTGATCCCCCTCAAACTAGGGATGGGATGGATGATAGAACAGACGATCCCGAGTTTGAAAGAGGTAGATGAAAAATGCAGGATGCCCCAGTCGGATGTCTGGAGTAGATCTGATCATTGATGACGCATAAAAATAAACAAAAAGGCAGCAACCTAAGGAACTCACATTGGTAGGGAAAACTAGCCGGTCTCCTCATGAGACGACGTTAGTGCCTACAGACCCATGAGTGTAAGGAGAACTGCAAAAATAGTCAGCATCTAGAGAGAGACACATTGGTAGGGACAACTAGACGGTCCCATAAATCAGACGACGTTAGTGCCTACAGACCCGCGTAACTCTAAGCTGCCAAAAAAGTACGAGTGTCCCACGCAAAAGGGAACAAACCCAAAATAGACAAGGATATCTAAAAGATGCGTCAAAAGGCAAAATTCAGCACATCACAATGATCAGATAGACCAATAAGCCAAGCTTCAACACTATGGAAAAAAGATATGGAAAATCGGCGGCGACCAAACTAATCGGCGACGATCAAAACAAACGGCGTCGACCAAAAAAATCGGCGCCGACCAATCCAGACGCATATAAATATGCGAACGGAAAACGTAAACGATTTATTTGCAACGTGACGATTGATTCAGAGAGAGATAGATTTGTGATTTGAACACAATGGAAGCCTCTGGGAGTGGACAGAAGCGCAGGAGGACACGACCTGGGGTAAGTGGTCATTCTTGAACCCACGTTTCTTATTATTTTTTTTTTTGTTTGATTTTTTGTGCATGGGAGGCCAGGGTCTGGTTTACGTCCGGCCAGGTAGTCGGCGCCGATTGGTTTAATCGGCGTCGATTTGTTGTGGATCGGCGTCGATTGGTGGTAGTCGGCGCCGACTTAAATGAACGACGCCGATTTTATTAAATCGGCGCCGATTGAAATATAGGCATTTTTTTTTTTGTTTTTTAATTGTTTTGGAAGATGAGATTTGGGGAAATAAGAGACTAATTATGTTTGGTGATGTCGTGGATGCAGGCACGAGAGGCTCTTCATATGAGGGATGCCATCCCTGAGCTATTGGAGACGATCCTTCCTGATGTGACGGATGCAGACTGGCAGCATTTAGAGCTAGCCGGGCTCGGGGGTTTCAGATATTATAGACGAGTGCCACGAGATGTGGAGCTCATGCGGGCACTAGTGCGACGGTGGGACAGCCACACGTGCACATTTTGGTTCAGGACGGGTGAGATGACGATCACCCATGAGGATGTATTCAGGATCCTCAGATTACCGATTACTGGGGACCCGATCGAGATCACACCTCGGGAGCAGCAGCAGAGGGCCCTGGTGCGACTATACAGAGATAGGGCAGATGATTCTCGGAGATAGTATCTGGGGCAGTGAGGATAGCCTCACAGTACAGGCAGGATAGCCCTCGGAGCAGGCGGATAGCCTTGATTCAGATGGCGATATCCTATTTTGCCCTGCCAGACTCAGGAGGTGGGAGATTCCCATTGCTACTGCTAGACTGCGTTTGCGACATCTTGCAGTACAGACAGGTTTTTGCCTTTGCCGATGCCCTGATAGCTCAGGTATATTATGAGCTATGGATGTACACCACTGGTCGGAGGACAGGGATCGATGTCAGCTTTGTGCTTCATTGCTGGGCATACGAGCATATAGCAGTGATCAGGCCATCTGGGCTTCCTTGGATGCCAGCAGCAGTGGGGGGGGTTGATTATGGATTTCGGAGATGGCGGGCTGACATGGCCGCAGGAGATACAGGTAGATCAGCCGAGTGGTACTCTGAGTGTTTCAGGACGCTTACACCAGATCAGGTCATCTGGAGGCCATATCGGGCATTCCCGACATGGGCTGGTCAGGACGCCCACTTGGCAGCATTGAGACGGAGTCGGGTGGTCAGGGGCCGTAGGCCAGATATGTGGGAGCGAGTCCCGTTTATGCGGATACTGAGACAGTTTGGCCTAGTACAGACAGTACCGGCCACCTACACGCCGTATAGGCGGGATAGCAGAGAGACGGATTTGCCGATTTTGATCCCGGCAGACCCATTGAGAGAGGCCCCACCCTCCACAGACAGTGATGATGACGCGGGGGTGGATGAGGGCTACGCAGCATGGTACGACACCGAGCTTCCACGACATCTCCCGCCCTCTATAGATGTTGATGAGGAGGACATAGCTGCTACGCTGGACAGATTAGAGGGAGAGCATGCCACCCTCACACAGACACATCAGGTAGCACTGGAGGAGATCAGGGCTTTGACGGAGGAGAGGGATGCCCTGATTGTGGAGAGAGACACCGCTCGCCAGGAGCGAGATACAGCGATCCAGCAGAGGGACCGCTACTTTCGGCACAGGGAGGCCCTCAGGGCCAAGTATGGGGAGACAGGTGCCACATCAGAGTCTGGCACACAGGGTACGACCCTAGGAGGGGTACCACCAGCAGCGCCAGCAGCCCCAGCAGCATTGTTACGAGCACCGGGTACTGTGAGCCTGAGCACGTACCAGTCTCTCCTCGCTGAGGTGAGATACTACGAGGATGCCCTAGCGCAGCATGCCCCAGATGTGCCTCGATACGGGGCGAGGAGGAGAGCAGCGACGGCTACGGCGAGCGGAGCCTCGGGTGGAGGGAGTACTGGGAGAGATCGGGGTGGGCCGAGACCTCCAGCAGCAGGTGCATCGAGCTCGATAGGCGGCGGCCAGGAGAGACAGCCAGGTGCAGAGGAGGGTGGAGGGGATAGTGTCCTCCATGCGTCAGATTTTACTATATAGAGATTTGATAGATTTTGTATTTGTATAGTGATGTAGCCTCGATTGGAAGGCATTGTATAGATGGCTTGATTGGAAGCCACCCATTTTTGTACAAACACACATGTATATATAGATTGATCACGTTATTTGTCATATAATTGTACTCATGCTTTTAATTTTGATATACATGGGTAGATGGATATAGATAGAGGATAAAATAGATGTGATTGGATAGATATAGACTGATAGATGATAGAAATAGATGTGGATAGAACTTTGATAGATGGACATGATGTAACTCGGATGTACATGTGTTTAAATATTTTGATGGATATATAGACAGATGTGTTTGATGTATGGATTAGATATAGATAGATGTAATGTACCTTAGATGTACATTTTTTTCGATAGATTTTGATGGATAGATAGATAGATGATGTACGTATTTTTGATATTTTGATGGATAGATAGATAGATGTGTTTGATGTATAGATAGATAGATGTGTTTGATGTACGTATTTTTCGATATAGATAGATGTAATTTTAATGAGAAATGAATAAAGATAGATGTCCTGATAGATAAGAGGAATTTTGATAGAAGATAAATTGTGATTGAATTAACATGTGAAATGTCAATTTAACAGGATGCAAGAGCCAAAGATGAAAGCGGAAACAACCGTGACTTAGAAGAGAAGACACTCGGAAAAGAAGGGAAATGATAAGTCGGACTTCCAACCGACCATAGATAAAATCCAGATAAGAAACCGAAAGACCAAGCATACAAGGCCCTATATAAGATTAAAATAAACCTAACACTAACTAGTCGCAAACCAGATCTAGGATAGAAACGGAAAGAAAAGTAAGTAAGTATCTTGTCGGAACTTACAAGGGACAGAATACATGTCCATAGTGGAAAATAGGATTCTCCATATGATCGACAAAAGGTCTTAAATCTCAGCTTCATGATTTTGACAGAAAAGCAAACTGATCAATGCGGGAAGTTTGCTTGATATGGAAAGACTGATCGATGCGGGAAGTCTTTCAGTGATGCTAACAAGTGTATAAACTGACTGGAAGGCTGATTGATTACAAGAAGCCTTGAATATTTCTTTGAGAAACAGCCGTCCTTCAAGGGAGCGGTCTGTATTTTGAATTTGAATGATAGCCATCCTTCGAGGGTATGGTCTATATTTTTAGAATTTTTGATTCACTTGATAATATATGGATAGCTGTCCTTCGAGGGATCAGTCTATCTTTTTGGATAGCATCTCTTTTTTTTTTTTTTTTTTTTGAAACTTTTTGGAAGAAGCTGAGTTTAGACCTAGATAGATCAGATGAAGGGGAGGAGAACATAGAAGAACATGTACTCATGCCCCGAGCAGATCCGATTAAGATAAGTACTTGGGACAGATGAAGTGGTAATTAAGGTATTCCTACCATGAGGAGGAACATATCCAAAAGAAACGTGCAATGAGTAGAGCCGCGATACTCATATTTAAGGTAAACGAGTCAATAAGCGGAGAACCACACAATTTCGAATCACCACGAAAGTAGATGACTGGTTATTAGGACGGATGAAAGATCTGAGTTGCGACTAGATTTGTGTAAGATAAATTTTAACAATAGAAGGGCCGTAAATGCAAAGCATTAAGAGGTTCCGCTTCAGGGACACCATCCATGGAGGATAAACGATAAGCCCCAGACCCATATTTATGAGTGATAATGTAGGGGCCCATCCAGTTGGGAGCAAACTTACCACGTTGACTCCTTTCGAGTGTAGTGACATTTTGATTTTCCTTAAGAACAAGGTCACCAATTTTGAAGTCACGGTGTTGCAAGTGCTTGTTGTAAGCACGTTTGACACGCTCAAGATAGACTTGATGATGCTCAAGAGCGTTAAGACGCCGCTCATCTAATAATTCAAGTTGTGCTAGACGATTTTGACGATAATCCTCATCGGAGACAAATTCTCTGAGAGAAACACGGAGAGATGGGATTTGGACTTCCAAAGGAAGGACAGCCTCAGATCCATAGACGAGAGAGAAAGGAGTAGCACCAGTAGGGGTACGAATGCTAGTCCGATAAGCCCAAAGAGCAAAAGGGATATGTAAATGCCAATCCCTGCCAGCTCGACTAGTTACCTTTGCGAGGATACTACGCAAAGTTTTATTGGACGCTTCGGCTTGACCATTAGCTTGAGGATAGTATGGAGAAGAAAAACTGAGCTTGATATTGAAAGCGTTGCAGAGATTTTGCAAATCGGCGTTCTTGAAGGACTTACCATTATCTGTGATTAGCCTATGTGGAACGCCAAAGCGACAAATGATGTGTTGATAGACGAAATCAACTATGGGTTTAGCCTTTGTTGAAGAAAGAGGGATAGCTTCTACCCACTTAGTAAAGTACTCAGTGGCAGTAATGATAGAATGATGACGTTGTGAAGAACGGGGATTGATGAGACCAATAAGATCAAGACCCCACTGCGAAAAAGGCCACAAATCCGCCGCAGGTTGCAAAGCCTGACTAGGGATGTGCGTGAGATTGGAATGTTGCTGACACTTGACGCACTTCTTAGTGTATTCACAACAATCTTGATTAAGAGAAGGCCAATAATATCCCAAACGTAAAATACGCTTGGCTACAGCTAAGCCACTAAAATGTCCACCACAGATACCGTCATGGACCTCCTGGATAGCTTTAGATGATTCATGGGTTTTGAGGCATCGAAGCAAAATACCATCAAAGCCGCGTTTGTAAAGAATCCCGCCTAGGATAGTATAGCGGTTGGCGCGTTGGACAAAAGATCTTCTACCATTGGAAGTCAGATCTGGAGGAAGGACCGAATGAGATAGATAATCAACTATCTGTTGATACCACTCATCCTGAGTATGGGTTGTGACAGCATTGATTGACGTTAGTTGCCCAAGATGAGATGGTTGATCTAATCGTTGCACAGCCACATAAAGACGCGAGTCTTCGGTAAAAGGCGGGATAAGGGAGGCTAAAGAGGCCATGGTGTCCGCGAATCGATTTGCAGTACGAGGAATGGCTTGGATAGTGATCTTATCGAAAGATTGGAGTTGGGCAAGAACGATGTCACGATATTTTTGAAGGATATCATTCTTGCATTGATAGACACCTGTGACCTGATTAACGATGAGCTCAGAGTCACCAAAGATGTCAATATGACGAGCGCCGAGATTAATGGCATTTTGAAGACCTAAGACAAGAGCTTCGTACTCAGCCATATTATTGGTGCACTCAAAGTTTAATTTGTGTGCAACTGGGATAGGCGTACCCCAAGGAGGAATCATCACGAAACCCGCACCTCCCCCTTGCTGGCATTTGGATCCATCAAAGAAGAGCTTTACTTTAAATGGAGATAGACCAAAATCAATTTGTTGGATATACTCATCGGGGAATTGAGCAAGGGGGTCTTGAGTGTCCGGAAGAGGAGCATTTGCTAATTGATCCGCAATAACCTGACCCTTGATAGCCTTTTGCGGGATAAACTCGAGGTCAAATTCTGTCATGAGCATAAGCCAACGAGTGATACGATCATTGTGATAAGGCTTTGCATGAATTGTTTTGAGGGGATTGACATTTGTGACAATGTAAGTTTTGTGATTAAGGAGATAATGACGAAGCTTAGAAGTTGCAAAGAAGAGGGCGCAACATAGTTTTTCAGCTTCGGAGTAACGTGTCTCATACTCATGGAGGGTGCGACTGATGTAATAGACAGCTTGTTCTTTACCACAAGTGTCCCGATGCGAGATCATGGCTCCCAGAGCATGGTCAGTCACAGAGATATAAAGATAGAAAGGTTCCCCCTCGCGTGGAGGTGTAAGCACGGGTGGAGAAAGAAGATAAGCTTTGAGATCATCAAAGGCCTTTTGGCAATGCTCATCCCATTCAAAATGAACATTCTTACGGAGGAGATGATGAAAAGGTTGACAACGGTCCGATAATTGGGAGATAAAACGACGCACCGATTGAAGACGTCCTTGGAGACTGCGGAGTTGCTTCAAGTTAGACGGGGGAGGCATCTCGAGGATGGCTTTTATTTTTGCGGGGTCGACTTCAATACCCCTGATGGAAATGATAAAACCTAAAAGTTTACCAGTGAGAACGCCAAATACGCATTTAGATGGATTTAGACGAAGACAAAAGCGGATAAGCCTCTCAAAGAGAGGTGCAAGGATGAAAAGATGATCCTGACGACGCTTAGACTTTCCGAGGAGATCGTCAACATAATCCTCCACAGTTTTGTGCAAGAGATCATGGAAGATGTAGGTCATTGCTCGTTGATAGGTTGCTCCTGCGTTCTTAAGACCAAAAGGCATGACACGATAGCAAAAGGTCCCCCAAGGAGTTATGAAGGAAGTCTTATGTTGGTCTTCTGGTGCGATGAGGATTTGATTATATCCAGAGAAACCATCCATAAGAGAAAGCATCTCATGACCCGCAGTTAAATCTACGAGTTGGTCGATATTAGGAAGAGGAAAATCATCCTTTGGACAGGCAAGATTAAGATCCCGGAAGTCGGTACAAATTCGAATCTTCCCAGTAGCCTTAGTTACTGGTACTACATTGGACACCCATTGCGGATAATCGATGGGTTGGATGAAGCTAGCCGAGAGCAAGCGTTGTAATTCTTCTTTAACAAGAAGGGCTACTCTAGGGTGCATTTTACGCAATTTTTGCTTGACTGGTTTGATGTTGGGAAGGGTAACGATATTGTGGACCACAATATCGGGATCGAGTCCTGGCATATCCTCGTATGACCAAGCAAAGGCTTGACGATGTTTGGAAAGAAAAGCGGTAAAGTCCCCTAATTCCTGTGGATTAAGGGATTGGCCGACCTTAATGATGCGAGGGTCTTCAGAAGTCCCTATATTAAGGTCGATAGTGGCTTCGTTGAGAAGGGTAGACGTGTCAGAAGGAATAGTCTTGGGAAGATATGAATCCTCTGCCCCTAGATAGGTGAGGACAGAATCATCATCCGCACAGTGGATAGTGTTGATAGTAGGAGAGTCGTCTCCAACTATTTCAGGGAAGATTAATGGTATAGAAGCGGACCGATTGTTAGTCTCGTAGGCTAACGGCCCCAAGGAAATGGTATTGATCAAAAAAAAAAGTTAGGTGGGATGGAAATGTCATCGTCCACATCAAGTGATGCTTCTGATTTAGTGGGGGAAGGTGGTTCTTCAGTAGGAAGAGGCTCATCAAGAATAGTGACGGTGGCTTTTGAAAGAGGTTTAAATCCTAAACCAAATTTCTGATGTGGCATGAGAGTAGGAATGGATTTGAGGTCATGTATACCTTGTTCATATTTTCCCAGGCCAAAACCTTTCCACGCGCATCGATATAGATAAGTTTTTGCAAACGTGGGATTCTGTAGATAATCAAACCCTGTTGAGTAAGGTTTGGTCTTAGGAGGAGAATCTGGGTGATAGTGAGGTGTATCAAAACCACCGTAGATGAAATTAGTCTGTTGATTGGGCAGACCAATGGTGACGATGCGACCGAGACCTGGTTGATATTCAGGTTGTTTGTCTGGTCTACCATACTCATTAGGTTTGAGATGGGCATCGAAAGAAAAGAGAGGAAGCTCTCCTAGTGAGAAACGCTGCAATGTCTCTTCCAGATTTTGTAAATCCGGTAGTTTGGTTGCAGGTATGGAAGAAGATGAGGCCCCGTCAGGAGAACATGGATTTTCTTTTAAAGGGGCAGATCTTGTGGTCATGTCGCATTGTGCGGAAGGAAAAGGATCTCCTGGATGAGTATATATTTTGCCCTCATATTGATATTTTAAGCATCGATGGAGGGTGGATGGGACACAATGCATTGCGCGAATCCAGGAGCGTCCGAGGATCATGTTATAGTGGAATTTTCCTTCGACAATGTAGAAGAGTTCATGAAGCAGCTTCTTACCTACTCGAATGGGTAAGACCACAGTTCCTAGAGTGACTGCTAGCTGATCGTTAAATGATCGAAGGGCGAAAGGCGGGGGAGACACTACATTCTTTGGTAACTTAAGTTGCTCAAACGTGTGCGAGGAGATGACGTTGAGTGCAGCTCCACTATCGATCATGACACGTTTTAAGGTAGTGTTATTGATTTGGACTGTGATAAAGAGGGGAGCCTCCAAATCCTCTGAAGAAAGAGGAGGAATTTCCGAATCCTCGAAAGAAATGGTGGTTGATGGTCTATTCAATCCAACAACCCACTCGAAGGGCTGGGGCTCATCCGAATTCACTGCGATGCGACGCAGATTATCAATTAGGGCCTGGCGATGTTGTGGAGAGGATTGGATGAGGTCAAAAAGAGACATTTTGACCGGAGCCTGGGTGAGTTGTTTCATAACACTCTCCTCAACGGATACGGGAACTTGAGCCCGGGGTGCAGCACGAATAGAGACCCTGGGTCGTGGTGCTGATGAGGAAGGAGAAACGCCTTCAGGGGCTGCAGAAATGACAACCCGTGGTCGAGATGCTGAAGATGAAGATGGGTTATCATAGTGTTGGGTTCTAGTGGCGATATGGATTGTGTCAATTTGAGAAGGTGGAAGATCAAGTGGAGTGGAACCACTAGAGGTCTGAGTGGATGGTTGAGGTTTGGATGGGGCTAAGGTGACAGGAGGTACTTGTTCCTCCTCTTCCAGCAAAAGGTCACTTTCTTCCAGAAGGTTCTTGATAACGGCTTGAAGAGCTTTACATCCCTCAGTATCATGACCCGGAGTACGGTGGTAAGCACAAATCAGATCAGAGTTAAACCAGGTAGGTTTGACTCCTTTAGGGTTATAAGGTTTAATCGGAGGAAGGGTTATGGATGAAGATTGGATAAGTTGATGAAGGATTTCGGTGTAGAATCCGGTAGACGAAGAGGAGGATAGAGATGATGGAGATGGTTCTTTCACATTAACCGACTGCCGAGGTAAGAGGACTTGCATGTTCGGTTTAACAGTTTGTTTAGGAATCCTCTTATTTGTTTGGACATTTGGAGGAGCAGTCTTGGGCACTTGAGATGGGAGTAAGTGAGACATGATTGACTTTGGTGGAGGAGGAGCCCCTAAAATAGATTTTGAAGATGATGGAGATGTGACAAATTTTGCGGTCTTTGGAGGCAAAGGGGGTTGCTTGGTCGAATGTACTGATGATTTAGATAATGTCGGTTTAGAAGAGGAAGAAGCTCCCAAAGTAGGTGAAATTGGAGGAAGATAGGGTGTCTTGGTTGTTGGTAATGAAGATGATGATCCTGATAGAAGAGGTGACGTCTTTTTAGTAGGTAGGTCTATTTTTCGGAGTATTGGTGAGGAATGTGTTGTAGAAGAAGATGATGGCTTTGATGGGTGTGTAGAAGAAGACGCCTTCTCAGCGGGCAAATCCAATCGTTTATGAGGCGTGGAGAGAGATTTTTGTGGAAGAGCACCAAGAGTTTTGATGGTCCGAAATATGGGCTTTCCTTTTTCAGGGATGGTGACGACTTCAACGGCATAAGGTGATTGTAACCTTTTTGGGGGAAGCAAATGGGGAGATATTGATGGTGTAATGTTAGATTTTGGTTGTCTCGGTTTAGGTTCAGGAACCGAGCGTATAGATGTTGGTGCTACTTCTTTTGATTTTTCCTTAATAGGTGAAGTAACATTAGTGATGGAAGAAGTAAGTGATGAAGAAGTTCCTTGCGAAGGGACCACTTTTGGTGTAGTGATCATGGGTGGAACTACTGTAGGAAAAGAGATAGGAAGAGTCAAAGTCGAAGACACTTCCGTCGAAGTCGGCACGATTATAGGTATGTTCACCAAGGGCATAGTTGTAGCGGGAATGGGAGCAACAGAAGTAGATGTGTCTGTAGTGGAAACTCGAAGGAATGTAATTGCCTCGAGCATTGAAAGGATGTCTGATGATGAGACAGATGAGGAAGACACTGTCTCGGGTATGGATGGGAGATCGGACAAAGGAGCGGAGAGAGATGACTCCGTGCTTAGCAATGTAGGAATATTCAAAGGTGGGTTATCTGAAGATGGAGGAATTCCAGTGATTGGTGAAGTGGAAGAGGGTTCTGATTCGATTGCTGTGTTTGTAGATGACGTGGTTTCAGAAGCGGATTCTTCAGTAGAAATGAAGTTGATAGTGTGGGTGTTTGGTTTTTGAGATTCCGAAGAATTATGATTTGGGGCATGATTGGGGAAGGGTTGTTTAAAAACGTCCAGTGCTTGATTTGGGGGAGCATTTGGGTTATCCAGAATAAGCTCGCCTTTATCAATGAATTTTTGGACAAGGTTTTTGAAAGTCTGGCATCGTTCGATGTCATGACCCTTGGTTCTATGATAGTGGCAAAAATCGTTTTCCCTGTACCAAAATGGACGTTCTTGGCTTTCATCGATGTTCCTAATGGGGGGAAGCTCGATCATTCGAACCTCCAACATTTTTTCTAAGATAGAGGCATATGATTCCCCCAATGGAGCGAAGGATCGAGATGATGAAGCCCCTTTCCGAGAAGATGAGGAATCTCTTCGTGGTGGTTGATTAGGAGTACTATCGGTTCTGGATGTTTTTAATACGATAGCATTGGTGGACCCTTGATTCTTATCTTTAGGAGGGAAAGAATTTGGTTTGGTGAACCGAGAGAAATCTGGTTTAGATTTGGAGCGAAGTTTTAGCTTTCCTTGTTCAATGGCACGAGATTCGAGTTTGCGTGCCATCGTGAAGGCTTCCTCAAAGGTATGAAAGGTTTGGATCCTTAAAGTGGAAGAAATGTGATTAGCACAAGATCGAGTAAACAACTCGATTTGTTGGGATTGAGGAAGGGAGAAAGACAATTGGTTGATTATCCCTCTCCAACGAGCGACAAAGTCTGCAATAGACTCATCATCGAATTGGCGAATGTTATAAAGATCTGTGATCGAGATCTTATGTGCGATATTTATTGAAAAGTTTTCAACAAACATTTGGGCCAATTGAGAGAAAGAAAATAAGGAATGTTGAGGAATGTTATTGTACCAGTCTAAAGCAGGTCCTGCTAGAGACATAGGAAAGGTACGGAGCATAAGCTCCTGATCCTGGACTATGAGGTAGCAAGCATGTTTGAATGCTCGCAAATGTTGTTGAGGGTCTTCCCGACTATGAAATTTTGAAAATTTAGGAAGTTCCCATTGGGGAGGATAAGGCTTGAAAGCTACTGAGGGGTGAATGGGTTCATTACATACTTCTTCAAAGGAGTATGAAGGGCGAGCCCCTTTTGTGGAGGCTTCCAAGTCTGCGATTTTCTTGAAGAGAATTTGAACCACGTCAGATTGAGGAGGAGGTACATTGGTATGTCCCACATGAGAAGCAAGTGGTGGATGTTGTTGAGGTGTCAATGGGGGATTCATCTGTTGATGGATAGGATGATAAGAGGAATAACCAGGTGTTCTGGGTGACACCGGGTGGGGTATTTGCTGTGAGGTAGCTTGCGTATAGGCAGGCTGTGAGATAATAAGTGGTTGAGAAAATGAAGGTTGGATGACGGATGGAGCCTGTGATTGGTGGACTCCTATGTTTGTTGATTGGATCGGGATGGATTGAGGAACATGGGTGTTGGTTGGATTGGACATGTTGGGGAACAAGACCTGAAAGGGGCCTTCTAGTGCCGGGTTAGGTATTAAGGGTGCCGATGTTAGCTGATGGGCGAAGGTCACAGTTGCTGGAACATTGGAGGAAATACCCCCTAGAGGACGAGAAGTAGGAGCCAGCTGATTATTCGGAGGGGGTTGGCTCATGAAGAGGTACTGACCTTGGGACACAATGGAGGGCATAGATGAATTAACAGCAACATGCGGGTGTGCAGACGCATTCATTATAGCAAGGGCAGAAGACCTCTCAGAAGTAGGTGGTGGAATATTCGAGGTAACTGCGGTGTTAGGGATAGGTAAGACTATTTGAGAACTAGTCGACATGGTAGGTGGAAGAGAAAAGGGAGGCATAGGGGCCTCGCCCTTCTCCGTGGCTCGAGGCAAGAGAGATGGTGCAAACTGCTCTATAAAGGCCTGGGATGATCCACGAGGATAATTGTACACTTGTCGGATTGGTGGGTCTTGGTCAGATATTTGGATCGACTTGTGTACTAGGTAGTCCATGAGGGCTATTGGATTGCGATCGAGGAAAGCCTGAAATTCAGGATCCCCGCGAGGAACATACTCCGAGCCAGATGATATCTCGGAGGGACTAGGAGAAGCTGGACGTGATGGAGGCGCTTTGGTTTGATAGAAGGGATTATACGACCATGACGGGGAACCAACTAACAGCGGTCCCGAGGAAGATTGGAGGGGTGCCGAAACATCCACGCTGGTGGTGATTTCGGAGGAAGAAGGAACCTGTTGGGCCATTTTCCTAGATTGTGACCGGGTGATAACCGTCATAAACAAGCAAGAAAGAAGATTGTCCTAACTAATGCACAAACAATTCAAGCAGCGCAAGTGATTATCTCCTTTAAATTTTGATGCTTTTAAGAAAAGAAAATGTTAGGGAAGGCTTTTTAGAACAGGAACTACTCAGATAGCCAAACTAAGGATGGTTTGGGTAATGTTTGGTGAGGAGTCCCGAAGGCACTTCAGTAAAAGACCGGTACGTGGCTTGATATAGGGGCCTACCCCCGCACTTCACACACCGCTGCGATAAGGGAGTCGGGTGCTTTGCCAATATATACCAAAATCTTTCGTGAATTTATAGCGCGGCCCGAGTACCGCGTAGGCTCTTCCTCTTGGATATCACTTCCAAGTAGGCGAGGCCAGGGAAGGAGTTTTGTTTAGATGCTTTATACCTAGTGATTTTGGCTTTGTGTGCAAGGGTGAAAAATCAAATAGTGTCACTACCGATTTTGATCAATTTTCCAGCCTAATTAAAACTAGATGAAAAGCATGCAGCAATGACAAAGGAAAAGTTCTTTTTAAGCACTTAAAAACGAAGTGTTTGATTTCGATGAAGACAAGTCAAACAGATTTTTTCCCCAAATGCGATTAGGTTCTTTTTAAGCACCAAAAACTGAAGTGTTTGGATGTGATAGACAACCAACAAAGAAATCCTAAAAAGGAGAAAACACCGAAAAAAAGAGGAATACCTGTAGGTTTAGCTCTCCAAGGTGTGTGGACTTCAAAAAGCGCGTTGTTGAGCTCTTCCCCTCGAACAATCCCACGAACAAGCAAAGTGCTCCGCAAGAAAAGATCAAGCAAACAACAAACAAGATCCGGAAAGATACATCCAGATAATGGCGAAACGAAAAATTTCTATTTTAAGGAAATAGAAAAATTTCAAGATAATGATTTCGCCTAAAAGCAAGATTGAAATGATGAACAGAAATGCTCAAATAGGACTGATAGAAATCAGTGAAGAAAAGGAACAAAGTTCAAAACTAGAAAAGAAATGAACTTACCAATAAGGGACTTTGGTTCAAGTCCCACCGGGCGTGCCAGAATGTAGATCAAGAATTTCGCGTTTGTTACCTGTCCAAGTTAATGCACCAAACTAAACACAGAAACCCTGAAAAACTCCAATAAAATCGATACCTGATGGATAAGATCCGAAGATGTAGACGGATGAGGAAGCCGATGTAGACAAGACGGGCGCACACGAGCAATTCGCACAATCGATCCGAATAACCTGCAAAACACCGATGCTTGACAGAAAAAGACCACGTTAAAAGATATTTAAGTGGACTGCCCGAGAAGCGGGTCCGAGAAGCGATAAGCTTCCTCGGTGGATGTCAGTCCACGTTTTCAATTAAGAAAAGAAGCATACATGATAAAAGATGTAAATAAAGACTAGATTTTCTGATTGCAGTAATAAGAATCTAAACAGCAGACAGAAAGTACAGAAAACAGGGAACTATGAAATAAATGCTGGATTTGTGTTACCTGTATCCTTTTACCTATCTGCAGAGAAATCGGCGTCGACTGGGTAGAATCGGCGTCGATTGAGACTGGTCGGCGTCGATTGAGAAGGGTCGGCGTCGACTGGATAAGATCGGCGTCGACTGGAGACAGATCAATCGATCAGGGACTGTGCGACAAGATTCGGGAATTGGAAGGTGAATGTGGTCTGCTGGATGTGCCGAAGTTGGCGAGATACTGGAACAGAGTCACCAGATGATAGATGGTCGTGACAGGGACAGAGTAACGGTGCTCCTCTCAGGGATTGATTTGGACAGGATCTGTCCCAATCTGAGACAATTGATGCTAAAAGGATCTCTCTTTCTCACACCCTGTATCTCTCTCGCTCTCTGTTCGTGCGTAAGTGCTCTCTTTTTTCGCCTGTTCACTTTTTCACTCGTTCGTGATCTCTTTTCGGTCTCTTCGGTCCTTAGAACTGAGTTCTGGACTTGCTTTTATAATCGGCGCCGCTCCTAAAAAATCGGCGCCGACCATATGGGTCGGCGCCGATCGCGGAAAAGACTCCCGAGGTGGCCAAAAATGATCGATTTCGAGAAAGATAAGACTTATCCTGACTACGGGAAAATATCCTGCTTAGGGAAGATTAAAAATAGATGTGATACATGGATAGAATAAATTTGGGGTGGATAAGTGATTAAGATGCATGGGAAGAAGCGTAATTAAATATTTAATATTTAATCACTCATGGGTAAGATGTGATGGGATGAATTAAATTTGGAATAAGTGATTAAATCACAAATTGGATAATATCCCAAGGGGATAGTTGGTGACGTAAACGTGCCCCAGGTTACCTAAGCAAGTAAACAGATGAGAGGGACACTAAATTGAGTAACCAATTTACACTTGTTCTAAAAGATAAAGTAATTTTTATGTGATTTAGTAAGAATTTTCACGCTACATATGCTCTTCCTTCGCACCTTTTGGCGATCTTAGGAATCAAAAGCAAGCTGTAAATTCCTTTTATTGATATCAATTTGCAATGGAAAATTACTAAAATCGTTGTCTACAGGACCTAACGCTTGTCAAAGAAAGGCGTCAAATAAAAAACACAAACCCGCTAATACACATGTTTCTTCTAGGTTTCCAAATGGTGTGATACTTAAAACCACATTAAGTTAAGAAAGATAAAAAACACACTATATTCAAAACATTGTATTGCAGGTTTCGAAAAAGGGTACATCGTTATCCGCTCAACTGGAACATAACCCCTTTGGCATAATGCCTTAAGCTACAACAATGGGGGTGGTTCTAGGAACCATAAAGTAATCCAATGCTGAGTAACCTCGTGGATGAAACAGGAAGCACAAGGCTTACCCACTTTACTAGTACGCCTTGTGAGATAGAGTTACCAATTGTCCATATGACAACCCCAGGGAGAGCACACGTGGATGCACTAGTTGCCCTTTATGATTGAAGGGGGTAAAGTAAAGTGGAGATACTCCCAAGATAGGTAAGGGACTATTTGGGTAAATCACGCTCGCTTAAGACAACTTTGTAACACGTACTTGAGAGAACTTACTAAGGAGGTCATTTTATCTTGGAGCCCACTTTGCTAGTCATTGTCGCATCGAGCCACATGAAGTGACAACTTATTTGGAGTATGAACCTTATTTTTCGAATAAGGCAAAGATTCCACTTAAGTTTGACCTAAGTGCCTTTCATCACAAAAATTAGATGATGTTTCACTTAGCTTACCTTCTTTATCACCTTCGAACGAGGCAAAACTCTTCCCATTTGACGAGTAGTTTATTTTCACATATTTTGATCTATACATTTTTGTTCTTGTTTCCCATTTGGGACAACAAAAGGCATCTTTTGGGAGTGTTTTCATAGATAGTGTTCACCACTTTTTTTTCTGTTTACACTCATCCATGTTTACAGCTGAGTAGTTAAATGTCTAAAGTGTGTGGATGCGTCCTTATATCTTTGATGGCCACTTGATCTTGATTTCAGGATCGTCATCATAGCTAGGATTGATTCAACTTTTGATCTCCCTTTGACATGTTACATAGTTTGCATTGTCTTGACATAATTAAGATACTTATGTCATGTTTCTCATAAATATGATCTAAGTGTCAGCATTGTGGCGTTATGTTGCCCACGTTTTAACACATCCTTAGTATACTTTGAATTAGTTTTATTTAAAACATTGTCACAGATCTTGAAAGGTGTTGCTTACTTTGTTTGTGTCATTTCGATACCACTTTGACACTAATATCTCACTTCTCCACGAAGCTTGATAGACGTGTCCAATTGGTGTGGTTACGTGGCTTACATTTGTAAACCTCACCCTTTAACATTTAGGCCTTATTGGTTGTTAAACTTGTCATGGTATCCTTTGATAGGGATTCACATCTACCCTTTGTTAATATTTACACCTTGTTCACTTCGAGCTTGACATAAATATTGACATTATGTTGATCATCTTTGCATCACATTTTCATATGGTGTATTTCCTTGTTGATTGGATTTTCATTTCATACTTGCATGATTGTTTCTTGTGATTATTTAGAAAATTTATTTTCTAGGAAAATCCCTCTCAATCTCATCAAGATTGCGTCATCACAATGTCTAATTTCCTTAGACCTTCTTCAGAAAATCGCACACGCATCTCCATACTTACAGAATTTCTAGCTAGTTTTCCTTATGATACCCAAATCAGCATGCCACTTCCTTCCCTTTGAAGGAGTTCCATCACACTATCTAGATCTATACATTTGTGCTTAAAATGATGCCAAAAATGACTAACTATCATGCGGTTTCTCACATTTACAACAAAACGGAACCTAGGTTTAACAATTCAAATAAAAATATTCCCATTATAACTAAACCTCGTTTGGTTCTTCGTGCTAGAGAACCCACACGGGTAACTCGTTCCCCACCTTCATCTCATAGTTGGTGGTATGATTTGGATGCTTCTGATCCAAATTATTATTCGAGTTCCCCCCACTCTTCTTCTAATTCCAATCCAAACATTTCCTCTTCTTCTAAGGATTCCAATCCAAACATTTGCTCTTCTTCTAAGGATTCCAATCTAAATATTTCCTCTGAATCCTCTGATGATCTAGATCCAAACTTCTATTCAGATTCATCTAATTCGAATCCTAAGTCATCTCATGCAACTCCTATGGCATGGTCCTCCCTATCTTCGTAGGAACCTCTTCATCATACATTTAATATGACTCCTATGTCGCGGTCCTCCCTTTCTTTTCAGGACCCCTTTTATCAGTCACCTCAACGACTTCTTCTTCCTTTGAAGATATGTGCAACTCTAAATCCCTCCAATCAAACATCTAATAGAATTTTCGAATTACAGTCCTCTTTCTTTGTAGGACCCTTGTTATTATTCATCTGATGCGATTCTTGAATCACGGTCCTCCCCTTCTTCACAGGAGCTTCCTCATCAATTACCCCCAATAAATCTTCCTTCTTTGAAGATTCATATGACTCAAAGTTCTTCAATTCAAACATCTAAATTTACCCATGCATCACAATGTATAGAATTTAGACTTATTCCTACTAGTTTATAGATGATATACCATCATATAGGTAGGTCCACACAACCTTCTTCTACTCCTGAGACATCTAGATACACATCTTCTTTGTCTCTCACATCATCTTCTTCGATCAATCATCATCAAATATATTCTAAGTCTTCCACACCAAGTAAACATATTTCTTCCAATCAGCCCCTGGTGGTCGATCAACAACTCATACCGATTGTTTTCTTTCAGAATGAAGAAAAAATCAGGGTATTTATAGGGGCATATGAAGATATTCCTTTAACAAATTACAAAAAAGGATTGTCTTTAGACATCGATACGTCTATATATTGTGAGGAAAAGGTTGATTCCTTTTATCAAGAAATGGAGGAAGAGCCTCAGATCATGTAACTTGATCCTCCTCTTAATCTTCCATCTTCCCATTCTTCATTATGTGATAAAACTCCTTGGTCTTACATTGATCCATGGCCTATCTTCTCATCACCCAATAACTCTTTGTCTATCATAATTCCTCAATCACAATCTCTTATGGGGTCAACGCCAATTAGCCCTTCATTTTCATCTAGGTGTGGGTCACCTTCTAGTAGCGCTCCCTCTACTATTTGTGGGACATTTTTTATTATTCCACTATATTCTATTCTTCGGGCATGCCCAACTATACCCTTGTCTTCTAGGTATGGATCACCCTCGGGTAGCCCATCATCTTCTATTCTTGGGCCACATCCTAGTAGCCCTTCATATTCTATCTATGGGTCACATCCTAGTAGCCCTTCTTCTTCTATTCTTGGGCCACATCCTAATAGCCCTTCATCTTTTATCTATGGCTCACCTCCCAGTAGCCCATCCTCTTTAATTCTTAGACCATATCTATTTCATCCATCATATATTTCTTCTATCAATGGTTGGGAAAATCCCACCCTTGTTTCTTGCATCAGTTCTAAACGTCAATGTTAAATTTCTTCTCCTTCTTGGGATCATACAAGTCATGCGTTAGCTTATAAAAAACCCAAACAATTTCTTAATCAATCTCAGATCAAAATTGCAAAGAGCTCTATAGCTCCCAACAAATCAAACAATTTGAAAATTCTAAATCAAGTCGATTCAAGAATGCACACCAACGTAACCATCAAGTATGGCATAAAGTGCATAAACCTCTAGATGGGGAATTAGATCTCCCACATATGAAATCCATGTTTCAAAACAAATCTTAATCATTTATTGAGTCTGAACTCACCTCAATCATCAAGATCGGGGATAATATCACTCTTAATAAAAAAATGTACCTAGTATTCCTTATCAAGGAAGTTGCAAACATTGTTGTTGGATCTTACCACAAAGAGTGACTTTAATAGTCCTAACCTCTTAAAACTGTCAAAAATCTAAAAATAAACAAATAATTCAAAAATAGAAAAAACATTGAGAAAACACAAAAAAAATCAAAGGTACAAGGATCAAACATTGCAATCAGGTATTTGTGTACACATGGATGTTTCTTTCTTCCCTTCCTTGTTATTCTTCTGCAAGTATTTCTACCATTTTCATCCTTTTGGTGATATTTTGGTTAGCCTAATTGCACGCATTTTACGAAATTTATCTCTATGGTATCTATTTGACACTGGTCTTTTATCACCTTGATAAATTAAAGAACGACTAACCTCTTAGAGATCTTATCACATTCAACATCTAATAAACTTGTTGCGAAGAAATATTGGACATATTTGTTGACACTAGCCAATGTTATCATCATAATCACTTCCACCTCCTTTCATCAAGCCATAAGTGGTTCTTAACCCCTTGTCAAACAAAAGAGCTGAAATAAGTTTTCAGAAAGCAAAAGAATCAAAATCAATCTTAAATAAAAAGCTAAAAGCTAAGAGCAAAATCAAATTGATATATAACTCTATCTTGGGGTATTTCCAATAATCTCTATTGAGGTTATGAATGCCATACTAGCAGTAGAGAATTGTTGCAATTAGAATAAAATACATCTCTATTGGGGCTATGGATGTCTGGCTTGTAGCGGAGCAATGTACGACTATTCTTTCACTATCCATTCACAAAATCACCTATCAAAATAAATCATTCCTACACATTGGCTAGGGTATCTTCCCTTGTTATCTATTAAATCTTCCCTTCAAGAGGAAATAAATTCCATGTGCACACACTAGATCTCTATGAGTAAATAGGATTAGTATGTTACCAAGTGTCTTTTTTTGGACCTTGTTCAGACTCTTACTCTAGTCCATTTCTCATCTCACGATTTGTCCCTTTGGCTAATTACTTATTCATTACAAGCATTCTAAGCTACATTCACATCATTCACATTGTTCTTCTACTTTGTTTAGAACATCCATGTGTATAAGATTGCTTTTTTTCCATGTTTTCAGACACCTTTGTCCCCTTTCACAAAAAAAATCTTCTCCTTCCTTTCTATAATGTGCTTTTAGGCCAACTTACGCTGGGGGCATCCTTGCTTCTTCCCAGCACTTCATTGGTTTATGTTCACCATCATGTTGAACCTATTCATAATGGCCTTGGGTCCCGCTTCTACCTGTGAAGAGTGTTGGAAATATTATCATTGATGTCAAAGGATTAATCATTGATGTATTTGGTTAATGGAAATGTGTAATGAAAGTTGACGGAAATATTGACAGATGTTGACAACAGAAGTTGACAGAACTATTGACAGATGTTAACAGAAATGGTAGAAGGTAACGGAAATAACCAGCAGTATAGAAAGGATGAAAATGAAAGTTTAACTATATGAAAAGAAGTATTGTTACATGGTATAAGCGAGATATACACAGTTGTACATATGAGAAAGATATCAGCATTTTACGGCGTTCATATGCCATGTTTCATGGTCAAAAAGAATATTTAATGATGGCTAGCAGTGATTTAATGATGAGAGTAATTTTATTAAATAAAGGGCCAGTGCATTTAATGGAGTATATTGCATTGTTTAATGTGCATTTAATAATTTTTATGGGCTACATTAATTAGTTTTGGTTTTAAGCCGACTAATGCACTTAATTAAGTTGTGTTAGTTAAATAATGGAAAGGTTGTGTTGGATAGAATGATGAGTCTTTTGGAAAAGATGTGAGAAGGATATATAAGGAGATAGAATGATTTCATTTAAAAAAAAGCACACATATTGAATATTTTGTGTGAAGAGAGAAAAGGAAGAGTAGAATATGAAATAAAAAGCAGTGAAGGGCAGATTTATTTTTGAGGAAAAGTTGCAGCGGTTTATTTATGTGAAGGGACTGAAATAAATAAAAAAGGGATATTCTGAGAAGCAATATTATTCTATCACTTGTTGAAGCAACAACAACATAAAAGATAGAAAAGAGTTTGTTTTTTTGTGAGGAAGGTTGGTTCCTTCATATTTGAAGAGATAGGTGCCTCTTGCTAAGTTGGTGCTTAGAAAAAAGGGGTTGGTGCTCCTGTAGGTTGATGCCTACAAAAATTGTAATTTGGGGATTAGTGTCTCCCGTAGGTTGGTGCCTACAAACATTTGAGAAATATAATAAAGAATATTTTCTCTATGGTTTTCTCCCGAAAGGGTTTCCACGTAAATCTTTGTCTATTTGTAGTGTGTTGGTTTGCTTTGCATTCATTGATTGCTTTGATATATTCTCTGTGAAACTGATTAATTGTGATTATGGATCTGAGATTAAGTGTTAAATTTAAAAGAATATCATAATACTGAATCACCCACCCTCTCAATATTATCTTGTGCTTAACAATTTATATTAGATCGGGTGTCTTCAAGAACAATCTAACAATTGGAAGGTAGATTTCAGACGCACATATGGCTACTCATCAAGTACAAGAAGGTTTTTCTTCAAACAAGGCTCTATTGTTTGATGGAACAAACTATGCATTTTGGATCATAAGAATGAAAACATATATAATGGCACTAGGGTTTGATATTTGACAATCAGTAACAGTTGGATATATAATCCCATCAGTTCCACTGATAAATCAAACTGGAAAGAAGGCTTTTGAAAACAATGCCAAGGTAATGAATGCTATCCTATGTGGCCTGTCAGAATCTAAGTTTGTTAAAGTAATGTAATTTGACATGGTGAAGGAGATATGGGACAAAATTTGAACTGTCTATGAAGGTGATGACAAGGTTAAAATGGCTAAGCTTCAAACTCATAGGAGACAATTTGAGTGCTTGAAAATGAAGGATGAGGAGAATGTTTTAGCCTCTCTTCTTCGCATGGATGAGGTTGTCAATGTCATAAGACGGTTAGGTGAAATTATTGAAGAATCCATAATCATTCAAAAGATTCTAAGATCTCGACCATTAAGATTTGATGTTAAGGTGTCTTCCATTGAAGAAATGAAGGATCTTGATAAGTTGAGCATGGAAAAACTACATGGAATACTGACTGTGTGTGAAATGAGGATTGAGTCAAATAGACCATCAAAGAAGGAAGTTGCATTCAAAGTCTCAAAGAAATAGAAAATCGAAGAACTTGAGTCGAATGAGAACTCAAGTAGCAAAGAAGATGATAAAGAAGCCTTGTTCATTCGAAAGTTAAAGAAAGGATCTAGAAAGTACAAAGGTAAGTTACCATTTAAATGTTTTAACTGTGGTAAAATTGGTCATTTTGTGGCTAAGTGTCCAGATAAAGAAGATAGTGACGATGAGGAAAGAAAACCTAAATTCAAAAGGTAATTCAAGCAAAACAAAGGAAAGAAAAGATTAGAAAGCAAAAGAAAATATTATATTCAAAAGGAAGTAGTAGATCATCCAAAGAAAGTGGGATAACTGACTCAGATAGCGATAATGAAGAAATATTATTCATGGCTATAAAATATGACTTAGAAAGAGATGAAGACATGGAAGAAAAAGGTGAAGTGAATCTTCAAGAGGAACTTATCTGTGCTTTGGGAGAGTTGAAAGCTGTTAAAAAAAATCAAAAACAAAATTTACAGATCCTAAAGTATGAAGAAGAAGATCGTAACTTTGAAGCTAAGATATCACAATCTCTTGAAGAATCAGGAAAGATGATCATGGATCTAAACCCCAAATTTAATAATCAAAATGAGTTTAAGAAGAATTAAGAAATCAACTAAGGACTAAGGAAGAAGATTACAAAAAGTGTGAGTCAGAGATCGTTGCTTTGAGAAAGGACTTGGAAAAGGCAAATGCTAAAGTTACAAGTAATCTAAAATTCGGGAAAAGTACTGAGATACTAGATGAAATTCTGAACCAACAAAAGTCAACATCTAACAAGACTGGTCTTGGATATATGGAAAGACAAGAAACCACTAACACAAAAGGTATAGATTTGTTGAAAGGGACAAGAGCAGAGAAGTCGAAGACCTATGCAGAGACACTCAAGGAACCAATGAAGAATAAAGAGTTGAAAAGGGAGAAAAGCTTTATGAAGATCAACACTTCCTACAAGGAAAGCAAAGATGAGAACAAGTCTAGAAGACCAAATCCTCGAAGATATACTCACACATGTTAAGGTTTGAAAATTATTTCTATAGCTATATCTTCTATTGTAATCATTTTGGTCATAAAGCAATAGATTGTAGAATATAGGTGAGAGACAACAATATAAAGAACAAAGGTGTGTATGGATTCTCAAATAGAAATCACAAATCCTTTGCTCCTTTATCAAACTATGTTGAAGATATTGTTTGTTATAACTGTAATAACTATGGACATATGGAAAGATTTTGTAGAACCATCCAAATCGAACTGGAAGGTAAATACTCCAGAAATAAAGAAGAAAGAAGGTACAAAATTTTGGAAACAGAAGAAAGAGGATGATGGGAAAGATAAAGAGAAATATATGCTTGTTCAAACAACATTCCATGCACAGGATGAAGGGAAGTTGTGGTACATTGATAACGGATGTTCAAGACATATGACCAGAGATAAAAGTAAGTTCATCTCATTGAAGAAAGTAAATGAAGATACGGTAAAATTCGGTGATAACGCTAAATAAAAGATCAAATTGGAAAAGGTTCATTGAGTCTTGATAATGGTAAAACAAAAATAGAGAATGTTTTATATGTTGATGGATTAAAGCATAATCTCTTAAGTGTAAGCCAAATGTGTGATCAAGGACACACAGTTAAGTTTTATGCTGAAGGGTGTGAGATAAGGAAGGCTGACACGGGAGAGTTAGTAGTAGATGCACATCAAACCACAAATAACCTATACATGCTCGGAGAAGTAAAAGGAGAGATTTTTTTTTAAGTCAGGTTGAAGAGAGTTGGTTATGGCATAGAAGGATGGGGCATATAAATATTGATAATCTTGTGAAAATCAGCAACAAGCAAGCTGTGCAGGATATGCGTAAGGTAATGAAACCTGCAAGTACTCTATGCAAGCAATGTCAACATGGAAAACAAACCAGAGAAAGGTTTAGAATGAAGGAGTATTCGACCACCAAACCACTGGAGATGATTCATACGGATTTTTGTGGACCTACCAGAATAGAAAGTATACAAGGTGAGAGTTATTTCATGTTATTCATTGATGACTACACTAGAATGACTTGGGTAGCCTTTCTAAAAGAAAATTCAGAAGCATTTGAGAAGTTCAAATATTTCAAGGCTTTAGTAGAAAATGAAACCGGATTGAAAATAAAGTGCCTGAGGTCAGATCATGGAGGTGAGTTCACATCAAATGAATTCATTGAATATTGTGAAGATCATGGAATCAAAATATAGTACTTGGCTGCAAGGACTCCACAACAAAATGGAGTGGCAGAAAGAAAGAATCGAACCGTCTAATAAATGGTTAGAACCATGTTAAATGAATCTAAGCTATCAGATAAATTTTGGAGAGAAGTGGTAAATACGGCTATTCATATCTTGAATAGAGGGAAAATCATACTTAATCATGACAAAACTCCTTATGAATTGTGGAAAGGAAGACCAACTACTGTAAAATATTTCAAAGTGTTTGGGAGTAGATGCTTTATTAAAAGAAATGAAGATAACTTGGGAAAATTTGATTCAAGAGCGGATGAAGGAATTCTTGGCTACTCTATTAAAAGCAAAGCCTACATATGCTATAACAAAAGACTACAAACTATAGTAGAAAGTGCAAATGTGAGAGTGGATGAAATCGTGAATCAAAAATCTAAAGAACCTACAGAAGAGCCCTTATAAATACCCGAGGTAGTAGAAGAAAAAGAAGAGGAAGAAGATGTTGAAAAATTAAGTAAATCTAAAAGGCAGGACACCAAAACACCATCTCGTTTTGTTAAGAAGAATCATGTTGAAATTCAGATAATTGGAAACCTTGATGATGGAGTATAGACAAGAAGAAGAATTGTAAGTGCATCAGAACCAGTAAATTTATCCTTACTATCCAAAATAGATCGGAATAAATTTGTAGAAGCCAACCATGATAAACATTGGATAAAGATAATGGAGGAAGAGTTAGATCAAATTGAGAAGAATGAAACATGGGAACTTGTACCTAGGCCAAAGGATCAGAATGTCATTGGCACTAAGTGGGTATTCCAAAATAAATTTAATGAAGATGGGAAAGTCACTCGAAACAAGGCAAGGTTAGTATGTAAAGGGTATGCTCAAGTAGAAGGTGTTGATTTTGAAGAAAATTTTGCTCCTATTGCTAGATTAGAAGCAATTAGAATGTTTCTTGCTTTTTCGGTATGCAAGAACTTCAAAGTCTATCAAATGGATGTCAAATCAGCATTTCTAAATGGGAAGTTATAAGAAGAATTATACATAGAATAGCCTGAACGACTCCTCCTATCAGAAAATGAATATTATGTGTGTAAGTTGAAAAAGGCCTTGTACGGATTAAAAAAAGCTCCCAGAGCATGGTACTCAAGGCTTGATAAGTACCTAAAAGATCAAGGGTCCAAGAGAGGACTTGCTGATAGCAATCTTTATATTAAAACTCAAGGTGAGCTCCAACTTATTGTTGTTGTATATGTAGATGACATAATTTTTGGAGGAGAAAATGAGGAAATGTCCAAGAAATTTGTCAAAGACATGCAAAAGGAGTTTGAGATGTCTATGTTGGGAGAGTTATCATTTTTCCTTGGATTGCAAATTTCTCAATCTGATAAAGGAATATTTATATCCCAAACCAAGTATGTGAAGGAAATGTTGAAGAAATTTGGTATGAGGGAATGTGCACCTGTTAGCACACCTATGGCTACCAAGACTAAGTTGAGCAAAGATGGTGAATCTTCGAATGTTGATCAAACTCTCTATAGATCAATGATTGGGAGTTTACTATATATGATGGCATCCAAACCAGACATCATGCAAACAGTGGGTATGGTTTCTCATTTACAAGTAGGGCAACAAGAAACACATGTGTAAGCTCTAAAATGCATATTTAGATATCTAAAGGGAACTACTAATTATGGGTTACGGTACCCAAGGGGTAAAGAATTCACATTGGTAGCTTATACCGAGTCAGATTGGGTAGGATGTGTGGATGATAGAAAAAGTACAAGTGGAGGAGAATTTTTCCTTGGAGACAACTGGTATCATGGTTAAGTAAGAAGCAAAACTTTGTATCCTTATCAACATCAGAAGCAGAGTATATAGCAGTAGTGTTATGTTGTACTCAAATTTTATGGATGAAGCAAACCTTATAAGATATCAAAGTAGAGTATGATCATCCAATCTCCATATTCTGTGATAACACCAGTGTGATAAGTATTTCAAAGAACCTGGTTATGCATTCCAGAACACAGCATATTCCCATAAGATATCACTCCTTGAGAGAGTAGATGGAAGAAAATCAAGTAAAGTTGGAATTTATTGCTACATACGAACAGATAGCAGATATATTCACCAAGCCACTTCCAAAGGAGACATTTGAATATCTACGACAGAAGATGGGAGTAATATCCTTTGCTTCTTCCCATTGAAAAATCAACAGAATAATCGGTTGAGGGGGAGCTAAACATTGAAATATTTAACTCCTAGATTGGCCCTTTGCCATTGATGTCAAAGGAGGAGAATGAATGTAAGGGGGATTCGCAGCAATGGAGAGTTGCAGATAAGTTTTTTTTGAAGGTTACCATCAATGACAAAGGGGGAGATTGTTGGAAATATTTTCATTGATGTCAAAGGCTTAATCATTGATGTATTTGGTTAATGGAAATGTGTAATGGAAGTTGATGGAAATATTGATGGATGTTAATTATGGAAGTTGACGGAACTATTGACGGATGTTGACCAAAATGGTAGAAAGTAACGGAAATAACCAGCAGTATAGAAAGGCTGAAAATGAAATTTTAACTACATGAAAAGAAGTATTGTGACATGGTATAAGTGAGATATACACATCTGTACATATGAGAAAGATATCAAAATTTTAAGGCATTCATATGCCATGTTTCATGGTGAAAAAGAAGATTAATGATGGTTGGCAACGATTTAATGATGACAGTCATTTTATTAAAGAAAGGGCGAGTGCATTTAATGGAGTATATTGCACTGTTTAATGTGCATTTAATAATTTTTATGGGCTGCATTAATTACATTTGATTTTAAGCCGACTAATGCACTTAATTAAATTGTGTTAATTAAATAATGGAAAGGTTCTGTTGGTTAGAATGATGTGTCTTTTCGAAAGGATGTGATAAGGATATATAAGGAGATAGAATCATTTGATTTAAAAAAAGCAAACATATTTAATATTTTGTGTGAAGAGAGAAAAGGAAGAGAAGAATATGAAATAAAAAGTAGTGTAGGGTAGATTTATTTTTGATGAAAAGTTGTAGTGATTTATTTATGTGAAGGGACTGAAATAAATAAAAAAGGGATATTCTTAGCAGCAGTTTTGTTCTATCACTTGTTGATGCAACAACAACATAAAAGATAGAAAAGAGTTTTTTTTTTTTTTTCTGAGGAAGGTTGGCGCCTTCATATTTGAAGAGATAGGCGTCTCTTGCTGAGTTGGTGCTTAGCAAAAAGGGGTTGGTGCTCCTGTAGGTTGGTGCGTAAAAAAAATGTAATTTGGGTATTGGTGTCTCCCGTAGATTGGTGCCTACAAACATTTGAGAAATATAATAAAGAATATTTTCTCTATGGTTTTCTCCCGAAAGGGTTTCCACGTAAATCTGTGTCTATTTGTAGTTTGTTGGTTTTCTTTGCATTCATTGATTGCTTTGATAAATTCTCTATGAAATTGATTAATTGTGATTACAGATCTGAGATTAAGTGTTAAATTTAAAAGAATATCATAATATCGATTCACCCCCCTATCAATATTATCTTGTGCTTAACAAAGATTTTGCCTTTGAATACTCCCACCTAATCGCTGGGGTATTTTTGCATCTTCACCTTTCTTGCACGCACGCGGCCTTATGCCCTTGTACATCCCATCTATCGCTAGGGGCATTCACGCTTCCTCATTTTCCTATACATAGTTTTAGAAAACTTTCAAAATAAATAAAAAAACATTCAAATATGTTATAAAAATCACAAAAACATTCCAATATGTTAGAAAAATCACAAAAACATTCAAATATGTTAGAAAAATCATCAAAAACATTCAAATATGTTAGAAAAACCAAAACATTCAAATATGTTACAAAAGTCACAAATACATTCAAATATGTTATAAAAATCATCAAAAACATTCAAATATGTTAGAAAAATCATAAAAACATTAAAATATGTTAGAAAAATCATCAAAAACATTAAAATATGTTAGAAAAATCAAAACATTCAAATATGTTAGAAAAATCAGAAACATTCAAATATGCTAGAAAATCACAAAAACATTCAAATATGATTCAAAAAACTTCTAAAAATCAATATAAATCATCCTACCAAACGTTGTTCTTTGGTTCTTTCTTATTCTCATCATAAATGACTTGTGGATCATCTTGATCTACCTCCATCAACAAAAGCTAATGTTCTTACTATGTCTGTACTCTGGAGCACAACAAGTTGTCTAGTAATGTTTCGTAGTGCACATTGCTTTTTCATCAGACCCAAGTGTCCTTTGTTATTCCCTTTTCATGTATCCTTTCTTGGGGCACCATCATTAACCCTTGTCGTTAATTTGAATAGGTTGGAACTAAAACTTGATAACAAAAACATTACATTTTGTTTCTCTGTTAGGCTAGCTTGTTTACTTTCTTGTATTGCATTGCATTATGTATGTTGCATGGAGTTACGCATCTTTTACTTTCTCGTATTGTATTGCATTTTGTATGTTGCATGGAGTTAGTGTTTTTAGTAATGGACATTTTTTTGTATATGGCTTTTCATGTCATACTACACTTTTGTTCATTCTTTTTTAATAAGGACCGATGATGAAGATCTCTAGCAATATGATGAAAAATAAAATTGTTTAAAAGGCATTCGATGGATGTTAGCTTATTCCCCCTTCCTTATACTCCTTTTCTTATATATCATTTTTCTTCTTCTTCACAATATTCTTTCTTTTGTTCTCTTTCTATCCTCTTTTCAATCGTCGATTGATTTCTTCTATCACCACATCGAAAATCGAGGGGGCATCCTTCATTCTACTCAAATTTTCTTCTATCCCTTCAAAAATTTCTACTTGTTTATGCTTGTCTACTTTCTTTGAAGTGATGTCGCTTACACCACCCCAAAGAAAGGAAAATGTAGACACCTAAAATATGATTACACTTAGCATTTCATCCAATTCAACCAATTAACGACACTTTGTTAAATCCCCATACTTTGCTCCATTCTTGAATGCCCATTCACGACACTCTTCTAGTCATATTCCTCCTATAATCAAGTTATTTGGCTAATATCTCTCTTATTAGCTAAACATTCCAACTTTCAAGCATTCAGAACCTCCCTAGTTCTCTCTAGACCACTTCTATTGGCTTCGTAGGCTATCTATTAGTCAAAATTGGTTATCCAGACCCCTCCCAACTCTCAATGCATCTCTAATCACTTGCTAATAAATTTTAACTAGCCTAATCCTAGCTTAACTAATACTAAAGCATGTTTATCCTAATCTAATCTAAAAGTGATTTTTGAGCTTTAGTCCCACATGCGCCCCAAATTCCAAATTCTCCCAAGTGGAAAGCTATAAATACAAGGTTAAGCCTACCCATTCAAACTACAACTTTACACACAAACACACCTTGTTTACATAACAAAATTTCTATCACATTTGGAGATATTGGTATTAGAAATCATTTGTGATAGCTTTAAGCTATAGAAAATTTGGATATTGGCCATACTCCTTTGTTAAGATCTCCCCCTTCTTGCATCCATCCATTCCAAATATAGTTAGTAAGGGAAGCTCTAAAGCTTGGCCATGTAGCCAACTTGGAAAGATCTCTTCACTATGTTTGGGAGTAAACAACACACAATTTGATTGCTTAGAATCTAACTAGGTTCACTTTCATTAAGCTTTCATAGAGTAGAGAGCAGTATATATGCTATGGTTTGAATGTTAGTTTCAAATTTATATATGCATAGATAGTTTGTTGTTTAACTCTAATCTCATGGTGCATGGATGAGTTACCAAAACTTTGAGGTTCTTCAGCCTCATCCCATAGCTTTTGCAACTTTCCATTGCACACAACAACATCCATTACTCTTTGAAAGGTTTGTCTAGCATTCATCAGATCACAGGGCATCCTGACATATACATAAGTCCCTCAAGGAGTAGTAAAGGTTGTCTTGATCCTTTTTGTCTCCTTCACCACAACTTGGTTATAACCAAAGAAACCATCTAAGGTGGAAAGCAACTCAAAACTAGTCACTAGCTATAGTATATTTTCCATGTTTAGTAAAGGATAATTATCCTTTATTTATGCTCTTTTCATATTTCTAAAATCCACACACAACTTGATCTCACCATTCTTCTTTTTGACTGGTACTAGATTTCCAACCCAGGAAGAATATCTTGTGGGCTGAATAATCCCTCCATCCTTCAACTTCTTTAGTTCCTCTTGCATCTTAAGAGATTATAGTGGATTGATTGGTCTCTATTTCTGCTTGAAGGGTTTTGCATTGGACTCCAAGGGAATATCATGTTGAAACAGATCCTCTCTGTATGCCTTCAGCTAAGAATAAGTCCAAGCCATGCAGTCTTGATACCTTTTTAGCAATTGAATGTAGGACTGCTTCTCCTCCTTGCTCAGATTTCTTCCTAACCAGATATTCCTTGGTTTCTCCTTTGTGCCAAGTTCATGCTCATCAATATCCCTTGAGGCTGCCATGCATCTTATAATAATGTGATCAATGTTATCAAAATTGGACTCAAGAACAAGCAACCCTCTAGGAATGGTATTGGTTTTTAGCTGGATGATGCCTTTTCTAAACAAGGTTTCTTTACCTTCTGCTACACACATGATTAGATCCCAATTGATATTTTGATCAGCAAACTCTCCTTTATTCTACAAAAATATTTTGACCTAAGAATCATCATCAAAAACCTGTCAATGCTTAATGTTATCGGGTACAGATGGCCTTGTTAGCACCTCAACATCATATTCACAATATGGGGACACTGGACAATAATCAAACTGAGATCCCAACATAAAAATCCTATCTTCCAAATCATTGAACTTCCTATCATGATGCACAATGTTGAATGAATCAAACATCTCAATGAGATCCCAAACTGCATGCTTATATTGTTTCATTCGCTGATTTTTTGTAGCATACAGTTTTCTGACTTGCCTAACAATTAGTTCTGAACCTCCGTTAACAATGATGTCTTTAACACCATATTTCCATAGAATCCTTAGACCTAACAATAGTGCCTCATACTCAGCAATGTTATTAGTGCACTCAAAGTTAAGCTTGAAGGAAAATACAAACTTTTCCTATCCTGGAGAGATTAGAACAACACCAGCACTATTTCCAAACCTGGAGAAAGGTCCATCAAACAATAAAGTTCAATGAGAACCTTCCTACTCAAGAAATTTACATTCTTCAATCTTGTGCTCTTTTCCATCAGAAAATCTTACAAACTTATCTATATCAACACTTGTGTACAATATCTCATAGGATGCATTGTTAGGATCCTCAATAAGGTGCAACATCTTCTTTTCCCCATACAACTTGACAAGGATGCCCTCAATTGGGATGGTGGCATAGGAGATATCCATTTGAACACTCCCACCAACACTTGTAGCCTACTTTCTAGATAACAACATACCCCACTTGGCTGACAGTCAACAATAACTACATCAAGTTTTAAATTCCTGCTTGGATAGGCTACAAGTTGCACCACTAGAACCTTCACACATCCCACCACTGGCACCTCTCTTGAATTCATAGAAGTACACTTCCCATATGTTAGTTTTTACCTTGATGTCCAGCTCATTCATGACTTCAAGGGGCATAACATTGTGTGATATCCTTGAGTCAAACATGTACAGTTGTGTAGCAATCTATCTCTTAATGATTAGAGTGAGTGAAGAATGGATCCACATTTAGTTGAGATTCCATTAAGGATGTCCCCAAATAGACCTCAGGTGGTTCATCTAGCTCTTATAATGTTGGAGGTTCTTCTGGTTCTTTAATGGACTGGTAGGAGTATCAACAATGTTTATGTTTTATGCCTAGGGTAGTCTTTTCCTCTTTCAGTCCAAAAATACTCCAGATGCCCTCTTCTTATGCTTAGGGATCCTAAGGAGTTCACAACAGTTGGAACTGAGATCTTGATCTTGACTCAAGACTTGGGTAATATCATAAGGGACAGAATTTGGCAAGGCAGGATTGGAAGGAAAGATCGACACACTCACTAGGTGGTAGGAGATTTTTGACAGTTTGGGCATGAAGCAGGGGTATGATTTTTGTTTTGGAACAAGCAGAGATTTTGGCAGGTGCATCATTTCTTAGTAGCCTCTTCAGGAATATTTGAAAGTAATGGAGCTTTTAGCTAGGACTGAGGCCCTGTCCCCTTGATAACAGCCTTACTTCTTTTGTTAGATGTTCCTTCTCTTGAGTAACCATAATAGAATTCATTAGTGATTGCCTATCTTCATCAGAAGGCGACTGCCTCCATCATACTTCTTTATCATTAACGCCCTTAAGTATTCAAAGTAATTATTGGAAAATTAAAAATCTTGTATAGTATCTACTTCTAAAGTATGAGAGGGAGGGATAGAATAGGTACCCTATGATTGTAGTCCCAAAAGGTCAGCAGCAGTTCTGGGATCTTATCACCTCACTTTAAGTTGCCCCTTGTTGTGAGCTCGTGGAACAACCCATCATGAAGACATCATCATAATTATCATCATCAAGATTCTTCTTCTTCTTGTCTGATATTCTTCACAAGGAGCATGGGGAATGCAACATCTGTCACACCAATCAATGAAATCTATCTCCTCCATAACAACAACTCTGGCAACCAAAGGTTCAGGCACCATTTCATGTTATACCTAGCTTGGGACTACCTATTTCCAAATCAAATACGTCCCTTACCTCTGTCATCAGATCTTTGGTGATTTGTGAACCTGATCTTGGCCTTGTTGCTTGTGTTGAATCTCTAAACTCTTCCTAGTTCCTTCCTCATGCTCGGGCTAGTTTGTATGATATTTCTTTGACAGCCCTTGCCAAAGTTTTCACAACTTCCTTGAAGTCAGCAGCCTTTCTTGTCTGAGGTTTTTTCTGGGTTAACTAGATTCACGCCCTCATATTTTTGGAGGCTTTCCAATTATCCTTGATATTGTTTTCAATTTTCAAAGCCATAGTGAAGGCCTACCTCAAATAAGTAGGTTTTTTGTCCCTCAATTAGAAAGCAACCCTTTTATGAAACGCATCTGAACTATTTGATCAAACATGATTCATCACATGGCCTTATCCTAATAGGAAATCTCCTTCAAGGTCTTATTAAACCTTATGTTGAAATCATTTAGTGACTCATTAGGAATGTTTTTGATTTTTTCAAATTCTGTCAAGAGAAACCTAGTGTCGGTTCTATCACCATACTGTAATCTAAATGCATTGCTCATCTATGCCCAAGATTTAATAGAATTATCTGGCAAATCTTAATACCGGTCTCTTGCATCCTCTTCCATAGAGTAAGGATACAATAGCTTGATATACACATCTTCATGTTCAATCTCAAATTATTCCATCATATTGATACAAAGAATTAAATGTTGATCACCAGTTATAGCATTGTTTCCTTGGAACTTTGGCAATCTGTTCCTCACTTCTTGAGGAACTACATTTGGATAACCAGCCATCACTACAAATTTTATAGGTCGAAAGGTATTCACAACAAATGGACGTCTAGGTGGGGGCAAGGCCATGTTGTTTTGAGGATGTGATACTTGGAGGGGTGAAAAATTGATGAGGTGTATGAAGGTCTTTAAAACACAAGGAGTATAATTTTCAAACTGGGTATCCCTTGAAGGCCTAGTTTCTTGGAAATCCATATCAACTTATGAAAAGATAGGGGTAGAATGAGAAGCAAAAATTTTCAAAATCAAATGAAGGCCCATATTGAGTTGTAGAATTCAATTCCACAAAATAGGATACTACGATTCAAAAGAACTTGAATTGCAGTCTTTAATAATAGGCTGGTCACTTTTATCAATGGGAGATCCACTTTTCTTGTCTACTGGTTTACCAACAACTTTCTAAGATTTTCTTCTTTATTGACTTTTTCTTTTCCTAGCTCTGGAAATAATGTCCTAGTAGGATCCCTAGCAAAGAAAGATCTTATTCCTTGCTAGCTTTGCAAAGGTTAGTAACAAATACTCACTTGACAGAGTTTAAGACACTAGTATTCATCAAGAAATCAAATCGACCATAGGGAGTCGCCACTAATGATCTCCACCTTAGTTTTGTAAATGCACTAAAATATGATATTTCAAATGTCTTTCAACACTAGAAAATTGAAATGGAAAGACTCTAACTTTCCTTTACCCCAGATCTATCAATGAAATCTTAGTGCACTAGGTATAGAAACTGGAAAGAATTACACACAGAACTTGGAGCATATAAGAAGTGTTTTGCCAGGGTCTGAATATCAATTACAATCACTGATCTCCCCAGAAGATGGTGACACTTGATTGCACTTTGATGGGATACAATGGATAGTGAAATAGCAACAGGGTCAACAAATTGGTCTCAGCAACTGCAAATCAGTTCTCAGCAACTTAAACAGTCCCTGACAACGGTCACCACTCAGTTGTTAGTAGCCTAAATTGATTCTCCATCAAAGTTTTAAGCAGCATCATAGGTTTATCAAGAAGCTTACAGACAAATAGATCATGAGTGATTCATTTTGTAGTCTGGGGATGGGATCTAACTGGCCCTCTAGTCACTCAAATGTGGAGAAATGGATAACACCCTCAAGAGGATTTGATCTATCCTCACTAATTTATGGTTGTGCCTTTCAACCAAGGTAAGAGAACCCTTTTGTAGCCTGCTTTATTATGGAGGATATGTATATATACCTTCCTAATGAAGTGTATTAAGGAGACCTTGAAGAAAATATGATCAATGCAACAAAATATAACTCTCATGAGTTATCACTCTAGATAGTGGAGATATTCTTCTAAGCAAGGTTTAGGTTACTAAAGACATTTGGAATCTTGATTTGTTTCTACATGTTTTGGTAGTAAAAATTTATGCATTTGTATAAACACCTGAAAAACAGGGGTATTATGGGTAGGATTAGTTGTTTTTAAATAAAATTTGGTGGGAGGTGACGTGAGGCAAAATGGACTTGATTATGCTAAACCTATGGAGAGAACTCTTACAATAATGAGAAAGTATAGATAATAGAAATACTTTAGAATAGTCTAAGACATGTTCCTTTTACCAAAATATATACTTTAATGGGAGGCCCAAATTAGCACATGTTTTCACATAATCTATGAGATTCTAACATGAAGGCTCGAGTTAGAAGGACCCAACTAAACACTATCAACACCTAAGATTCAATCATGCCTGAGGTACACTGAGAGGACTTACCGAACAATCTCTATCAACAAATGATAATAAAAGTGATTTAAAATCTACTTATTTTCACCCCCAGATGAAAGATATTCTGAGAAATGAGAGTTTCTGATACCACTAAACTATCACAAGGATTGAGACCTGTGTGTGATTTCAAGACAAAAATTTAGTACAAGATTTTAACAAGAAACAATAGAGAACTATTTACAGACATTCTAGAAGTACAAAGCAAACACATAATTACATAAGAGTCCACATCTGAATAACTCAAGTTTGATTAAAGTTATCAACATGGAGAAAGTTTCTAGAACAATCTAAGAGCTTTTCAATGGATTTATTCTTGCAACCACATTGACACGATCAGAGTTTAATACAAAAGAGATAGATACAGGCTTCCTCAGACGGCTCCCTCAAAAGATACGGGATTTGTCAAGCCTTTCGTCTTAGGAATTTTAGTTCTGTCCTCTAACACTCCAACCTTCCAACTTCCAACCGTGAACCCTTTGCAGTGCAAACATTTCCACCATTTATACATATTTAAAATAGATCCCCTTCTTCCCCAAAAGACAAAAACACTTGAATGCACTAAAGCTCGCCATGATCTTGATCATGACTCCAAGAATCAGATTTGTAAAAGTTGTCAGGTGCTCATGGGGTAGATCTCTTCAAAAATCTTGCATCATTTATACTACTTCATCTAGCTAGAAAACTCCTCCTGTCAACTCACCAGACCTTTTGCAATGCCCCTGCAATTGTCGATACCTCTGGTTCCTTAGTATCGGTCATTTGAAATAGAGAAGAGTTATCAAACCCTGGAAAGCCTTATCAGATCGAGCTCCGATAGTTCATGATAATTTTAATGGCTGAAAGATGTCTCCAAATCTCTCCTACCAAACTCTAGAGGATCAACATGAAAACTCCCCTAGCTCTATTTGGCGTGTAGGAAATACCAATGGAAATCATGACACGACTCACACTTCGCAGGCAATGTATTTAGTCAAAGATGGAGGGAAAATAAGATTCAGACTCACGATTTGCCGTTAGATAGATTACTTTGAATTTGGGCCGTCCACGTGGCTTGATTAAACATTAAAATAGGCCCGAGGGCTTCCTTTCACTTTTTACAACCTTTTGGAAAAATGGAAAAAAATTCCATTTGCTCTGCACCTCAATGCCCTTTGGGAATAGAGCCTGACACATGTCAACTAAGGTGGGCCCCAATGGAGCCATTATTAGACTTTTTACTTTTAAGCTCTTTTCTCCCAAAAGGAAAATTTTCCAAATATTCCCGTGAGGGTCCGCACCTAAAACTGTCATTGACTGGAGAAAAGCTTTGACCTTTCCTTTATCAGGCAATAATGGCGCTATTTTGAATGTTTTCTAGGTCATTTGCACTATCCAAAGGGGACACGCAAATCCAAATTTCCCCTGAATGGTCTACTCTCCGCCCCTTCAACTTGAAACAAACTTTCCAACTGACCCACGGTTTTCAGGCTTGCGAGACCATTTTGAAGATTTTAATACTTTTGAGAACAAGAGGTAAAAATTCCAAGTTGCCTCCGATGGTAATGAGTTCCCCACCCCTTTGACTTTTCAAACCACCATGTGTCATCCATGGTTAGCAAATCAACGATGTAGCTTCATAAAGAACAAAGATCAACGATGAAATATATCGAGCCAATTCCTATGCATTTTTCATATTTATTAAACAATAGGTAAACGATCAAAATTTCTAAGTATAAAAGATCAATTGTTAACAAAGCAATGACCATATTAATTACAAGATTGAAACCCTAACCGAGGGTATAGAAGGATCAATGACCGAGAAACAAGAGTTACAAAGCAACGGTCCTCATCAAAAGGATGTAATCCAACCATGGACCAAACATGACCGCAGTTAGTATCTTCACCACCAAAAAAACGAAAGGGTGGAGTGATTGTGCAAATAGGGGAAAAGGCCCATAATAATCCTAATCATTGCATTGACCTTACTAAGGTTTGTAAACATGTAATGTTGATTAGTCAAAAGTATGGTGATGATTATTAATCAAAATCTAAAAAATATAGTATATGTGCCAACCAACAAAAAGGTAAACTTCATATTCTTTTCCATGATCCTCCAAATCAAAGGTAATCAAACATTATACCATGAAATAACCATGTTTGCGGACCAAGTGAAAGTCTGAAGATTTTATGAAATGCAATGATTATTCAAAGTAGGCCAATTAACTATACGTGTAATGTTGGGCCTAAAGGAGGTCAATAACCATATGAATACAAAGTGTGCAGACATCACATGTGGTCAACCCACAGTCAGAAGGTTTGAAAGTTAACAAATTATACTTGCAGGAGATAATATATCATGTAGTCAAGAAAGATAAAGATGTCATTATCAATATGTAAAATAGACTATATACACACATGTCAACATTATAACTTGCAAGTGGTCCCCACAGTTGATGGAATGCATGGGTGAATATTTTTCCAAGTATTGCAAATAGAGGAATTATTTTTCTCACACAGGAAGATTAAATTTTGAATGTGCATCCAAGGGGAAGAATTAAAGAGTGCTAAATTTATCATTATAAGTGGATCAAATTGTAAGTGTCATATCAAGCACCAGAAGACAGAGATTGCATGCACATTGGAGGAGACTTACACAAAAATCAAGGGCTATTATTAGCCAAATTATTCATCTTAGTTTTTTAAAAATAGATCAGTCAACCACAGTTTGAATGAATGTATTTTGTAATCAAGACTATTAATGCCTCATTGTATTAGCATGTCTATTTTTATTTCTTTATTTATTCATGATAAAGAGGTTAACTTAACACGCATGGGCGAGTACAATTTTTAGACTATTTTTAGGATGGGAAGGGTGAATAATTTTTCTATATATTGTGTGCAATTGCAAAGCACAGGAGAAGAATTTTTGGACATAGGAGTGCTGCAGAAAATTTATCAAGTTTTTCCCCCTTGAATGAGAACTGATTTTTGCCTTTGTAATTATTTATAGTGGTGTGTACATCTCATTAATTCCTATGAATGTCAAATTCCCTGATTAATCATCTTACCTTGTTACAAAAGCTAGTAATTTATGCATAATATTAGTGTGAATGCTTATCTTATTGTATTGTTGTGATTCATTCCCTCAATACACCAAGTGTTTTTCCTTAATATTCTGCTGAAAAATATTGGTTTGTGCATCCAAAATTCATTCTCAAATTTATTGTGTATATACTCAGTCAAATCCCTCAATAAGTTTTGTGTAACACCTAAGTTTTCAATTCAGTTACAGTCATCTTTTTACCCTCAAAACCCGTAAAAACTAGATTAGGATACATCAAAAAAGGATCCAGCCTTGATACAAGAGACTCACCTCAACAATAGGTATACCAACTGACCTGAGGTGTTTCCATTCTATCTACGAAAGTGAGAGATCCAAAGCAAGCTTAGAGCACCTGCAATCATCTCTCAATAGGGTGCACTTTCAAGGGAAATTGATAAAAGTGTATGTTTGGAGTGAGAAAATGTGTACTATGGGCCAATAACTCGAGCCTACCTTTGGCTAAGTAGATGATGAAATGTGCTCTCTCTCTCTCTCTCTCTCTCTCTCTCTCTCTCTCTCTCTCTCTCTCTCTCTCTCTCTCTCTCTCTCTCTCTCTCTCTCTCTCTCTATCCTCTCCCCCCCCCCCCTATAGGTATTCCTATGGGTTCAACCTAAGTGTATTTATGACTATGTTTAGCCTTGTCGAAGTGGTGGCAGGATTATTTAGATAGAGATGGTGCCAATTGAACTATTGATATGTTATTTTATGAGATTGAGGCTCGATGTTCCAAGTGCTAGCAACTCATTGAGTACCCCTTGGTGACTGATTAAGGTTAGAGAGTCATCATAATGTGTTGCTTCTATCTTTGTATTTTATTCGTAAATTGAAATTTTTATTTTATTTTTGCAAGGACCAACAGTTTTATTGATTGATATTTTTTATATTTTGGGATTTTCCTTTGTTTTTTGTACTAACATGTTGATTTTTCACTAACTATGGCTACTTGACCATTTGTTTTTCTTAGTTTTGGATCTTCTCTTAAATTTAAAAAATTTCAAGCCTTGCCCAAGGCTTTTATTTTGCCACTTGGCATTTGAAATGGATTGTTATGTTGGTTCTACTATTGCAATGTTTGGAATAGGGTCATGGGTGCACCATGGAATGGATAAAACCTATGGACCCACTTCATTGTATGTGGTTACACCCCAAAGAGTTATAGATAACTAGCAGGTTGTCAAAGCATGAGTTATTATGTCACTTGGGTTAAGGGTGTTTGGACTCTATGTGCCTAGGGCCATAGGATGAGCTACCTATTTATGGAGTGAAAATGAAAATTTGACTATATATTACTGCTTGAGGGATGCATAAGATATTTGAGGAAGGCATACATGATTTTTGTGTGTGTGACTGATGCTTCGGGAGGTATACAAAGTTGTTGTGATGTTTTGGGAATGGTGTATGATGTATGTGTTCTCATCTGAGTTGGGTATGTCTTATGGTGTTGTGTATATGTTCTTGGTTCCCTTGTTGACTCTATGTATCTACGGCTATTGTACTGAGTTGTGTGGAATTGTTTCTTGTAGAATTTTTGGAATTTCTTGTTGTTATAGTGCACTCATGTCTAAGCTTTTCTTTGTTGGTCATCTTTGTGTGATAAATACTATGTTATGTGGATCATGTATATTCCTTCCATGGTTGGTTAAGACCTTTTGATATGGTACAGTCGTGATAGTATGTGAAATTGTCATGTGAATCCTTAGTGTTGCATATGACCCTAGTATGGTATTGTGATAGCAGTTTTGGTTGGGCACCCACAAAAATTAATAAAACAAAACTTTATAAATTTAAAATATTAAGGACTTAAGTTAGGAATAATAAAAAGGAAGAGATATTAATTAAATAATGAAGTAAGAGAAAACTACCAAACTTCACAGAACATTGAAAGTTAAATAATATGCCTACATATCTAGCCTTCCCTGTGGTTGTTCTTTAATGAATTTTTTTTTACCATAGTAAGAATCCTTACCCTTTCCAGAATGTTATTTCCTATATATTTTGCTTCCTTCGGCATTGTGTCACATCAAGGAAGATGCTTTCTTAAGGGGAGGATAATGTAATGCCCCTTTTAGTGTAGACTTATGTCCTTTCTTTTGACCCATGTTACTAACGATGAATCATTGTTTTGTACCCCTGTTATTGAGTTTCAAAGCTCAATATTGTGCACCCAATAAATTGGTGAAGATGTGGTCTTATGGCGCTACGAGAAAGTTACCTTAGTAACAGAATTTATTACTCGTGTCGTAGTCCTCTCCATTGTTATTTCAAACGATCATACCTTGGATCAATTTTAGTGATCCAAGGCATACCTCTGATCGTTAAGTGTTTGAGATCCTTTTTGCAAATAAAATTTGACTCCTTTCCTTCCATTATACTAGTTTATTTTTTCGCTAATGCTTTTGCAATTTTGATGGTAGAATGTAACATGTTGTGAAGACCTTGTTATTTATGATTTATTGTATCCTGATTATCAAGTTTTTAAATGACGTTTCGTTAATAGTGCTTATTAAATCTTAAAACTTTTACCTAGGTATTTGGGCTTATTTTAATCAAAGGTACCTAAAATTTGGCTAAGTTTAGAAAAATTGCTCTTTCACTTTTAAAAAAAAGCTTGGCATATTGGTTGTATGGAAGTGGGAGGAAGTTGGTGGTGGTAGTAAGTTTTGAAAGGACTATTAATTAATTCTAAATTTAAAATTTTTACCTACCACCTTTCACTCTTTTAGCAGCAACCTGGTCTGCTATATGTGACCCTTCAACAAATGGAATTTAGTCTTGTTGGGACCTGTTTTGCTTCTCTTTCTAAAATTTTGGCTTTATACTGGCAGAAAGGGGTGGGGATGGAGTTTGGTAGCCTCTTTCCATTCATTTATTGCCTAATTAATGGGAAACGTGCTTAAAAAATGAGTTGTTGGGCTAAACACCTTTTTGTAAACTGGTTGCATGCCTTGTCAAATGTTGTTTATTAATTTTTCTCTATTTTATTTCTTTCATTTGGTGACTTGCATAAACCTTTATCTAGTCACTGGATGTGTGAGTTGGAAGGATTTTAGTTGGGCCTGTGTGAAAAATTATTGTAAAATTTAGGAAACTACAGTTCACAAGTTATTGGAGCTCCTACCCTGTCCGCGTACCCCCTGTCTGTTCCAAAACATTGTCCATGAACAAGTATGGGCAGCCAACATGCTTGAGGATAGTGCAATTTGGCTTGTGTTGTGGTTTCTTGAGCTCCATTTGACCTGGTTGCTGGTTTGGAAGTGTTTTTTTAGGAATGATTAACCTATGCATCCCAATAATTGCTAGGATTTTAAAAATATCGTGAAAAGAAGCATTCTCTTTCCTAAAATTGGTATTTTAAATTGAGATTTTTGTGGATTGTGTTCAGTCATTGATTAACAGTTGGTTGCTTCTTGATTTGTCTCTTGTTTTGGTCTTCTGGGTAGATGTGGATGCTTTCATTTTGAGAAATTTGCTTCTGAGAAATTTTTGTCTTGAAAATCTATGGTGGGATTTAGACGCATGGCTATAAAATATATCCTCTTCCCTTGAAAATTATTATATGACAATACAAGTTGCTATATGTGTATTGGTGGGTGATTTGATTTGCCTGTATCTAGTTAAAATGTTTGGAAACTAGAGATTAATTTTGACATGAATTTATACCTCTCTTTTCTTGTGACTTATTTTGTATGATATCTGCATAATTGAGCTTCTGAAAATCATGAAATAATTTGAATATAATTATACCTTTTGTGGTTGGTGTATGTTTTGGATTGATAAATCCATCACATATTGTACACATTGTAGAATTACTAGTTGACCCATGGAATGATATGCTTCTATTTGGATTAATGTCTTAGGCTTACAAGAAAGGTTAATTACTCAACTTAATTTATTATACTTTAGTTGATGTTGTCCACCCTCAAAATTCCCCTCATTTACAAAGTCAAGCTTTCAAAAAAATTTACTTGGTGCCTTTGAGAAAGGTTTGAGCAGAGTGAGACGTCAGGAGAGATAGGAAAAAATTTTGTACTATTGGAGAAGTAGGTGCTGATTTGCAAATCTATCCCTGTTAAATTAGAATCTTGTAGTCCTGCATGGTTCCCATCTGGATGCTTGAAATTGTTTCCTCCATTCGATTGAAATTTTCAAATTCTTTTTTCTATGACCATGGATCGCATTGAGCCTAGTATTGTTTAACAGTTCTTTTTTCCACGAGGAGCAGTTTGTTTTTTAGGCATAAATGGTGGAGTTCCCCCTCTCTGTATTTTTCCACATTCGTGAGTGACGGGTGTATCTTCCCTGTCAATTTTTGGCCCCAACATCCATGAGTGCATGGACATCTATGATTGGATGTGGGAAGGTGGGTCATCACGTCACTTTTGGAAATTTATTTTTGTATGATGAAAGGCTATGTTCAATTGAGACCCAAATCGGCTAAGTATAGAAGGACCGTGGAAGGTGCCATGTGTCTCTTTGGCATACATTTTGTATGGTGCACAAAAGTGGAGACCTCCAAATGTGTGTAGGCCCTCCACGTGGTCAGATTCTGAAAAGAAAAAGCTTGTTGATAAATCGGCTAAGTATAAGAGCCGGCCAAAAGCCTCCACCGGTCCCAACAACACACCTCCAAAGGCCAAGTTCAAAGAAAGATCCTAAGTGAGCATAGACTCACCACGTGCCTCATCGGCACAACTTCAGAAGTGAGACCCAAGGGAAAAAACCCAAATTGAGTTCCTGCTCTCCACGTGCCTCATCGGCACACCTTCAAGGGTTGAAGCCAAAGGTGGTTCCCCAAATGTGCGCTAGCTCTCCATGTGTCTCAACAACACTCCTTCAAATGTGTAGCATAAAGAGATACCCTAAAATAGTGCCATCCCTCCACATGTCTAGGGTTTGATAGAAGTCAAATGTGGGTAGAAGGTTTGAATTGGATAAGTATAAAAGAACCAGCGGAAGTCTCAACATTTCTCAATGACGTATCTTCAAGGGTCGAAGCCAAAGGTGGTTCCCTCAAAAGGAGCACCAACATTCCACGTGTCCCAGGTCCAAAAAGGGATTAGAGCCATCTGCTGAATCGACTAATTATAGAAGGGTGATTAAAGACTTGCCACGTGTCTCAATGACGCACCTTCAAGATGTTGGTGCTCAATTTGGTCTCACCCTGTTTGACCTTAAAGTTCTCAGGTTTTTTGGCTCTGTCATCTTCTCTATCTCCCCCATATTAATGCATAAAATTTTTTTCCTCCATTTGGGATTTCCATGATCAATTCTTTTCTTGGACGAGGATCACTTAAAAGTCTAGAATCTGTTTTTCATTCCTCTGTCCGTGTGAAAGAGTCTAATAACTTGGGCGTAAAATTAGGTTTTATCCCTTCCTCCCATTTTCCACAGACATGTTTTGTTGTCCCTATCCTTTTTGTCCCAAGTATCTATGAAAACGTGATTGGATGTAGCTTGGAGGATCATATTTGGGCCTTATATCATTTCTAATTTATCTATCTTGAAAGGAAATATTCATTTCCAGGCTCAAATGGCGATTTTCCTACATTTTACGGTTTGAAGGGAGTGTTTTTCCCCATCAAATTTACATCTCAACATCTGTGGAAATGTGGCCCATTCTGGTTGGATGTGGCTCAGTGAGGCACTTTGAAAACTCTAAGGCCTAATTCAACTCAAATATTATCCATGTCAATGGCCGGCACTAATCTTAAAATTTTGCCTTTTGGTTTGACCTTGGAGTTACAATCGCAAGACACGTTGAGGTTTCCACTGCATTGCCTAGACTTAAACATTTTTCATGCAGCCGGATTACAACTTTGTTGGATCTTGGACACGTGGAAGGCCAGTAGTCTTTTGAGGATACGCCATTGGGTCCTACCTTAGTAGTTGTACCAAGGAGACACATAGCGCCTTCCACTGGTCTTTAAAACCTTTTTAACAAATTTGTTGGGCTATTACACGTGGTGAGCCCATGCTTGATTGGGGTCTCTACTTTTTGGGACCATACCAAAGTTGCGCCATTAGCAAGGTTCCAATTCTAAGAACTAAGAAGGGAGTTCAATCCTTCTTCAGACAAACAAACTTTATCAGAAGATTTGTGTCTAACTTTACTAAGATGACTATACCCATTACTAGTATCCTGAAAAAGGACCAAGTTATTAAATGGGAAGAAGCTTCCATTCAACATTTCAATGGGATCAAAGAAGAACTAAAAGCATGCCCCTATTTTGGAAGCTCCAAGTTACAAGAAACCCTTTCAAATGTTTCATTTTGCTTTTGAAAACACCATTGCATCTGTTTTGTTGTAAAAGGATGATGAAGGGGCTAAGAGACAAATTGTCTTTTTTAGTAAGGCATTGCAAAGAGCTGAGTTAAAGCACACCATCATGTGAAGAAAAATATTTTCCTTGGTGAAAGAAATAAACATTTTAAGACCTTACATCTTGAGCTCTAAAGTTGTTGCTTATGTTCCGCACACCATGGTGAAAGATATCTTATCAGAGATGGAGGTCTCAAGCAAAAGATGCATAATGGGTAAACAATTTGTAGGATATGACATGGATATCCAAACCAAAAAATTTGTGAGACGTTTGGGCCTAGATAAGCTTATGGATGAGATAAAATTGCAAAATATTGAGGTGAATGAATCAGGAGAAAGGGTGGATGTCCTTAAAAAGTTGGTAAGATCTGAATGGTACAAGGATATACTCTTTTATCTCAGACATCTATTGTGCCCTGAATATTTGAATAAAAATTAGAAAATCTCTATTAAGTTAGCCTCTCAAAAATATGTCATTACTAATTTTTGGTTAGCTTGGAAGAACCTGGAAGGAGTGCTCTTAAGATGCATTACTGAGGATGAAGCCCCAAAGGTAATTTCTAATCTCCATGGAGGCATTTGTGGGGGACATTTTGCTGGGAGAGTTACAACACATATAATCTTGAGGGCTTATTATTAGTAGCCAAACTCTCTTCAAAGATACAACTCTATTGGTTAGGAAATGTGAAAGTTGCCAGCATTTCTCTTGAAGAATGAAAGCTTCAAGATCCCTTCCTTTACATCTTGTGTATGTTAAAACCCCATTTAAGCAATGGGGAATGGATTTCATTGGTGAAATTTTTGATCCTTCTAGTGCTGGTCATAATGGATTCTTGTAGCCACTGATTATTTCACTAAGTGGGTGGAAGTAATCCCCACCAAGAAGGCAGCACACCAAGTTATCATGGACTTCATGTTGAATCAAATCATATGCAGATTTGGAGTGCTAGCTAACATTGTTACTAATAATGCCATGAGTTTAAGAGCCAAACCTTTAATGGCAATGTGCAAAGAGTATGTAATCAATTTGAGATATATTCTAACTACAATCCCCAAGGAAATGGAAAAGCTGAGTCCAACAATAAAATTTTTTTGAAAATCATTAGAAGAACCTTGGAGCTTAACAAAAGGAAGTGGGGTGAGCAACTAAAGTTTGTTGTTTGGGCTGAAAAAATCACTGTCAAAAGAGCTATTGGTAAAATCTCATTTGAGTTGGTATATTGGACTCAAGCTTTGTTGCCCCTTCATTTGCAATTGTCTTAATTTCAGTTTGTTCAACAAATTGAAGATCAAGAACTTAGTCCATAAGATGCTCAAATCAATCAGATTATTGAGTTAGATGAAGAAAGAAGGCCATCCCATCAATGGCATATGAAGTTTAGAGACAAAGTTGAAGAAGTTATGTTTGATAAGAAAGTGACTCCAAGAGCTTTCAGCATGTGGGAGATCTTGTGCTATTGTGGGATAGAAGGCATGAGGATAAGGGCAAACATGGAAAATTTGATCCATTGTGGATGGGCCCCTTATTTAATTGACATTTGAATTGGTTAAACATACCTTATTATTAAAATACTTAGATGGGGAACTTGCTTGAGTTTCTTGTTAATGGTAGGCATTTAAAACATTTCATTGATTAATTTCTCAAATATCAAGGTATACCTTTCATTGTATAGTGTATAGTCTCTTTGGTTTCTTTCTGATTTCATCTTTTTCTATTTTGTTTCATCCTGGTCCTTGATGACCATGGTTTTGCTAGTTTCTCAGTTCATGTCCTTAGGGGGAGTTCATTATTATCTGTTATGCTCTGCAAGCTTATTCTTTGACTCCATTGCCCAATGGTTTAATTTTGGCACTTGGTCTACTATTTATTCTTGTGGCACCTCACAAGGAGTGCCCGTCCCTAAGTCAGAGCCGATTTTGGTGCTCAATTTGATCTCGGCCCTGTTTTTCCTTGAAATTCTCTCTGGTTCACAGTTGGCTCTTTCATCTTCTCTATCTCCCTATGTATTGATGCGTGAAAGACTTTGTCCTTCATTTGGTTGCCATGATCAATCCATTTCCTTGGTTGAGGGATCATTTTCAAGTCCAGAATTTTGGTTTTTGTTCCTCTTCTGTCCATGTGAAAAGAAATCTGTAACTTGGGTGCATCAACCTCGGGGTTTTTACCCTTCCTTCTATTTTTTCCACAGTCACTTTTTGCTTATCCCTTGTCAAATTTTTGTCCCAAGTATCAGTGTGGAAAGGTGGTCCTTTCGTATTGGATATGCAACTTGGTGGATCACATTTGGGATTTATATCATTTATAAATTCTTTCTTCCTTGAAAGAAAGATTCATTTCCGGGCACAAATGGTGATTTCCCTACATTCTATGGTTTGACAGGTGTGTTTTTCCCCATCAAATTTATATCTCAGCATCTTTGGAAATGAGTCCCATTTTTGATTGGACGCAGCTCGGTGGGGCACTTTGAAAACTCTAAAAGCATGATTCAACTCAATTTTTATCCACGTGGAGGGCCGATCCACTCATCTAAAAAAGTTGCCTCTTGGTTTGACCTTTGGAGTTGCGTTAGGGAAGACATGTGGAGGTTTCTCGCTGCCTTACCAGGACTTAGAAATTTTTTTCATGTAGACGGTGCATCTTTATCAGACCATGGAGATGTGGTAGGGTCATCACTCATTTTACGGATCCGCCACTAGGTCCTACCTTAGTAGTGATGCACAAGAAGACATGTGATGAGTCTTCCACTAGTCTTTGAACCTTTTTAACAAATTTTCCAAGCTAGGACACGTGGTGAGCCCGTGCCTATTTGGGGTCTCTGATTTTGGGGACCATACTCAAAGTTACGCCAGGGATACATGTGGAGGCTTCCACTAGACTCCTTTCTATACTTAAACTTTTCAAGCAACTTTCATAAAGGCCTGGGACACGTGGAGAGGCACCGCACTTATTTAGGGACCAAACCCCTATACTTATACTTTTGAAGAAGCTCTGAGGAGGACACTCAGAAGTTTCCTGATCACTTCTGCCCTTGCTTGGACTTTTCAACATGGCCAAGGAAAATTGTCTTAGAACCCTAGAGTTATGTTGCACTTTCTACTGGTCCTTAAAAAATTTCAAACAACTCTACCTGGACTGAGACACGTGGTGAGCCCGCATGCTTTTTTGGGGTCTCTAATTTTAGGGCACCATACTCAAAGGTGCACCAAGGAGACACATGGAGGCTTCCGCTAGACTCCATTTATATGCTGAGACTTTTCAAAGGCCAAATAGGCATTTTTCTTGGGCCCAAGGTGACACTCGGAAGGGCCTGCACTTGTTTGGAAACTTAGCTCTATACCTCACCTTTGCAGTTGCACTAACGAAAACACGTAGATGGATCTAAGCTATGAAATTGAGAAGGTGCAAGAATCAACATTTGTTGTGCATTAAATCTATTTTTCTGCCATTTTTTCCTCTAAGACTCCTGGAGATGCGAATACGCATTATTTTTCCATCATGTTTTTCGATGAAATTCCTTGTCATTTTTGTGTGCAAAGTGCCATTGAATGGATTTAGCAGACTTAATTTTTGAGTCCAAGAATTGTAAAGGGTGATATTTTGAAGTTGTAATTGCCTAGGGCACTTGCAAAAATGTGAATTACCAGGGACGTTGGATGTAGAGTATAGAGCTGTAGAGGAAAGAATGGGAAAAGGAAGAAATGATGGAGGTTGTAGGTGCGTAAGAGATGAAAAAGGTGTTTCCTCAAGGAGTGAAAAGGATTACTTGTGTTAGATCCAGTCTGTTACAGGGACACTCTGGAAAATGATTAAAAATGGGGATTTCTCAGCATGACAGAATAAGAATGATTAAAAGGACTATGCCAAAAAGTTGTTTCATGGTATCCTAGTCATTAGGTTCAAGGGTCTAAGAAAATGTGATCAATTTATAATTGGTACCACCTGGCAGCTTTTGGGTATAAATTTGTTTAAACGTTGCTTTCTGAGGAAAATTGGTAACAAGTAATGGTTCCTTAAATATTCTTCTCTTTTAGGGGTGAAATTTTTTGGATAGAGTGAGCAAGTGAAATGTATAAATTGCAATGAGAATGCTCTTGCTAGTTGTTGGGGGTTGAATTCCTTAAGAGAAAATTTGTGCATCTTTGAGTTACCAATCTCTACCTGGTTAGACTAGTTTTTTCTTAGTACTCTCAAGTGAGCGGTATGAAGAGAGAAAGTGACATTTGAATGATCAAACGACTGAGAATATAAGGATAAATTTTGCTACATATCATCTATATGAGGTGGAATATAGGTTTTAAGAAGTGTGAGGGCCTAATGATGTCTATGTTTCTAGCAATTCTCTGTCTACTATATTTCAAGGTGATTGAGTTTGAACTAAAAGGACCTAATTTTGAGATGTGTATATTGCAATCTTACACTGAAAATTATATTCAAGGATCATTATTCAAGACTCATTACAAGGAGATAATATAGAATAATGGGTAATCTCATACCAGGTAATATGTCCTTCATGAAAACTTGTATGCCAGATAAGTTATTCTTGATTCTTCAAGTATCAAGGGCTAGTAAATATTGTGTGTATGTATTTGATGATATCTTAGAAGGTTTTTGAATGAGAGTTTGATGGCCTTAATCTGAGCTATTAGGGCATGAATAAGAATGTCGAGATATATGAATGGGTACAAGGTGATGGTGTGAAGGATAGATTTGGTGAGTTAAGGCCTTTTTGATGCACATCTTCTGGTACAAACAAATGTTTATGGACTATTATGATCAGGTACATGATTGTTAATTCTTCATTGTTGTGTCTCTTCAAAGGTCCTCACATAAGGCTTGTATTGGGCATACTTAATCTCCCAAATATTGTGTTCTTAAGTTTAAATTTATGGATATTCATGCTTCATTCAATTTATATGTGTTTTCTGTGATCCACAGAGGTCAAAATGGTTATATGGTAAAAATTGCAGAAGCAATAGTGCTCTCAGACTGTCTTTAGTAAGCTCCTACATGTATAAGTATTGCCATTTTAGAAGCGACAATTTTTGATAAGACCAAGACCTCATGAATATGGATTATATTTTGCAATAAGGTCCACTTTCATGATCCTTGGAGCTGAGGTAAGTAAAAGTTTATTATGGCCCACTTATGACTCCATCATGCAAGATGACTGGCTACAGGTGCAAGGTGTGGTTGTGAGGCAGAGCATGTGAACTTGTACATGCATAAGAGGTGAGGATTAAAAGGTCCTCTTGAAGGTTATTTATCTTCTCCAAAGACAAGAAAGAGATAAAATGCCTCAAAATTATGTGTCTCAGGCTTGTAAGTCTACAAAGTTACTCATAGTGATGATGAATCTGAGATCTATTCATAACCCAAATGAAGAAATGAATGCTTCAGCTTGAAGGAAAATGTATAAGGATATTCTCATGTATAATTGATGTGTTGAACTCTATTGTTGAAGTGAGTAAAATAATCTTAGTACAGTTCTTACATGTCAATTGCAAATCATGTGAAGACATCAAGTTTTATAGTTAGCTTGACCCTTGATTAGGTTGCTTGAAATGTTGTCTCAGAATTTAGTGTATATAGTGCTATAATGCTCTCAAAAGTTTCTTAGGTATGTAACAAATCTTTATGCAAAGGGGAATTCATGTCATATTCCTTGAGGGTGTTACTTGGAGGTGTAATGTGATAAAGAGATGTCTAATTTAAACATTTTTGAATCCTGTATTGGTGGATAATTGATAGCTTGAGGTTGGCTTAGTGCCTCTATGACAAGAAAATTTTCCTCTACACATGTCTTAGTTGCTTAAGAATGCAAGAGCTCAGTCATCTTTCAAGGGGGAGCAAGAGAAACTAATTCTAGATGATAATATGAAGTGTGTTAAGTAATTTGAGGTATGTAGTGACAATGTCATCACAATGTTTTAACTCTTGAATGCATGTTTTCATCCAATCATGGTTGTTATGGACTGAAATGGAACTTTGTGGTTGGGAAAAAGTGTCTATCAAGTGATTTCTAGCCATGTAACCAAGGTAAGATGCATGAATTTGAGATTTTATATTAGAGATGGTTGTCTTGAGTCTCAAGAGGGAGTGATTGTATGTTGATTCAAAACATGAATGACATGTATGTAGCATGACAAAGTTGGTTGAAATTGCACTAAGATGTATGTTTAGGGAAATGAGTCCTTGGGATTGTAAATGATGGCAAGAAAGTGCATTGGCATGCTTCTTCTAGGCCTAGAACATGATGGTCATAACCTCAAGAAAGAATGTATGATGGCATTTACACCTCACACAATTTATGACATCGTGGACATGATCTCAGAGTGTATGGTTTAGACTTTTTACTCTACTACAATGGTGTTTTAAAGGCTAAAATAGGGGATAAGGTGGAAATAGCTAGTTTGTACATGCCTAGAAGGTAAAAATGGTGTTCTTGACACAAAACAAGGTAATATGCCTAATTATGTATTCACACTTTATTAATGAATTTAGATGATGTAGAATGTTGCACCCAAGGGGAACATGGCGGTTAGGCAAGCTTGCATAAAAGGTAAAATCAATTCCTCTAGAACCAAATTTCAAGGTTCTTATGCTTAGTTGAGACCTTTGACTCCAATTTATATTTCCAATCAAAGAGAAGATACTATGAAGTTGAGGATGGTTAAAGAACATGTTGCTACAAGTATTACTTTTCAGGCTTTTAATGTAAAAAGGGGGAGAAATTCAGGTAGTTTTCCATCAATGATAAAAGGGAGATTTTTGGTATGTGGTCCTATAAGTGTTGTCATTGATGCAAAAACACATTAATGACAAAGTACTTATGCATTTTATAGTATGGTTACTATGATGATGTGGATGATGTCGACGTGTCGGTTCAGGTGTGTACTTGGTGATATAAGGAGATTCAATGAGGTTTGTTTTTCTCTTGCAATTTACCCATTTAGAGTGCTTAGGTGATGTTGCATGGTGGTAGGAGATTCTTGGAATGCTTGAGAATCATGTAGGCATGATGTATAGAAATTGATTTGGGTTTGGAGTGTCCTTGGGAACTCGTACATCACTTGCATAGTGTAGATATAAGTGATTGGACATGTTTCAGGTACTTATTTGGAGTAGGTATGGATGCTAGGAGGTATGAGGATGAGGTATAGAGATATATAGAACTTGGTGATGCATGTATGGATCACAGGTGTATCGTGGTGTACCAGGTATGTTTGGGTCATTTTGAGTGCTTTCATGATGTGTTACAATGTTCTATTCAGTTGAACCTAGCTTCTAAAATGCAAAACCCTACGCGGGGTAGCTAGAAAAGTCTTAGTTTCTAGAGATGAGAAGTTATGAGAAAGTTGAATAACTTTTTTTATGATTGGAGATTTTAGTATGATGTATCATGGTTATTTGAGAAAATTTTTAGGAGTTTATGATGTGAATAAGTATAAGATATGTCAAAGTTTTTGGTGAAACAAGGTCAAGAACTAGTGTATTTCCAGCTTCAAATCGGATCTTCTGATGCTCACCTTTAATTGTGTGTTTTACATGGGACCTTTTGGATTTCAAGGATGATTCTACATTTACTCTGGAATGTTTTAAAAATAAATGAGGTAATTTCATAGTCAGGTAAAACAATTTTTATGAACGAATATTAAGAAGGTAAACAACTATTTATGAGTCTGAAACCCTAACTTGTTTAAAGCGGTATGGAAGAATTGTTGATTCAGCAACAAGGGCAGAAGCCTGATTAAATTTTATTAATCAGAATCAACAAAACTTATAGATAATGGGCTGCAATATTTATAGATATTGCACAGCCAAATATAAATAGGAGACTAAGTTGCACAGGAGAAACTATATTCCCAATTACATTAGCTTCCTAATAACATCCGGGAAGCAACAATTGAATAAAAAAAAAAATACTATTAAAACAATATAATAGCTCCTGAAATATTCAAATATAAACCTAAAGGATGGTTATAATTAAATATAACCAATAAAACAATAATTAATAAAACTTATTAATTATGGAATGCATAATTAAATAGGATAATAATATTTTATCCTAACATTCCCCCCCTTAATTGTGCATTGTCTGAAGAGATGAGGAGAGGAACTTTCTGAACAACTCAAACTTGTCACATGCAAGTGACTTTGTGAAAATATCTACTCATTGTTCAACAGTTGGACAAAATTGAAGCTGGATGTTGTTCTTTAACACATGTTCGCATATGAAATGAACCTAAACCTCAATGTGCTTTGTTCTCTCGTGAAAAACTGGATTGTGAACAAGTTTGAGAACACCTTCATCGTCAACATACATGGTAGTAGGTTTGTCTTGTGGTATTCCAAGTCCTTCCAATATGCAAACGTAGCCAAATCACTTCACAGACAGCTTCTCCTGCAGAATGATACTCGGCTTCTGTGGAAGAGTGAGAAACAAAGTGTTGTTTCTTACTTCCCCATGATATTGGTCCAGATCCCATAAAGAATACAAATCCAGAAGTGGATTTTCTATCATCAATGTTACCTGCATGATCTGAATCCGAATATCCAGTCAAGAAGAATTTTTTGTTCTTCTTGTATTCTAGACCAAGATCCACTGATCCTTTGAGATATCTCAAAATGCACTTTGCTGCTTTCTAATGACAAACTTTGGGTTCCTGCATGAACCTGGATAGATAGCTCACTGAAAAGCTGATATCTGGTCTAGTGTAGGTCAAGTAAATGAGACTCCCGATCAGCTGCCGATAGAGAGTGGCACTTACCTCAGGAGATGGATCTGAACGAGATAACCGTAATCTGTTCTCCATGGGTGTAGTAATTGGTGTGCAATCCATCATCCTAAACTTCTCGAGCGTAGTCTTGGTATATTTCATCTGAGAAACAAAAATATGATTCTCTTTCTGCCAGACTTCCAATCCAAGATATTAGTGCATAAGCCCGAGATCGGTCATGTCGAACGATCGATTAAGATCTTTCTTTGTTGCATCGATCATCCTCACTGAACTACCAGTGATGACTAAATGTCGACATAGACAACAACAATCACCATCTCCCCCCCTTGCTTTTTGAGGTAGAGATTGGGATCGTATGGATTTCTAACAAATCCATGTTGTACGAGATGCTCATCAATCTTGATGTACCATGCCCGGGGTGCCTGTTTGAGCCCATACAGAGATTTCCTGAGTCTGCATACCTTTGCTTGTTGACCAGGTACTACATATCCCTCAGGTTGAGTCATGTAGACTTCTTCTTGTAAATCTCCGTTAGGAAGGCAATTTTTACGTCCATTTGGTGAACTTTCCATCCAAACTGAGTAGCTAGAGCAAAGATCATCCTGATCGTTTTGATCTTAGCTGTGGGAGAAAATGTCTCATCATAGTCAATGCCTTCTTTTTGTGCGTACCCCTTTGCTACAAGTATTGATTTGTACTTGTCCACTATCCCATCTGCTTTGTACTTCATTTTGTAATATCCATCTGCATCTAATGGGTTTCTTCCCTGGTGGAAGATCGACAAACTGCCATGTGTTATTCTTCATCATTAATTGATATTCAGAATCCATGGAATCTTTCCAAGCTTTTGACTGTAGGGCTTCCTGGAATGTAGAGGGATCATCTGATTCAATAACTCTACTCATCAAAGCAAAGTTAACTTCTTCTCTTGCTTTACTGCGAGTCCGTGGTCCAGGGGTGGATGTATCTGGTGGAGCATCCAATCTTGCATCTCGTAATGTACTTGTACACCATTTAGGCATATGTTGAACTGTTCCCATGGGTCATGGTTCTATCTGGTCAACACCATCATCCCCATCATTACTTTCATCTTTTGAAGGAACATCAGCTTCATTTTTTACAACAGGTGAAAAACCGACAGTCTTGTGAGTCTAGAGGAGGAGAATCTACTTCCTTCTTCTCGAAAAACTCAACATCTCTACTAATGTAGACTTTTATGGTCTTAGGATCCATTAATCTATACCTAATAGTCTCTTCACTGTACCCAATGAAGATGAGTTTCTGTGACTTCATGTCCAAATTCTTTCTTGTTTTGTTTGGGTATGTGCATGCTTGCTTTGCACCCGAATAATTTGAGGTGTGTAATGGATGGTTTCCTTTTTGACCATGCTTCTTGTGGTGTTATTCCATCAAGAGCAGTTGTGGGTGCTCTGTTCAACAAATACACTGTTGTCTTTGCTAATTCTACCCAAAATGTCTTTGCAAGTCCAGAATCATCGATCATGCATCGCACCATTTCCATGATAGTACAATTTCTTCTCTCAACAACACCATTTTGTTGCAGTGTGTGTGGAGGAGGCATTTTTCGACGAATCTCGTGAGTTTTTAGGTAGTCTCTGAACTCATCACTGGTGAATTCCCCCCCTCAATCTGAGCGGAGAGTTCTGATGTGATGACCAATTTCTTTCTCAACTGCTACTTTGAACTTTTTGAAGGTTTCAAACGCTTCACTTTTCTTGCGAAGACAAAAAATCCACATTTTCCTCGAATAGTCATCAACACAAAGCATGAAGTAACTGGAACACATGAATGACTTGCCTATATTGGACCGCAAAGATCGGTATGAACCAAGTCAAGTTTACCATGAGCTCGAAATGTATTCTTCTGGAATGAAGCTCTGTGTTTTTTTCCTGCGAGGCAGTGAGGACACTTGTTTGTATCCTTCTGAAGAGATGGTAGCCCATGTACCATATTACATCGATGAAGTGTTTCGAGATATTTGAAAATTACATGACCAAATCTCTGAAGCCACAACTATGCTAAGGTGGAGTTTTTTAGCCACAAGTGCTTGATCGTCTCTATGAACGAAATCAAGTTGGAACATGCATCCCACATTGGAGGCTTTTGCAATTATTTTCAAGCCTCGTGACTTATCTTGAATTAAGCATGTTTTCTTGCCGGATTGACTATCAAAGTTGATTTTCAGGTTGTGATCTAGGAGTTGACTAACTGAAAGAAGATTCTTTGTCAACCTAGGGACATATAGGACATCTGATAGTCTGCATTTATGTGAACTAAGGGGTAGAGAAATGTTTCCAATCCCCTGAATTGTATATGAAGAATCATCTCCCAACGAAACATGATTTTTCGATGGCGTGTCCCTCATTGAAATAAACCAGTCTCTGTGGCCAGTCATGTGTCAAGTGGCTCTCGAATCAACATACCAGACATCAATAGATGATGTGGATGGTTCACTTGATCGAGCAGTGAACAAGAAGTCTTCATTGTCAGACTGTTCTTGTTGCTTAGTAATATTACCTTGCTGGTAGGGTCTTCTTTTCCCCTTTTTCTACTCGTAATTGTTGTTAGAATGTCCCTTGTAAGATTGTTGTTGTTGTGGTCCAGAGTTGCTGGATGAACCTTTCTTGTAAGTGTTATACCAATAATATTTTAAGTCATGTCCTCTTTTTTCGGTAGGACATTGCTTCTTTTGTTGATTGTCCCCATGATATTGATTCTGATGTTAGGACTTCTTATAGGAATTAGTTTTTCCTTTACCTTTTCCTTTCCATTTTTGATGTGAAGACAGTGCCTGCTCCTCTTCATCATCCTTATTGTGCATTGCTTCCTCTTGTTGCAGTAGGTTTACTAGTTTGTCAAAACCAACTGTCGTATCTGTCACGTTTAGTGTTGTGACAAAAATGTCGGTAAGAAGAGGGGAGTGCTCTCAGAACAATGAGAATGAGAGCATCGTCTGTGACTGGTTCCCCCAGGGCTAAAAGTGAAGCCCTCAATTCTATAACTCTTCTTAAGAAAGCTTCAATTTTCTCATTCTGCTTGAACTTTAGTGTATGTAACTGACTCTGTAAATTTAGTCTGACATTCTTGTTCTTGGCCTCGTATACTGTGCTCAATTTATCCCACACTTATTTTGCTATTTTGGCCTCTCAAATGTGGGGTTACACATCATCGGACACTCCAAACAAGATGATGAGTTTGGCCTTCTGATTTGCTTTATCAAACTGCCACTGTTGTGTTGTATCAGTGGCTGATCTAGTCAAAGTACCATTCACAGCAGGCCAAATTTCTTCAAACTCAAGTTGTGTCTTGATTTTTTTCTTCCATGCAGCATAGTTATTTCCTCTGAGCAATTGTGAATCTAGAAGAAAAAATTTGGGGGCATTGGTGCCCATTTTGTAGAGATCACTGACAGGAATTGGCTCTTATCACTCCAGGTATTAGGTCTCCCAATCTATATACCGTTAGTCTGACATACCGAACCTTTCTATATACACGCCCTTCCGATATACCCATCAGTACATGGAAGAAGCTCGCCCTTTCTATATACCCGGCAGTACATGAAAGAGGTGTTAACGTACATGAAAGAATTCAATACGTGGTACCAAGACAATATTGATGGGGTCTGTGCTATTATTGACACTAGCTCAAAGAAATATCCTCATACGCACGCGTAACTTTGCTATATACTTGGATAATTTCTCATTCCGGATTTATGTCATGCAATCATTCACAAACGGATGGGATGGTTCATAGTGTGTGCACTGTGACCTTATTACTCCCCACCGATTTAAAAGGACGATGCCCAGATGACGTTGTTGCAGCTATATTAGGCATTAAGTGCAGTAGTAGTCCCGACGGATTTACCTGTAAGTGCTTCCCAGAGGCATCTGTGTATACCGAATGCTGCGAATGAGATCTAGGATCTCGTGAGTGTTACAGAACCAATTTTTTATTGTTTTTTATTACAATTCTACCAGTTTCTGAGCAGTTACAAAGTTTTTCAGTTCACTATGGCAACTTGCAAATTAGTACAATATTATGAAGTATACAAATTGACATTCAACAATCTAGAAAAATTGAATGGTCAGGGATTTTTTTTGTTTTTTGGGCCCTAGTGGCCTCCCGAGCCCAATACAACTTGCTGAGCAAAATTACCGTAAAAAACTAGCTCAGAATGCAAGTTTTTAGATGTGTCCCCTCCTTTGGCAAAAAGTGCTCTAGAATGCATAGAATATGTACCAGTGGGAGAAATTTTTTTTTTACCCTAAAATAGGTTTTTTCTCCACTAAATTTAGTTAGTTATAACTAAATTTGAATTTTTCCTGCTAAATTTAGTTTTTCAGCCAAAAAATCCACCAAATTTCAAAAGGATGGGTTTTTGAGTGTTTGTTGGAGGGATTGGAACTCTCACACCTCATCCCTCCCAAGTCATTTCCTCTATCCAACATGGATCACTATGGAGCGCTTGGACTATGGAAATGAGAAGAACTTGTATTTAAAGTATATGACAAGTAAATGGACATACCTCTTGTAAAAAAAAACCCTGGCAGAGACTCCACGTGTCTGTCAATGCTGGTGAAGATGGCGTTTTTAGGGTTGTCCTTAAGCACTGAAAAATGGATCTGAAGACATTTTCTTTGATCATCTTCTCACGCCTTTTTATTGTTTTATGGCCGTGTTATCTCTATTGCTTTGGCCGCGCACTTTTTTGTTTTTGTGCAGGCCGCATTTTTTGTATATGGGTGCTGTTTTGTTCTTCCTGGGCACATTTTTGTTTGCCTGGCTAGCGTTTTTCATTCCTGTACCATGAATTTTCCTCCTTGGCCGCGTGTTCTCCTTGTGATTGCTTGTTGTTTGCTTGTAGATCATGTGTGCAGGTCGATAAGCCCAGCAAATGGCGCATGCCAGGAGATCTGCCGCTGTTTTTTTTGCTTTGATCAATGTTTTTTTGCTTATGCTCAGGCCACCAATTTTGTTTGTGTATGGTGCGTGGTGCGATTGGTGCGTGTTTTTTCCTTGATCCACAATGGGAACAGTTTGCAGTTGTAAGGTTGATTTGCAACTATTTCTACATGCTTGGCTTTTTTTTTATTTGTTTGTGATCAGGGAAAAGGGCGCTGAGGAGATGCATAGCAAGATCGCACGCTTGTGCTAGAGATCAGTCAAAGTTGGCTTCACTATTGAATGGGTTCTATGGAAGACTTAGCCCAGTCAGAAGCTCCACATACACACAATAATTAGACAAAAGATACCTCTAAACTCTGTTTGCATTCTTGATCAGTGTTAGCTGTGTCATATACAGATGTCACAAAACTTTAGTGAAGCAAAACCCTAATACAGTAAAACAAAACCCTTATTGGAATTTTTTTTTATTAATATAGATTCTGAAAATGAACAACTTCTAGATAGCAATTTTTGCCTGATGCAGAGAGCACCAAAGCAAAAAAAAATTTTCCTTCCAATTTTACCTTGAAGGACACATAGGAGGATGTGGGTGAGTCTGCAGGGATGATGCTGGGAAGTTTGCTGGAGGCTAGCACAAGCTCTCCAATGTTGCAAATTTCTTCTCCATGAATCCTTCTCTCTCTCTGCAACTCTCTCTTCCACACCTTGCACAGGAGCTTGAATTTCACTCTGGTACCAAATGTTGATTTAGCAACAGGGGCGGAAGCCTGATGTAAATTTTATTAATCTTGACCAAGTAAAACTTACAGAGAATGGGATGTAATATTTATAGAGATATTGCACAGCCAAATACAAACAGGAGATTAAGTTGCACAGGTGCAACCATAAACCAGAATAAACAAGCTTCCAAATTACCCAGGAAGCAACAATTAAATAAAAAACAAGTATATTGTTGAAAACAATATAACAATGTGAATATAGACAAATATGGTTGATTAACCATATAACAATATAACTATTTAAAATTAATTAAATAATTAACCTATGCATAATTAAATAATAGGATAATAAAATTTATCCTAACACTCAAGCCAACCAAAGACCCCAGTTCTCAACAATGTCCCAAAAGAAACTACAAGGAAAGATGCATCTGAAAAAGGCCTTGTTGTCTCAAGTAGAACTGGTGTTACCACCCATCCCCAAAATGTGAAAAATATTGTGTCATCTGATGAGTTTGTCAATCTTTCTCCAAATTTTGCTTTTCCCAAATACATTCCTTATGACATTGCCCAAGTCTTGAGTTAGATCAACATTTCTATCCTAATTTTTGATCTGCTTAGGATTCCTGAGCACAAGAAGAGGGCCTTTGAGTATTTGGGATTGAAAGAAGATATGAGTACCTAAGGAAGAAATATAAATAATGTAAACACTCCTACTCCAACCATTGCAGACCTAGAAAAACCACTAGCATTGGAGGAGATAGGTGAACCACTTGAAGTTTACTTGGGAACATCTTTGGTTGATTCTCAATTAAATGTTGATCCATTTTTTACAACACTGATTATTAAATACAAACTACTGCACAATTGTATGTTTGATTCTAGAGCATCATGTAATGTAATGCCTCTAGAAGTCATGAATAAATTAAACATTAAAGTGATAACAACTTATGGCAAGTGTACTGTAATGGATTCTAGAGAGGTGTCAGTTGTAGGGTGTGCAAAAGGTTTGGTGGTACAACTTGAAACTTTTCTGGGTAAGAACTTGAAACTTGATGTTGTTATTGTTGATTTCCCCTGCCAAATGGCGCATGTTGTTATCAAGAAATTGGGCTGCAAGTGTTGGTGGAAGTGTTTAGATGGATATGTCTTTTGCCAACATTCCAATTGAAGGCAGCCTTATAAAGTTTTATGGAGAGAAGAAGATGTTGCACCTCATTGAAGATCCCAATAATGCTTCTTATGAAGTGTTGTATGCTTATGTAGATGTTGATAAATTTTTGGGTTTGCTGATGGAAAAGAGCATAAGATTGATTAGTGTAAATTTCTTGAAAATGTGGGTTTATCTTGGACCTTGTTATTCAATAGAGCTTGTTCCAAGTTTGGAAATGGAGCTGAAATTGTTTTGATTTATCTAGGCCAGGAAGAGTTTGTTTTTTCTTTCAAACTCAACATTGAATGCACTAACAACATTTTTGAATATGAAGAACTATTATAAGGCTTGATAATTGAATGGAAATATGGTATAAAGGATATCATTGTCAGAGGGGATTCAAAACTAATTTTTAAGAAAATTATAAAATTGTATGATCATAAAAATTAGAGAATGAAACAATATAAGCATGCAGTCTGGGATTTGATTGAAATGTTTGAATATTTTAATATTGTGCACCATGATCGAAAGTTTAATGTTGTTGCAGACAAGTTAGCAGTGCTAGCATCCAGATTTGGGAATTGTATAGTGTCTCCATTTTGTGAGTATGATGTTGAAATACTAACAAGGCAAGTTGTCCTTGACAACATTAAAAATTGGCAAGTATTTGATGATGATTTCTAGGTGAACTAGTTTCTACATAACCAATGCCAGTTTTTTGACCAAAATATAGATTGGGAACCAATGGTGTGTGTTGTTGAAGGAAAGGAATCTTTATTTGGCAAATACATCATCTAGCTGAAGAAAAACACGAATCCCAAAGGTTTTTTGGCACTTGAATTAAACTTTGATAATGTTGATTACATTATTAAGAGAATTATGTCGGTTTCAAGAGATGTGGAAGAGTATGACCTAGGCACAAAGGAAAAACCACATAAAATATGGTTAGGAAATAATCTGAGCAAGGAAGATAAGCAGTCCTATGTTCAATTGTTGAAGAAATATCAAGACTGCCAAGCTTGGTATTAATCTGATTTGAAGGCATATAGGGAGGATTTGTTCCAACATGAAATTCCTCTTGATTCTAATGCCAAGAATTTCAGGAAAAAAACAAAGGCCCATCAATCTACTCCTTTCTTTGAAGATGCAAGAAGAAATGAAGAAGTTGAGGGATGGAGGGATCATTCTACCCACAAGGTACTCATATTGGGTTGCAAACCTAGTGCTTTTCAAAAAAAATAATGGTGATATAAGGTTGTACGTAGAATGCAGGAAATTGAATAAAGCATCTTTGATAGATAATTACCCTCTACCAAACATGGAGAATATGCTACAATTGGTAACTAGTTCTGAATTTTTAATCCACTTTGGATAGTTTCTATGGCTATAATCAAGTTGTTGTGAAGGATTCAGAAAGAATAAAGACTTCCTTTACCATTCCTTGGGGAAATTATGTCTATGTCAAGATTCCTTTTGGCTTAATGATTGTTGGAGCAACTTTCGAAAGAGCAATGAATGTAGCATTTACTAGTTATATTAATGATTTCATTGTTGTTTATTAAGATGATGTAACTGTGTTTTCCAGATAAATAAATGATCACTTGCAACACTTGGAGAGAATTTTGTTAAGGTGTAGAGATTATGAAATATCATTAAATCCCAATAAGTTCCATTTTGGAGTGCAAAATACAAAACTGCTTGGTCACATTGTATCAAAGGAAGGGGTCATGATTGATCTAGAGAGAGTGGAAGCCATCAACAAGGTTCCAATTATGAGAACTAAGAAGGGAGTTCAATCCTTCTTTGGACAAATAAACTTTATCATAAGATTTGTGTCTAACTTTGCTGAGCTGACTATCCTCATTACTAGTATGCTGAAAAAGGACCAAGTTATCAAATAGGAAGAAGCTTCCATTCAAGCTTTCAATGGGATTAAAGAAGCACTAAAGCATGCCCTTGTTTTGGCAGCTCCAAGTTACAAGAAGCATTTTTAAATGTTTTGTTTTTCTTCCAAAAACATCATTTCATCTGTAAGGCATTGCAAGTAGCTGAGTTTAAGTACACCATCATAGAGAAGAAAGCTTTTTCCTTGTTGAAAGCAACAAAGGTTTTTAGACCTTACATCTTGAGATCTAAAGTTGTTGCTTATGTTCCCAACACCATGGTGAAAGATATCTTATCAGATATGGAGGTCTTAAATAAAATATGCAGATGGGAAAACAAGCTACAAGAATATGACATGGATATCCATACCACAAAATTGGTAAGAGGTTTGGGCCTAGCTAAGCTTATGGTAGAGTGCAACTTGCAAACTATTGACGTGAATGAATTAGAAGGAGAAAAGGTGGATGTCCTTGATAATTTGGTAACCTATGAATGGTACAAGGATATAATATTTTATCTCAGACATCTATGCTGCCCTGGATATTTGAGTAAAAATCAGAAAATATCTTAATTTAGCCTCTCAAAAATATGTCATTACTAATTTTGGGTTAGCTTGGAAGAACCCGGAAGGAGTGCTCTTAAGATGCATTGCTGAGGATGAAGCCCCAAAGGTAATTGCTGATCTCCATGGAGGCATTTGTGGGGGACATTTTGCTGGGAGAGTTACAACACATAAAATCTTGAGGGATTATTCTTAGTAGCCAACTCTCTTCAAAGATACAACTCTATTGGTTAGGAAATGTGAAAGTTGTCAGCGCTTCTCTGGAAGAATGAAAGCTTCAGGCTCCCATCCTTTGCAGCCTATGTCAATTGAAACCCTATTTAAGAAATGGGGAATGGATTTCATTGGAAAAAATTTTGAACCTTCCAATGTTAGTCATAAATGGACTCTTGTAGCCACTGATTATTTCACTAAGTGGGTGGAAGCAATCCCTACCAAGAAGGCAACACACCAAGTTATCATGGACATCATGCTGAATCAAATCATATGCATATTTGGAGTGCCAGCTAAATTTTTTTTTGATAATGCCATGTGTTTAAGAGTCAATCCTTTAATGAAAATGTGCAAAGATTATGAAATCAATTTGACATATGATTCTAAGTACAATCCCCAAGGAAATGGACAAGCTGAATCCAACAATAAAAACTTGTTGAAAATCATTAGAAGAAACTTGGATTTTAACAAAAGGAAGTGGGGTGAGCAACAAAACTTTGATGTTTAGGCTAACAGAATCACTATCCAAAGAGCTATTAGTAAAAGCCCATTTGAGTTGGTATATGGGACTCATACTTTGTTGCCCCTTCATTTGCAACTGTCTTAATTTTAGTTTGTTCAACAAATTGAAGATCAAGAAGTTAGTCCATATGATGCTCGAATCAATTAGATTATGGAGTTAGATGAAGAAAGAAGGGAATCCCATCAACGACATGTGAAGTTTAGAGAAAAGTTGAATAATTTATTTGACAAGAAGTTGACTCCAAGAGCTTTTAGCATTGGGGATCTTGTGCTATTATGGGATAGTAGGCATGAAGATAAGGGAAAGCATGGTAAATTTTATGTATTATGGATGGGCCCTTATTCAATTGATATTTTAATGGGTTAAACTACCTTCTTCCTAAAAGAATTAGACAGGTCACTGCTTGAATTTTTTTTAAATGGCAGGGATTTGAAATATTTCCTTGATTGATTTCTTAGAATCAAGGTATACTCCATTGTATAGTTTATATTTTTTTATTTTTATGGTAATTTGTACCCTCAATATATAAGGGATACTTAATTGCACTTTAAATACGAAGCATATATATTTTATATCGACAAGATTTTATTAATGGGAAACTAACAAATTAGAGAGATCTTGACATCTCAAGTTATGTCTTGGATTACATATAGCAATACACTTGTTAAATAAGCGTATACGTAAATGGGAACCTTCCTTCGACTAAATAATTTTGACTAGAGGCATCCAATCCGTCAAAGTTACCGAGGGAACAATCTTAACCCTATCCATCTGACTTGTGTATTAAATATTTAGAAGAACTCTACCATAACAAATGATTTAACAAATCATCATTTTCACCATTAAACTAAAACCCTTTCGATACCCCTACAAGATTTAAGATCTATAACCTCTTTTTTGGAAAAAAAAAATTCTTTTTTATAAAATGAACTAGGAGAACGTTTAGTGATTCAATATCCCTTGGAAAGTTACCATTAAAAATGCAAAAGTATATGCCAAAGCCATCAAGAGAAAAAAAACAGGGAAAAATAATAAAAACTAATATGTAGGATCCGTTGACAAAGATACACAAGATATACACGTATTATAATGCAATTCCCCACACGTAGGAGAGGCTTTCCTATTTCAAATTTGTCCCAACGGTCGTCTTTAGCGGTGTTTGCTAATCATTATTTGGGGGGCTTCGTGACGGCATCAACTCTATGAGTGAGACATTAATCCAATTATAATATATCCAAATGTTCACACGTTAAAACAAATAACAAAGAAACATGCCTTTACACATGTTGTTGTTAGGTACACCTAGGCCGTGTGCTAGAGTGTGACCATCTAGCCTATAGCCCTCCACTTCATCAACTAACAAGATAAGAAATGGATCAACTTAAGAGTTGTGTCATGGGCCATGTTGGAAATTGACGCTCACTAGTTGTAGACTAGTAGCTACATGAGTTGCAAAGTATGTTGGGGAGTAATATTAATTTAAAGTTAGTATATAATTTTATTTTGATATGATAGTTGACGATAGTTAGGTGTAATTGGGACGATCTTGTGTCATTTGTAGAGTCAATACAATGGAATAGACTCTACACAACACAAATCATTCTATTAACTTGAAAATCCCCGATGGTATCTACAATAATCTCCCTCTAATGGAGTTGTTATAAAGTATATACTAGAACTCTAGACTATTACAAGGGTGACATTACACACTAAGGATTCCTACAAGCTCCTTTGTCACTCCTCTCAGGCTCAAACTCAGGCTCTCTCCTTCTAGAGACTTCTCCTCAGCTTTTTTGAATTCAAATTCGAATATTGCTCATTAATGGCATCGAACTACCTTGGTTTGGTAGTTCAAAAAATCTTCTAGAAAATCCATGTCCTCTGCTTAATTCACAGTTTGTTCCCTTGACACGTGGCTTGACTGTTTATCCTCACCTACTCCATTGTCACTTTTTTGGACTTGTACGCTAGAGTGCCCTCAATTTATCATGTAGTCCTCATTTTGCTTAATTCTACAAACTGAACCTTTTGAAGGATCCACACATTCCCCTTTTTTCTTTATTGTGAAATCCTTGTGCCTCACCTCCGCACCCCCTTCAAAATTCCTATGCACCCATCCTTTGATAAGAAAAACATTAGGCACTATTGTGCACGTCCTTCCTCACAAACCTTTTGTGCACTAGTTGTGTCACGAACTTCGCAATACAAGACATTGCACACAAAAAAAACTGTGCACTCTCGTGCAAATCACCAAAACATTATGCCACACCTCCTTTGTCATATTCCCCTTGCTAATCTTGTGCACACCGACACTTTGTCAAAATTCTTAAGCTATCCAAACTTCTAGCCTTTTCCCATGATACCCCTGCATCAATAATTGTATAATATATTTGTTAACATTATTTTATTTTTATGTTGTAATGGACAAGATTGAAGTATATGTATTGAGAAGAGTGTATAAGGTGAGAATATCTACAATAAGGAATATTAGAATTATGTTAGAATGTTACGAGTGGTAGAAGAAAATAACATGGAGTAACAATGATTATTTCATTGATAAATCTTGCTTTACAAACAATAGATTATTTGTACATAAGTGTTATGTAACTATAACTCCTATCATTTAGGAGGATCAAATCTATATCTAATACTAATTTAGCACTAAGAAATCCTATTCTACGAATGCTTACAAACTCACTATAGATTAACATCTTGATAGATGAGTTATTGACAATATGATAATTGGAATATTATAACAACAAATCACTTACATCTTAATTTTATTAAACTAGACCATGAATAATTATTCTGACATCCCCCCTTTAATTTAGCATAGTCTTCAGAGAATAAGAGAGAGAATATCAAAATGCCTCAAACTTCTCACATACAATTGACTTGGTGAAGACATCCGCACTTTAGTGAGGCCAAATTAGAGCTTAATGTTGTGTTGCTAAACATGATTGCACACTGTTGTCACCCTCAAAATTCCCTTCGTTTTTCAAGTCAAGTTTCAAAAATTTTGAGTTGGTGCCTTTGAGAGATGTTTGAGCAGATTGAGAAGTCTGGAGAGATAGAAAATTTTGTGCTTTGAAGAAGTTGGTGCTCATTTGCAATCTCGCCCTGTTAATTCAAAATCTTGCAGTCTGCATGGTTTGATAAAATTTTTGTCTTCCCCGTCTGGATGCTTGAAAATTGTTTCTTTCATTCATATTAAATTGTCAATCCTTCTCTTTTGGCTGTGGATTGTGTTGAGCCTTGTATTGTATTGTTTGCAGTTTCTCTTTCCATGGAGAACAATTTGAAATTCGGGCGTAAATGGTGGAGTTTCCCCTCCTCTGTATTTCTTTCTACAGTCGTGAATGACAGGCTTATCTTCCCTGTCAATTTTTGGCCCCAACATCCACGAGTATGTGGACATCTCTAATTGGATGCGGTGTGGCGGATTATTTTGTGAACTTATCATTTTTTTTATTTTTTTTTGGCAAAAGTGTCAAATTGGCTCTGTGCCCCCGAAGGATCCTGATTGGTCGAATCGAGCTAAGGCAGGAAGGCGGATCGTCGAAGTAATTTGAAGATTTTGGCTTTATTGTCAAAAGGAGTAAAGTTACAAAAATGAGCAGCAACTCCGCTAAAGCCATGTATTGAATATCTGTTGAAAAGTCAAAGTAGAGAGGCGGGTTGTCGGGACACTTTAGGAATTTTGGCTTTATTTCCATAAAAGGCGTAAAGTGATAAAGTGAACCGCAGCCCCGTTCATGCCAAGGGATAATGGCAAATGTTGAGCCTACATCAAAAGTCAAAACAGGAAGGTGGGCCGTCGGAGCATTTTGGGAATTTTGTTTTTATTTTCAAAAGGAGAGTTAAAAGTTATAAAATGCTCCATGACTCCGTTGGGGTCTTAAGCCTGCATTGAAAAGTCAAAACGGTGAATCGGGTCAGTGCAAAACTTTGAGATTTTGAGCCTTGTTTCCAAACAAAGTAAAATTATAAAGTAAGCCACGACTCCGTTACCACTCAGGTAAAGCCACATATCAGACCTATATCAAAAGTGAAGTTGCGGGCCTACGGGGTTTGAGGGAGACTTTTTCACCTTGCATATTTTGCGCTAAAGGCGCAATTTTAATTTCAGGCCAGCGGATCCATTTTGTGAAAATTGCATTTTCGCCATTTTTGTACAGATTCAATTCAAATATTCAAATGAGCATAACTTTCACTCCATTGCTCGAAATTTGACAAATTTTATACTGTTGGAAAGATCTTGGTTTCCTCTACACCATGGAAGCATAAAATATTATTTTTCAGCATGATTTGATGGTTGGAAATTTGGAAAATGTCTTTCACACCATTAATACATGATCTGCTTGCTTCAAACAGATCAAATTTGATCCGATCTTCCATCCTTCCTTCTGCAACACGCAAACCAGACATGGAGAACCGACTGATATCTTGATTTGGGTGAAAATATGGAAAAAATATTTCATGCTATTAATATGTGATCGGACTGCTTCAACTAGATCAAATTTGATATGATCTTCCATCCTTCCTTCTTTAGCACGACAAAGACATGCAGAACCAGATTTGACATATTGTAGGTGGATTTTCAGGGGCATTGATGGTTGGTGGTTGAGCTTCCAAATCATATTTTATTCCTTCTCTTCTTCTCCTCTTTTCGCTTCATCTATAAATGTAAGTTCTTGGCTCATTGCAAATGTTAGACTCTGATACTTTTGAAGTGTAATTAGAATCAAAAGCAATCAATACAGAAGAATTTCCCCTTTCTCTCTATCTTCATCTATTATCTCTTCTCGCTTACCTGAAATATGTGGATCATTTATCTTCTGTAATAAGAAACTTTGTGTTCTTATTGATATGATTTCTAGAACTTTGTGTCTATGGAATGATATCTTATGCTGTGAATGTGAATGATTTTGTTCTGTATCACCTTTGCTCTGTACGTATAATGTTATACTTTGTTATCTATATTTCCTAAAATTAATGTTATATTATGCTCTTTCCTTTCTTCAGTTTATTCCATTCGTTTGTATTGATAAGCTATTTTTCTAAAAAATCATTTCAAGATGTTAGAAGTCCAACCTTAAGATGAAAGTTGTACATTTATATATAAGCTTTGTTGCTTGCTTTTAATAAGGGAACCTCTCCCATAAAGAGGAGGGACTTACTATCCCCTAACTTTGGTTTTGTTAAAGTACCATTTTAAAACCCAACAATTATATACATACATTTATTGATATATTGTTGGCTTTCGTACCAGTGTATATATTCGTCCTTGACGGAAATATGTTTGGCTTGGGTTTATACAAAAGATGTCTCTATTATTAAACCCATTTGGGGAAGATATCGTTTATGTCTATTTCAAATCGGGATGACTTACAGTCAAACCCCCCCACTGATAATATTTTCTCGCTAGAAAGAGGGGTTAAAATATTCAAGTGGTTATACTTGGGCTAAAGTCATGTTGAAGTTTTATAATAAAACATTTAGAATGTTAGAATATGAGTGTAATGTATTTAGATATTAGATTTATTTTGATTCCAGATGATCATCAGATTTGGGTCAAGATGTGTAAGGTCTTCTTTAAGGGGCACATCGACTATCCCGTATAGAGTTTGCACCGTAACTATTTATAAGAGCCAAAATTTAATGATGCATTTGTGCACTTATGTAAATTATTAAGTTAATATTAGAACTACTTTGGGGCTTAATTCTCTTACGGGAAGACTTTTGGTGGCATATACATTTATCTAACTCATTGTTTTTATTATTAATACTATTATTGAATTGGTTGGTTCATATATAGATAAATATCCTAATGGCTTATGATAGGAATTATCAAGATGGTTAATGACTTTGGGGTAAATATCCTAATGGCTGCTAGGCAATGTCTAATTCAAAGATTATAGCCATCACTTCCCCTTACTCTTATTAATTTTGAAGCCACTTTTAGCTATGAAGGTATATATTATTGGTTTGAATATCAGTTTTCAATCATATAACATATGATTACATGATGGAACTCCCTTTTACACTTGTTTGTTTGTTTCTAACTTATTAGGCCTATGGCGCATTCTGGAATGATCGTTAAACTATTGTTGTTTTGTGAAAATGATTGTAATTGGTATGTTTTAGCTTATCCATGAGAATGTAGATTGATGGGTCGAGTATTAGATTTCAATCACGTAATCTATATGATTGAAATCCTAATACTCTTAACCCTTTTTTCATAATCTCAATATATCTATGGTCTTACATGATTGGTTGTCAAACTGTTGTTGTTTTAGAGATATTGTTTATAACTGAAACATGGCTTCCTTCTTAGTTGGCATGGTGAATTTTTTTTTATCTTAAGAATTGATCTGTGGTGAGAGATTGATCCATTTTTTGAAATATAATGTTTCCTTTCATTGTATTGTTAAGTAGTAGCATATTGTTGTTATGTGTGGTTCTTATCATGTTCAGTTCTCTCGAACTGACTTTGGCTAATAAATATGAAGATGGATTTGCGAGTAGATTAGGGAAATAATTTAGAAAGTTGCATCAATTTTACTGATGGAGTTCTTTTTTTCAAATGCTTAATGTGTTGTAAAACTCTGGAATGGTTTTTGTGAAAATTGTAGAAGAGGCTCAATTCCTAAGAATTATGTTTTGTGCAGTAATGTTGTCATAACTAGTTGAAACCTTATCTTATAAATACTATTTTGAAAGATATAAATTTAATGATGACATTTTTTGAGTAGTTTTAATGTAATATGGTAATCTTCAAAATAGCATAGGGTTACTTGACCAATTTTGATTACCTTTTTATTCCAAGTCAAGGTACATTTGTATCATTTGTCACTGTTGTCTTGTGTGCCATGTCGAATAGTAAATGTTGTAATCATGTCTAGTATTAATTTCAAGGGAAATGGTGAACTCTTTTAATTATAGCTTTGTGTTTTAAACCCCCCTTCTCAGTTATGGAAATAATGCAATTATAGGTATACCAAAATGGATTGGTAAGCCTCATAAAAGTTATACAAAGGAAATAAGAGGTTGAAATCCTTGCATTGAAGTTGAGAATATTTAAGTGGAAGATGAGAAAACTTTCTACATGTGTTAAAAATAACTTATCCTTACTAAGCTAAGCTGTAATAATAAACTTTACTCCTTGTGGTGGGGCATAAAATGTAATTAATGTGTAATAAATGAGTACTTTTTTGAAAATAGCTAGGCCTTAGTAATTGTTGACAATTTTTGTACTTGTACAAAAATGGGCAACTCAAAACTTCATTACGATGGATGGTATTGATGAAGTTGACCTAACGAGGGGAATGCATTATAGTTTTATCATGTTTTCAGTTGCAACAATTGATTAGTTACATGTAATATGAAACTATGTGTGCTCTTAGAAAATGTATCACCTTATATAGCTTGCCATTCCATGTTCGTCTTCAACAAGAAAACAAAAAAATCCCCGAATGAATAATGCATTTCTTCGGTGAAGGCGGGAATAATAGTTTAGGTGAAATTCTAAATTTGGGATCAAAAAAAAAAGTTGCAGTTTACAAGAAAGGGATTTCCTTAAAAATTTATAGGTATTTCAAAATTTATTATTTCTGCATGTAAATACATTTAATTATGTGCTTGAATTGTTTACTTCGTTATATAATCAACATACATGATATAAAGATGAAAGCATGAATAAGTATAAAACTCAAGTAACAAATTAAATGTCATTTATTCATGAAGAAGTACAATATTTCCCACAAAATCCATGGGATGTAACTCATATCTACCAAAGAAAGAAGTACATATGCATGAAGTTAAAAGTAAAAAGGTATACAAGAAACCCATCATTGCCTTGGGTTCACTTATAGTCTTCTTCACTTCAGTTCCAGCTCCATCTTTTATCCATTTCTCCTAGCAATCACAATGTACCTGAAAAATGAAAGAGAATTGTCGTCAGACATTGAGCTCATGGTTTAATCTATACCCTTGTACTATGTAACTACATGTAGATGGATTTCTAAAAAGCAAAAGTATAAGGTACATCACATACAGATACAAAACTGATAAGAGTAACATTATGCATCAGTACATATGATTCCAAGAATAATTTTAGAAAATAAAGAGAAAAGAAAAACTATGGAAAATAAGAGAGGTCAAAAAGCATAAATATTTGTTAATTATTTCTTTAAATGTGTAGGTACATGTGGTAGATTAGAAAGCAAAAATATTTTGCAAAATGATTACTGTACAAAAAGGAAATACTTGCTAAAGGAATCTACATGGTACAAATTTATGAGTTGTTCCAGAAAAGGAAAATTCATATAGAAGATGTATAAAAGAAAGACATTCAGACATTGAAATGCGAAGTGAGGAAGAAAGATGCAAGTAACAGTTCTTTAAGAACAAGGTTTTCATTGAAATATGGGAAATGAGTAAAGGTATCTTCCAGTTTTAATTAACAAACCTCTACAGAACCTAGGGAGCGGATAGTTACAGGAGATACCACATATAAGAAAACTCTAAGGTTTTGGATAAAATTACAAGTTTTAAAGAAAAGATAAAAAGAAATAGGGTATGTGCAACAAGCAACTGATATCAGTCAAGTATAATTTCATGCAGAAGCTATTATAAAGGACAACATGACATTCACAACTCAAAATAAAAGCTAAAATATAAGATTACAACTGTAAAGAAAATTTCAAAGGCCTGTTTCATAATTCAATAAAACAACGAAAGCAAATCCTTCATAAGTTACAAGTACAGTTTCAGAAAAAGTAATATTAGTATGCACTCATCAAAAGAATTCAAATGTTCTCATATCAGGAATATTCATGACTTGTAGTTAAACAATGTGATAAATATACAATACCTAATTAATCATTTCAAGCTATAAAACTTCAATAATTTAATTTAGTCAAGTGTTTCCATTTGCAAAACCTAAGTGGATGGAATACTAAAGAAACAAAGTACTTTTCACAAGCTTACAAATTTCCTTAAAATTGTTTTAGTATCATCACTGAATGGGATAGAAAGCCTCAAGATTAAAAAATAAGATATTTCCTCTACAAATATAGTTCAAGTTTCATAGTTAATCAGAAAGGCATTTATTCAAAAATCAAGATGCTACATCAGTAGATAATATCAAAAGACTACCAAAGTGCTCCAAGGATACACAAAGTATAGGTGGTGAAGATGGAATTTTCTAGTTTCCTAATACTTTCAAAGAGGGATAAGTTTCATTTTTTAACTCAAGGAAATCATCCATATTCGTGATGTTACAGACTCAGGAAAGGCCTACAAATTCAACCACTTTCCAAGAACTTAAAATATCTAAATGTAATTTTCCAAAGGATTGAAGGAATCTATATGCCAAAACACACAAAAGCAACATATGAGCTACAGATAGTAAGAGTTATAGATTTTAGAATGAGAATGAGACTATAACATGAATGAAAAGTATTATTCTTGCATAAAATGAAATACAATGACTGTTTATGGAAAATGCATGATAAAGGTATGATTTAGAAAGTCGTGATCATCATTATTCAAGAAAAAATTCTAGTTTTCCAATTCAGCAATTATTAGGACTAGTTGCCACAAAATTGTAGATGGAGAAGTTGAAATTTATAGTTCATATTATTAGTAAGGAACAATCACGATTTTGAGTACATAATCCAAGTAATTCAACAAATTTTGGATTAAGTGATTGAAACTCACACAGTAGAATTTTGATATCATAAGTAAATGGTGTTACCTTCACATATGGTATGAAAGAGCAAGTAGATCACAAGCTGCAACGATTAATGAATATCACAATATAAATATGAAGCTCTATGAGTATTGATATTGGGAAGAAATGGATAATCAATCAATAATATGACTTCCTAGAGTGAAGATCAAGTAAATTTCAGCATCAAGTGTTATCGTTAGAACACTACATGCACAAAAATAGTAATCAAAAAGTACAATTATGTATTTTCAGGCTTGGAAGAATGATCATCATATACAAGAATGTAATCAAGCTACACTAGTGAGTACATTACAATATTAAAAATACATACATTATGAAGCATTGAAATAAAGAAGAATTCCAATCATGGGTACTACTTGAAGGAGGAACAATAAGCCTTGATATAATTACATAAGAAGGAGTTCATTTCAACATTGACATATAAGTGTAGATCCTATCAAAATCAAACAACAACTCACTTGTAGGAAAATGAAAAGAATATTCAGTACAATTTCATAATTCAGAACTAAATACATTCGTGAGGCACATCAATATGATCAAGATTTGCAAAGTATAAATTTTTATATGCTTGGAAGAGAAAAAAATGCATAAACTATAAGTTTTAGAAAAATCAAGCATGGTACATCAAGACAAAAATAATGAAGCACCTTGAAGAATAATTAAGCCACCTCAGAATGTTTTCATTTTTTAGAATGATAAAAACGGGGAAATAATACTTTTTCATAATCCTTTTAGGCTCTAGAAATACAATTTCCAACAACATCCCATGTCATCAAAGCAATGAAAATTCCATTACAATATTTGATATTTTGTCAAGAAAAATACAGATTTGTAGGACTTGTTATGTGAATATGGAATGCTCCAACACATTCTCAAGAATAGATTCATTTCATCCATTCAGGTCAATAAAAGAAAAGTGAAGTAGATCACCAAAAATCTTGAACCAACTTAGATTGATAAAGATACAACCTAGAATAGCTAACCAGAGATCCTAGCTGTGAGCGTAAAAAAGCAAAAAAGTCTAAATTCCTAGAAATACCATTCTGAGTAGAGTTCAAAAAATGCACAATCATGATAGTAAAGGTCTCAATTACATAGAAAATATAGATATTCAGTGTCCATACAACTAAAGCTTACCCTTCTGGTTAATTTCTCCGTTAAGGAATAAAACAAAACAAGAAACCCCTCATAAAGAGCTTGTAAAGGAGTAAACGATGGCCACAAAAGGAAAACATCAAATTCTAATACAAACATGAGAATTTTCATACAGTTGCATCCACAAAAGACACATCAATGGCAGCATGGTCACAAAAGTAATAGTGCTTAGAAAATACACATACCCACAACTACGAGTGTTTAGATTTGAAGCACGAGCTAGCAAGCAAACAAAGATTAAAAAAAAATTCTTTAATCATGAAACCCAAGATTCAAAGGCCCGTAATTCAAGTAAAATAGCTCAGATCTTTGTAAAAGAGATGTTTCCCATTTTAGGAATTGCCTTATCGGTTATAAATTTTGAAACCCATTATCAAAAATTTCTAACCCGCGAGGGTTACACGGATCTACAAGTTAGAAATGGTGGCCATTGTTTCAAGTGAATAATCAAACTCTAGGAAAACAATGAAGAAAATGCACGATCCATAAATTATTTTCACTTAGCAGGAAATCCCGAATGCGTGAAGCAATATAGTGCCATCCAGACAGTCGATAAAAGAAAAAAACCCAGAATTGAAATCATGTAACAAACCCTCATTACTACCAGTAACAGATTTCAAATGAATGTGAAAATACAGTCTTACCTCGAAGATTATCATGGAGGAAGTTCAACATTATCAAATAGTTTTGTGCTCCGAAGGGTCAAAACCTCAAGAAAATTTCACTTTCTCATGGTGGTCACAATAATAATGGAAAACCCTTTTTTGAGTAAAGAACGAACTCAAAATATTTAGGATGGCTCCCATTCACTACATAAATACTACAAGATTCTAAGAAGTTCAATAAAAAGAAAACTATGGATATTCAGAGCCCCATAAAACCGATTTACAGATAAAACAAGCTCGAGAGCACACAACAATGGCGGCCTGAAGAAAATTTGTCATGGATTTGCCCTCCAAAATCTGTATGCATGTGAAGTGATCAAGTTCAGATTACAAAATAAACACATTTGCAACCAACACATGGTAACCTAACTCCACAAATGAGTTAAGGATCAATGGTGTGAAATCAACCATGTAAAAAATTAATGATGTAAATGATAACCCAAGCTAACTACCTTGTCAACTGGAGTTTACAGATCAAAGGCTCTAGACCATCAAGCACCAGGATCGAATGGCCACAAATCAGTTGCAAGATCTATTAATCCCACAATCAATACAAATTCCAATGCTGAGAGAATCAACAGTGTAGAACTGACAAGTAATTCAATCAATGATTGATATCAATACGGGAGATTAAACACAAACTCTACCACAATTTTCCATAACTCGAATGGGGTTTAGAATGTGCCAACATGTCGATCCATTGAAAAACCTAGCTAACTCAAGGTTAACAACTTCACCGACACAATTCAAAGGGGCAGGCTACCATGCAAGGAGGGTCATCCTCAGTCATTCGAAAAAAAACATTTGTATTGACCTATTAAGGGTCCAAAACCATAGGGTTTTGAAAAATCAAATGCCGACACCATGATGATAAAAAATGGGCCAACATAATAATACATGCCTAGATCATGATAAAACCAAATGATGTTTATCAATGATTAACTTCAAATCAAAAAATATAGTATGTGTCAATGATAATTAAAGACTGAAACCTTAGTGTATACCACTGTTGGTTTTTAAATTATAATTTTTTAGTGATCAACAATCAAGGGATAGTGAGTGCCTCCTCTTTATGGGAGAGGTTAAATTATTGAAAGAGAACAACATAGCTTATATAAATATAAAAATTTCATATTGGTTAGGACTTCTGATATTTCGAAACGTTTTACACCAAGATGGACTATCAATACCTAAGAATGGAATAACAAAGAAACTGAAAGGGAAGAATATAGTAGTAATTTCAGGCAATATATATAACAGAATATAACCTTACACATACTTTAGAAAAATGGGTACATAATAGAATCATTCACATTGGCAATACTAGATATTATTTCTTAGATACAAAGTGCAGGACATCATATCATAAGAACATAAAGTTTCTTAACATGAAAGATTGATGATTCACAAATTTCAGCCAAGAAAGAAAGGATAGCGGCTGAGCAGTAGAGATAAGGAAATTCTTTTGTATTGATTACTTTCAACTTAATTTACATTTCAAAAATATCATAGTCCTTCCTCCTCTCAACAATGGTGTGGAGAGCCCATTAAATAGCTTACAAAATGGTTACATTTGGTTCCAACTTATTTTAATCTAGAAGATTAAAGACTACTTAGAGATACATTAATAGAATGTTCTTTAGCCAAGTATTACATGATGGGATTACAACCTTAATTTAAGAGAGGTGATTTAGGATTCCAAGGTAGAAGCATACAAAGGAGGATTTGAAGTCACAACTGTCTTAAGAATCTGATGTCTAAATATTTTCAATGCTTTAACTATCTCCATGCACTTCGGGATGGTGGTGTTAGCAGTGGTAGGAATCCATATAACAAGGAATTTTTCCATATCCTTCTCAAACTCTGTGTTCTCAAGAAAATCCTTGTTTTCCTTGGTGATAACTGATTCAAGGGAGCAGACCTCCTTTATCTTCTCTTTATAGATTGATTCCTCCTTTATGATATATTCCTTGATGAAGGTAATGCATTGAGCCTTGATTCCCTGTAAAGAAAAGTGATCACCTAAGTCTTCATTCTGGATTTAACAATATATATCTTGGAAAGAATCCATAACACAAGCCTTGAAAGCTTGTCCTTTTTACCACATGTTTTTTTATTTCTCCTAATGCCTCTCCCAAAAATTTAATCTTCCACTCAAGACTAAAAACCTAAGATCATGACAGATTGTTCTTGGCCTCATCGAATAATTTTCTTTCCAACAAGATCTAGTCATCTATCCTACTCATCAAACGAAGATCCTGGATACATTCACACCATAGCTTCTTTTATTTCTCCAAGCCACTGAGTGTTGTACTAAATTTCAAATGTAATTTAAATACCTTCTCATATGAATTGAAGGCCTCCTCAATGAAGTTCAATCCAAACACTATCATATCATCAACCAATAATTCAATGTCTTTTCCATAGGTGGCATGTTTATGAATATCTTTGATAGTCTAAACTTCATCCTTGTTGAGAAATAGGGGAGGTTGAAGAGTGGTCAGTGGAGTAGGATCCAAGAATTTATCCTTTGCCAACAAGGATTTTACAAAACCTGAAAGAACTTGATTTTTTTCTTCCAATTGCTCCATAGTCTGTCTACCCTTATCAAAATGTTCAATAACTCTAGTGACAGTTTCCCTGAGGTTATGAACCAAACTTTTAGCTATTGATTCTCCAAGTGGAATCCTTGTGTGTTCTAAGTCAGAAACTAAAAGTTTTTTTATCTTCTTTATCCACCTTAGGATTTAAAATCTCCATGAATTACTGACCCTTAGAATCTGACACCAACCTTCAGGTAATCTTTGCTTTATTTTCTGGAGGAGGGGGAGTAGTATCGAGCAAGGCTGCCACAACATCGATCTTGGGAACCACAATTTGAGAAGTGGACTTCCTTTTCTTTCTATCAATGAAAGGATGGACCCAAGAAAAGGAGGAGGAAGAGGTAGAAGGAGTAATGATTCTGAGCATAAGTGTACTCATTACACTCAATGTTTGCACCACAAATGTTTCTAATGGAGGGGGTTTGCATATCTTAAGGAATATCCTTGGAACAAGGGTCCACCAAACCCATAGATTCAGACATTTGGCACTTATTTTCCATCTCAGTAGTGTTGACAGGGGTTTATTCCTCTTCCTTCAATTATTCACTATTTATCCTCACTCAAAATAACAACATCCCTCTGACTCTATGAGATAGTTATGACTGCTTCAAAGGAAATTGCTCCTTTTATTCTACAATCTGCTCTTGCTTAAAAACCTTGCCTTTTTTCATGTATACCTTTTATGAAGAGAAAGGAGTGGACTGCTTGGGCATCTCCACATCGAGTACAGGTTCTTCTTTCCTAGGAGAGGAATTTTATTGTGAAGAAGACATGGATTTGTTCATCTTGAATTTTTGCATCTTCTTATCAAACCATAGCTTGGTTCTCACAAGAACCAGGTTGATCAATTCTTTCAAATCATCCTCCTCTATTACAAACCAATCAATGGTTTTAAGAGGAGTGTGTTTGATGCACCTCTGTATACTCAATGGATTGCAGGTCTTCATCATCATATTGGAGCTTATTAGGTACTTTGTAGAGATTTTAAAACTATAATTTGTTGAATAGAAAACCTGTCAAAGTACCTTCTCCTGGCCTCAAATTCATCTACGCAATCAACCCTATAATCTTCAGTATCAACAAGGTGATTTAAACCTAATATGATATTCTTAGCAATATATCCCTTGTTATCAAAGCAAGTGCTATGCTTGAAGTGATGAAGGGTAAGGGGAGTAATGGTTCTATCAATTTTCTAAGCATCGAGGGTTGTCCTGCATGTGTAATTTCCCAAGGTGAAAGGGAAACGAATGCCAACAATATTTTTGTCTTTGCAAGTCTAGTGAAGTTTATCTAACTACCTATAAATCTCAACCAGGGTCATTTTGTCATTGCAAAACATAGGAAGCTTTAGAGGAGGACCTTATAAACCATCCATCCTGAGATATGAAAACTTTCTGAATTGAGTGAAGAAACTCCAATATTCAGATAATAACGTCTTTGCTTCCGTAGAAAATATCCAAGTAGTATTCACTTCCAAAAGCCTCACAATGTACATGGTGAAAGCGTTATTGACTCTATTTAAGTGATGATTACTGACTTTGAGTGTTAATTGAGGACAGTATTCATATATAGGATCATCCTTCTTATCTTCGATGTAAAAGAAACCACGCCATTCACTGGATGTTGCAATAGTGTGCATGAGATAGGAGGACATGTAGAATGTATTTGTTCTCTGAACATTGACTAGCTACTCCTCTAGATTTTCACAGATTATCTCAATCCAATTAAAATTCTACTTCCCTTCACAAATGATATTGATATAGGAACGCATCCAAAAATGAAACTCATTTCTAGAGCGCATTCCTATAATCCTATCAAGAAGAGTGATGATTTCTAAAAGTTCTTCATTAAAATTAACCCTGAACAATGATTTAGAATGTCTGGATGCTCCCTTCTAAGGTTTCTTCATCCATGATTTTTCCACCCTAGCCTTTTATCTCTCACTCTCGTGATCAAATAGTACTTGTGCTTGAGCAAGGTTGAGGGTATGAGCATCTTCTACCACTGGAATGTGAAGTGTAACAAAAATAGCATTGGAATCAAGTTGCGCAACCTATCCTTGGATTCTGGTTTGAAACAGGCCCCAAAAGTGAGCAAGCTATCAGCGCATTGGAAAAACATAGGAAAATCTCCTGCAAACACAATTCAACTGTCTTTGATTGTGTGATAGAATTAGGGTTATCGCATCTCATCTTGCTTAAAAAATCTTCAAGGTCAAGATGTTGAGCTTTATTGTCCCTGACAAAGGGCACATAAGTTTCTAATGAGGAGAGATGCTTGTCCCCTTTGTATTGAATCTTCATTGTCATAGAGATAGGAGAAGAAACAACCTTAAACTGAATGCTCAATAGTCTCTGCAAGAGAAAATATAAATGTATAGACACGGGAAATGGCTACTTTGCAAGAATGTGAGTAGGAGAGAATGAGAAGGCAAGTGTGAGAAAGAAAGAATAGCTACAATCCTTTAAGTAGCCACAAATTTGAATGAAGGAGAGAGAAAATAATGAATGTGCAATAAACAACCCCACGGACCACTCAAAAAAGGTTATAAAAAAGGTGAATTTCTCAATAAATAATGAATGGGATAAGAAAGGTGAATTTCTCCCTTCACTTAAACACTACCAAAGGACACCTCTTCAAAATTTTGAGAATATATCTTGAGAAAGAAGGGAAATTTTTAAAGAATGAAAACAACTACATGATATCCAAAGTCAAATAATTAATGATTGGTAAAGTTATATTATGCAATGATCATCAAAAGGAGGCCAATAAACTATATGTGTAATGATGGGCCTAAAGGAGTTCAATAATCCAAGGAAAAAAAAGTGTGCACACATCATAGGTGGTCCCCACAGTGGAAATGTTTGAAAGTGAACAAATTATACTTACAAAGGAGTCAATTTTACATGTAATCACAAGAAGACAGATGAGATGTCGACATCAGAACCAAAGGTGGTCCTCATCATGATGGAATACATGGGTGAATATTATTGAAAATAAAGGAATTATTTTTTCTCACACAGAGAGATTTATTTTTGCATGTGCATCTAATGGGAAGAATTAGATAATGCCAAATGTATCACTGCAAGTGGATAAAATTGTAAGTGTCACATCAAGAACTAGAAGACAAAGATTGCATGCACATTGGAGGAGACTTACACAACAAGAAAAGGTTATTGTTAGTCCAAATTATTCATCTTACTTTGTTAAAAATAGATGAGTCAATTGTAGTTTGACTGAATGTATTTTTGTAATCAAGGCTATTAATGCCTCATTGTATTAGCATGTCTATTTTTATTTCTTTATTTATTCATGATAAAGGAATAAAATTAAGATGCATGGGCGAGTAAAATTATAATCCTATTTTTAGGATGGGATGGGTGGATAATTTTGTTATATATTGTGTGTAATTGCAAAGGCACAAAGGAGGATTTTTTGACATAGGAATGCTTGAAGCAGATTTTGCTAATTTTGGCCCCTTGAATGAGAATTGATTTCTGTCTTTCCATTTATTTGCAGTGGTGTGTATATCTCATTAATTCTTATGAATATATAATTTCCTTGATTAATTATCTTACCTTACTACAAATTTAGTAATTTCTGCATAATATTAGTGTGCATGTTATCTTATTGTATTGTTATTACTCATTCCCTCAATACACCAAGTGTTTTTCCTTAATATTATGTTAAAAATTATTGGTTTGTGCATTCAAAATCCATTCCCAAATCAATTGTGCATGTACTTATTCAAAGCTCTCAACAAGTTTGGTGTATCAACCCTATTGGTGTAATTCAGTTACAGTCATCTTTTTACCCTAAAAACCCCTAAAAATTTAGTGTTAGGATACATCCAACCTTGATAGGTAGAGACTCATCTACACTTAGGTATACCAACGGACCTGAGATGTTTCCATCTGTAGTCTATGAAAAAGAGAGATCAAGAGAAATCTAGAACACATGTAGTAAATCTCTCATACAGGGTGCAATCCCATTTGAGAGAGTAACAGTCCTTTTGCACGCCATTATGGGACCACGAATCATTCTCTTACATGGAAAATTACAACACTTCACTCCCCAGATTTGCATACAAAAAAAAGTCACTTTGATCTATGAGCAAGCCTAAGCCTAAGCCAAGCCAAGTTATTCTACTCTATCAAATTTTTGAATCTTGAGCTCTCATATGCATGTACATTGCTGATTTACAAAGCATGCTTGCTTTAGTTTCGCAGCATGTTCACTTTGGTAAAGTGACTACAAGATCATCGGTGCAGAGGAATTCCTTCCTGGTCTTCATTCTTCACTCCTTCATTGTATCAGAGCTCAGGGACTAGAGTCATGCTAATCACCATTGTACCTCTACCATGTAGTTGCCTTTTAGAACCCTCTGACCTAATGCATGTGCCTTCCTTGCATATTTTGATATCTCTTGTTCAAATCCTATGTTATTGGGCTTAATGGCTATTCATACCACCTAGGAATTCGTTGCCTGACCTTTCTAATGGAGCTCCTTTAGTAATTCCATTTATCCATGATATTCCCAATAGTGCCATGAAAAGTTTGGTCATTCAATAGGAGAATAAGTTTTTTACTCGTACAAAGGACATTCAAGGATCGGAATCATGTTGATCACCTTGGTTGATACTACTCTCTGACTCAGGTAGTTTCTTGTGCAAGTTCTCACTTCCATTTTATGTTTTCTTGGCTTGCTACCTTGGTCCTAAAAGGGTATTTGGTAGATTTCACTAACTCAGTTTGCTGAGCTCAGGATTGAAAATCTACTGCCTTGCTTTACATCTTTGATCCAACGCATCGCACCAACTCATGCATTGACTCCCTTCTTTCTATTTCTCGTTTATTTAACATTCAGTTTTGGTCATCTTTTTTTCTTGAGCATTTTAACTCACAGCTCTACCTAATACAACCCTTCATTTTCTTCAGACGTTGGAGTCTTCGACTCATAGCTCTACCTGGCTCGACCCTTCTACCTGCTCAATATGTGCATTCTTCACCTGGTTGCATGCTCGAGATTTCCCTTAGCTAGGCCTTCCATTCACCCCTACATCATTGGAGCTTGTTGACCCCCTCCACGTTTTATACTACTCGTGCTTGCTTTACTCGTTGGATCATTGTCGTGCTTTTCTTTCAGGACTTCTAGTTGTTCCCTCTCGTTTCTCATTCCTAGGATTGGAGTTCCTTAAATGACATCTTGGTTTGAACCCAGGATTCTTCCAAGCTGGAATGTGCTGTATCCTAAGTCTCGGCCTAGTTCATGGCTTCACTACATGGCTTGTCATTTCATTACCTACCTCTACATCCCTTCACCGAGCTTGCTTGCACCACTAGTTGTTGGGTTCCCACATGGTTGACTCTTGCCTTGAGTGCACCTGCATTCCAGTCTTGTGCTTGCAGGTTACATTCCGTTGGAACCACATTCGTTCCATTCACCTAGTCTCTGTAGCACCGTACTAACTTACCAAATGTAGCATCTGTCAGACTAAAACCTACCATGAATGGTTTTACCTAGCACGTGGCCCTAATGTATCTCCTCAACATGGCATTGAGTCCCTGCTGCATTTGGCTCTACAGTGAATAATTACATCTCTGCAGGCTCACTATCATGCGTCATGGCTACAAAACTATGCACACGTGTCTAAACACCTTTGACTGCTTCACGATAATCCTGCCCTCAGCCAAGCTCTTGTTGCATCCGCACTTAGCACCAATGCAACATTGGCTCGACGGATCATCACTTGCCCTCAGCCAACTTGCCATGGAGAGCCATCAAATAGCTTGGTCTTAGCACTTCCATTTCCTTTTAGAATTATTTGGTGGTTAAAACAATCCTTTTTTAATGTTTTAAGGAAAAACATTCCTTTTATGGTATTGTAATAATTTAGGGCCTATTTTACTTGTATTTAATTTTCTTCATTAATGTGTCGAAGATGGAGGGTGAGGTCCAGGGTTGGCAGGAAGCTAATCCCCCCTCGCAATCAAAACAAACCCTTCCTAAAATTTGATTCCATTTCCAACAAGTACCCACACGACACCCCTTGCACCCATTTCAAGAACTTTTTCAATCAGTTTGCAAAGCTTATTGGCATTTTCCATCAGTTGTGGGAATTATATTTTTGCTATAACTTTTGACTCGCTGCTCGGTTTTGAGCGCTTCTTTAGTCAAAGTTGCATTATTTTTCACACATTACATGATGAGATTATCAGTTTTTTAAATATCATTACTTTATAAATTTGTGCATTCTAGGGGGTTCACTAGTACTCTTGGGTTGTTACACGTAGACGCATTATCGGTCGAGTCTGACATCTTACATTTTGTGCACCTTGCAATTTTGCAATTCCACATCATGGAGGGTGCTATTTACAAGACTTGAGTGTCATAGGATCGCTTTAGCCTCTGCCACTTCTTCTTGGGAGAGATAACTATTCAGTTTTGGTGCATGCTTCCATGGAACGTTACTTCACCTATGAAGGGTCTTTCACACTTCTTGCTTGGGCCAGTTCCTGCACCCACTAATCACCATCATCTTAATGATTTTATCAACACTTGTGACCATGTTTTTGGTACCATGATGATGCATGTCTCTCCATCTCACTGGTTTCACGTGGTAGACTCAAATCCACCCCACCGTGTTTGGAGCATTCTTCAGTCCCTCTATGGAGACCCTTCACATACTGTCGACATTGTTGTTTGCTTCTGATTTAGTTGTCTCCTCTATTTATTTATGTGATGACAGTTCCACTGACACAGACTCACTTGGTTCTACTTCTGATGATAAGGATTGTGCACCCTGTTCTGATGTCAAGAGTACTATAGAGGACTCTTCTCCTCCTTCTCTCACTATTCCAAAGAGTGTTGACACATCCCACATCTCATCAGATATCAAAAAGTATCCTACAGTCTCATACAGTCATCACACCCTCCTCTTTTCCTCCTTCTAGTTTCCGAGGCCTCTTTTACTCCTCTACCTTCATTGGATGACTCACACCTATCTGACATCGCTCTTCTATTTGTTGAGCCCCCTCATTGGGATGAGTATCTGCCTGAACCTTAGTCATCTTTTTCACAGAGTACACTTGTGATGGTAGTATAGGTTCCTCATCCATCTACATGTATTTCAGAGGAGTTCATCATCTTCATTGTTGGGAGTGCCCCTTATGGGACTCTTACCACTTCCAATTTTACGGAGACCTTCATTGATCCACCCTTGCTTATTGATCCATTTTTTGTTGTGGGGGGTGTTTTTTTGCCTTCACATCAGTTGGAAATACTTTCTACAGGTGTTCACCCTTCTTCACTTTGACATTTCTATGCAGGTGGCATTACCTTTAGATTCACTTTTCACTCACTTGCTAGACCTATGTCATACTATTGTGGACCATACTTAGAGTTCTTCATGTTGTTGCCTTTACGGTTTACTTTGTAGAGTGGGTTGAATTCCTACACGTCATTTATTTCCTTCCTAAGGGTAGGGTACATAGTTCGGTGTTGGTGGCTCTTCTTTAGTCTAGAGGTAGAGGATCTCGGTGATCGACATTTTTCTGGGAGACCTCCTAGAGCTGCAAAGTTCTAGATCTGTCCATGGCATCTGCTACATGTCCTCTGCATCTCCCTCTTCTTCTCTCTTCTTCTGCTTTCCGAGAGATTGTCTTATTTGTACATGGGTACCTTTACAGGCTCGTCTATGGTCGAGACCCATCCTTGGCATCTTTCTTAGATTAGAGAGTGGACTTGTCTCTCTTTTAGGGGGGAGTTTTTCCCACTGGGTTTTCTCCTTTTACTCCACTTTTTGAGAGTTTATTGTATGTGGGTACCTCATTATGCTTTTTTTCCAGGACCCATTTCTCATTTCTGACTTTCCACCTCATCCTAAGTTATGATGAAGGGGAGGGTGTTGGTGGTCGGTGGTATTTTTCTTCACTTATTTAGTGTTATTCCACCTTACTGGGTGAGTCATCTCACTTAGGTGGACTTGGATCTAGGTGTCATCTTAGTTATGACACATTCTATTACAGAATCTGTCATATGTGTATGTCATAGGAGTTACATTTCCATTTGGGAAAGTAACTCCTCTTCTCCATTATGGAGGAATATTCTCTTACATGGGAGTTACACATTCACTCCCCTATTTTTACTCACCTCCTTTGATTTATGATAATCCTAAGCCTAAGCCAAGCCAAGCAATTCCATTCTACTCCATTTTTGAATCTTGTGCTCTCATATGCATGCACATTACTTTACAAAGCATGATTGCTTTGATCTCGCAACTCCTACACTTTGGTGAAGTGTAAGTTCTATTAGATGCATGTGAATTCCTTCCAAGTCTTAATCCTTCACTCCTTCATAACCACAATTTTCAATTCAGTTATAGTCATATTTTTACCCTCAAAACCCCTAAAAAGTAGTTTAGGATACATCAAAAAGGAACTCGACTTGATACCGGAGACTCAGATCAACAATAGGTATACCCACAGACTTGAGGTTTTTCCATTTATCTACAAAAGAAAGAAATCCAGAGAAATATTAGAACACCTGCAGTCATCTATCTACAGGGTGCACTTTCAAGAGACAATAGTTTTTGGCACACCTAGTAGAACTACAAATCAAATCTCCAACAGATTACAGAAATTTAAAACATATTTATAGCAAAATAAAGTCTCTTTTTGAGCAACCGGATACACAAATTTATTCTAAAGATCAAATGATTCATTTGGAAACTCTGTAAGGTTGATTCTAGACCATTGTTACAGCATGGTCCATTCCTAAAGTGACTACAAGATCATCAGTTAGAGGAATTCCTTCTGATTTTATTTCTTTACCTTTGAATTCTGTAAGAAGAATAAGATTTGGCAATACCTTACCTTATAATAGGCCTGGTTTTGGAAACCCTCCTCCTAATCTTCCTTTACCATGTATTAATCTATTTGATCAAATTCCAGTTATTCCAATGGAAATTCAACCACCTAGAAATTTTGTTACCTTTACTAAGGGAAACCCTTTAGTAATCCCATTTTATCATAATATTCCCAATGATTCCATGAAAATATTACCTTCATTCAATGGTGAAAATCATATTACTCCCATACAGCACATCAAAGATGTTACATCCCTTTATGTTGTTCATAATATAACTTTTGAATGTTTAGCCTTAAGGCTAATAGTTGCATCCTTTAAAGAGAATGCCTTGCAATGGTATAGAACCTTAGAAATTGGGAGCATAAGAACTTGGGTTGAGTTGGGATAAAAACTACTGAAGCAATTTCAAGATCATTCTGATCATTTATCCCTTTAGAGCAGTTGTCTACAATTAAAAGATCCCCTCATGATTTTATGGCTGATTTCAGTATCCATTTTACTAGAACATGGGAAATAATTCTAGCTAGTGTTAAGCCTCAAGTTGATCATGATTTTCTTTATTATCTTAGACACTTAAACAATGATATTTCAACTATGATTCAGTTTATGGGAGGAGACACTCTCCCAGCAGCTTTTGATATTGTTGTTAGGGCTGAAAGCAACCTTATTCAAGATGTTAAATTTCCGTCAAGGACTTCAATGCCTCTTATAGAAGATTTATCACCTATTCCATAACCTATTACCATTATAGATCCTATTGTTTTTGCTCTATTAGATTATTTATTGAAGGCTCTTCATACTATGGGTAGTAAATTGACATCAATTTAAAACAAATTAGCTCAGGCTAGTAGGCCCTATCAAGCTCCTTATCAGAAAAAATCAGCAAGGTCAACAGAATAGGCAACCCTATTAGTAAAATCAAAATTATAGAAAACCATGTCAGCAAAGGAAATTTGACCCAAAATCCCCTAGCACATGTAGCTTTCTTGTTCCAGTTAATATGGTTTCAAAATAATGGTGTCGACCCTGTAATCAGCCTCATTGAGCTACACATTTTCCAAATGCATTCCTGAATATAAGCCTTGTTTCACAATCTCAACCTGAAGCATTATTCATGCCTCAAGTGGAGGGTGGATAGCAAGAAGCTCATAGTCAGAAACCACCAAAACAAAAATTGGTAAGCTTGTGAGAGGAAGATTTTATTGCAGTGACAACTAGATCTCAAAAAAAGGTCAAAGAGAGAGAGAAAAATAAAAAAATATACCTGTTTTGCACACAGTCACAGATAAAATAGAAACTACAAGTCAAAAACCCGCTAATAGTTGTGTTGTTCCTCAAAAAACAATAAGTAGTGCAACTTTAAAGGACCAACAAAAACAATTGGAGCCTGATCCCATAAGACTCTTCCTACCTCAGATTTCAAAAGTTACCGAAGTAGAGTCATTGTTTGCTTAATTTTATGCTAAAATGGTAGAAGCTGTTTCAAAAACAGTTGCTTCTTTTAACATTGTCGGTGTAATGAAGATGCATAATATTAATATTTCACCTGGGGATGATCTAAGTATTCCAGGACAAAAAATATTTACTTTCTCATGAGCTTGTTAAGCTGTAGATTTCATCAAAACTAGCAGAGAAGGAAGCCCAGAAAGAAGACATGGTCCTTGGAACAATGGAGAAAGACCGCATTAAGGAGGTTAAATGGATGGTTCAAAAGCTCCTAAATTCTCATGATATCAAGAAGCCACAACCATTTTATCTATCTCTAATTATTAGAGATCATTTAGTTCATAACTTCATGGTTAATAGTGGTGCAAGTAGCAAAGTTATGCCAAAAGAAATTGTAAAAAAATTGGTCCTGTAGTATGAACCTACAGAAAAAAGCGTGTTGCAACTAGACAGAACAACAACAACCATAGTTGGCATTATCATAAATCTAGAGGTAACCTTACATGTTTGTCCCAATGTCACTATTTCACAAGATGTGACTGTTTTAGATTTACCTCCCTATTTTTCCTTATGTTTATCACATTATTTTACAAAAAAAAAGAAGGTTATATCTCTTCAGATTGGTTATTTTTGTTCTTCAGTTATGGAACCAAATTTACTGTAAATTCAGAGCCTTTGGCTAGATTTCACATTAAGCCGTATGCTTCAAACGCTGCAGCAAATTATGTAGTTTTATATAAATCTTATTTTGATTTTACAACACATGTTTCTGCATTAGACGGAGTTTCTAATCTATTTATGGATGAAAAAACTCAAGAGGAACATTCTTATGACCCTTTCAAAGAAGTATAAGAAGATTTTTTCGGTGTTTATTGCTTGCATGAAAAAAATGCAACAATTCCTTTGCTATCCAAAATAGAAAAAACAATAGAAGGGCTATGGAAGCTTCACTTCAATGGATCTAAAAATAATAAAGGAAAAGGTACAAGTTTGTTGCTTACTTCCCCCTCAAATGAAAGCTACTTTTCAGCTTTAAGTCTAAAATTTTCTTGTACTTGTAATGTAGCCGAATATGAAGCGTTATTTCATGGCTCGCAATGGGAAATAAAGAGAGGTATCAGTACTTTACAAGTTTTTGGTGATTCTGAGTTCATTATTAGTCATGTGAAAAACTTTAATGTGTCTAAGAATTCATTGCTAAAATCTTACAAACATAGAGTTTCAGACTTAATGGATGATTTTAATGCAATTAACATTCAATCTGTCTCGAGAGCTGAAAATAAGCATACATACATAGTTGAAGCAGATGGTGCTAGCTTTGATGTATTAGAATAGATCGAAGGAAATAAAGTACAACCACATATAAATTTGATTTTCTAAAGTTCAGTGCTTGACAATGAAGAAAATTGGCAAGATTTCGAAGATGATGAATGGATTTGCAGATTTTCGTAGCAAGAAGCTAAATTTTTTGCAGTAAATCAGGAAACACTGCAACACTTCTATGGTGATAAAAAATTTCAATTGAAGACAAACAAGTTTCCTCAAGGATTGGTCATGCTAGAAGACATTTTCAGTTCTGATGATCAGTTAAGACAAGAAAAACACAAGATTTAAACTCACGCAGATAACTACGAAGAAATCTTAGTGGATGATGAAAATAAACTATTTATTGGAAAGGTATTTTCCTCATCTGAAAAAATAGTCATTTAAAAAATTATGTAAATAATTCAGATATTTTTTTGCTTGGAAGTACCAAGATTCCAGAGGATTTGATCCAATTTTAGCTCAGTATGTAATAGAGCTACAACTAAATTCCAAGCCAGTTAGGTAGAAACAAAGACTCGTAAATCAAAAAATTGAACCATTAATGAGAAAAGATTTATCTAAGATGATCAAATCAGGAATTATCTTTCCAGTAAAGCATTCAAGTTGGGTAGATAATCTTGTTCATGTTTGGAAAAAGAATAGAGATATTAGGCTATGTGTGGAATTTAGGGACCTAAATAAAGCTTTACTAAAATATGATTATCTGACACCAAATATGAGTCAAATTTTGAGAACAATTTCTGGTTCATACAGATTGTCTCTTTTGGATGGATAAAATGGATACAACCAAATCCATTTGCATGAATAAGACAGATACAACACAACCTTCACCACAAAGTGGGGTACTTATGTTTATAAAAGAATTCCTTTTGGTCTCTCAAATACCAGCGCAAGGTTTCAACGAGCAATGGACATGGCTTTTCATAGCTTATTAAATAAATGCATTTTGGTTTACTTAGATGATGTCACTGTATTTCCAAAAGATTCTGATGAACATATAATTCATTCAAGGTAGAATTTTCAGCTTTGTAGACAGTTTGGAATATCTCTTAACCCCAAAAAAGTCCATTTTTCTAGTACATCAAGGTAAATTGCTTGGTCATATTGTTTCTAAATAAGGTTTAGCTATTGATCCTTTCAGAATCAAAGCTATTTCATAGTTTTCCTTGCCTCATCATAAGAAAACATTACAAAGTTTTCTAGGAAAAATCAACTTTGTTAGAAGATTTGTCCCATATTTTACAGCATTAGTGAAGCCATTAACAACTATGCTAAAATAAGATAAGACTTTCTCTTGCACCAACGAAGGGAGAAAAATATTTGAAGCAATTAAGTCACCGATTTCACAATCTACTACTCTTGCAAATCCAAATTTTGATAAGGATTTTACAATGTATGCACTTGTAGGAGATGAGACTATTTCAGCTATTTTAACTCAGGTTAATGATGAAAACACTGAGTAGCCAATTGCCTTCTTTGGACAAATTTTGCATGACTACGAGACAAGGCACACCTTTCTTAAAAAATAGGTACTCTCAGTAGTTAGAGGATTGAAAATTTTCAAGTACATGTTTTCCAAGAACAAGATACATGTTTTAGTCTCTCATCCAAGTGTTAAAGCATTCTTGTTGAAGAAAGAGTTGAATGAGAAGAGAGTAGACTAGATTACAAAGGTTATGGAATACAATGTCGACATCAGTATTGCTAAAACAATTCAAGGAAAAGGTTTTATGAGAATCTAATTTCTAATATGGAAAAACAATAGGCTACAGAATAAAAATATCTAGAGCAACATGTTGAAGTTGCGTATCAGCAGTCGATACCATGGTACAACTAGAAAATCAGCAACCCAAACTTAGTCAAGAAGTTTGGGAATCAAGATTGATGGCTGATTTGATTAATTACCTACAACATGGTACTTATCTGGAAGGTATGGACAAGAACAAATGAATATATTTCATATTACAAGTTGTACCTTATGTTTTCTTTCATGGTGTGTTATATAAAAGAGATCTAAATGGAATTTTTGTGAGATGTGTTAATTATGATAGAATTCAACAAATATTAGTCAAATTTCATGAAGGACCTGCAGGAGGTAGCTTTCGAACACATACTACAACCTTAATAATTATGAAATTTGGTTACTATTGGCCCAACATATTCAAGTACTTCTTTGAATGGATGTGCTTTCTTTGTTGGAAAAGAATGTTTGGCTTTGCTACCCTTGCAGCCTATTTCAGTGGATCAACCATTCATGTATTGGGGTCTTAACTTTATTGGCATGATAAATCCATAATCTTGACTGCTACAGATTACTTTACATGTTGGACTAAAGCAATAGCCTTAAAAGAAGCTAACAAAACTTTGATACTGTCCTTTTATGAAGTTATAGTTTGAAGATTTTGTGTTCCACCAACTATCATTTCAGATAATATCTTTGCATTTATTGGTGGAAAGGTAACTTTTTCGGATATCAAAAATGAAATTTATTTAAGTACATCATCCAATTATTACCCACATGGTAATGGGTTAGTTGAAAGTATTAATAAGAATATTTTTAGAATCATTAGAAGAACACTCAAAAACAACCAGCGAGCATGACATCTAATGTTAAATTCAACACTTTGGGCTGACATAGTGAATCCTAAAATATCAGTTGGCAATTCGCCATACAACCTTGTTTATGGAAGAGAGGAAAGAATGCCCATCTCAGTTGAGTTTCCTGCATTGGATTTACTACATCAGATTGAATTACTCGAAAATAATTTATAAGAAGGCTAAGATCAGAGTCTTCAATGAAGGATACATTGTGTTAAAATGGGATGTTGATCATGTAAAGCCAAGAAACCACATGGAGTTCGATAAAATATAGAGTGGTCCTTACATGATTCCAGCTTGCAAAGAACAAAATGCATTTTATATTTTAAGGTTGAATAGAGAGGAACATCCTATTGGAATATGAATGGTATGTTTCTCAAATAGTTTTACTGAAAATCCTATAGTTTTTGTTTAGAGTAGGATTTCCCTTTCAATAAGTGCTTTATGCACATTGTAATGTTTTTCAATTCAATAAGTGCATTTGTGCACATGATCTGGTTTTAAGATCCTTTCCTAGTTTTAGTTTTTTTTTTGGAAATGTAGTTTTCGTTATAAGATTTAACTCCATGCCCAATGGAAAAGATGAAGACACTACTATACAAGCTAGTATGAAGCTTTCCTGGTAGGATCACCAAAAATGTTGACAATTTTTACACTTGTACAAAAATGGGTAACTCAAAACTTCGTTATGATGGACGGTATTGATGAAGTGCACCTAACTAGGGGAATGCATTACAGTTTTATCATGTTTTTCAGTTACAACAATTGATTAGTTACATGCAAACTGCAACTATGTGTGTTGTTAAAAAATGTAACAGCTCACATAGCCTGTCATTCCATGTTCGTCTTCAACAAGGAAACACAAAAGCCCCGAAGGACTAATGCATTACTTTGGTGAAGGTGGGAATCACATTTTAGGTGAAATGCTAAATTTTGGAACAATAAATAGAGTTGCAGTTTATAAAAAAGAGAGTTCCTTCAAAAGTTACAAATATTTCAAAATTCATTATTTATTTATGTAAATACATTTAATTATGTGTTTGAGTTGTTTATATCATTATACAATCAATATACATATATTTGAAATCATGAAGAAGTATACAACTCAAGTAAAAATTTAAATGTCATTTATTGATGAAGAATTACAATATTTCCGACACAAGATATGGGATATAACTCATAGCTACTAAAGAAAGAAGTACATATGCATGAAGTTAAAAGTAAAAAGGTATACAAGAAACTCATCATTGCCTTGGGTTCTATTATGGTCTTCTTCACTCCAGTTCTAGCTCCATATTTTATCCATCTCTCCTAGCTATCAAAATGTACCTGAAAAATGAAAGAGAATTGTCTTTAGACATTGAGCTTAGTGTTTAATTTGTATCCTTGTACTATCTAACTACATGCAGATGGATTTCTAAAAAGCAGAAGTATAAGGTATATCACATATACATACACAAATGATAAGAGAAACATTCTACATCAGCAGATGTGATTCCCATAATCATTTCAGAAAATAAAGAGAAAAGCAAAACTATGGAAAATAAGAGAGGCCAAAAAACCTAAATATTTTCTAACTATTTCTTTAAGTGTGTTGGTACATGTAGCAGATTAGAAAGTAGAAATATTTTACAAAATGATTACTGTACAGAAAGGAAATACTTTTTGAAGAAATCTACATGGTAGAAGTTTATGAGTTGTTCTAGAAAAAGGAAAATGCAGATTGAAGATGTATAAAAGAAAGGAATTGAGACACTGAAATCCAAAGTGAGGAAGCAATATGCAAGCAACGGTTCTTCAGAAAAAAAATTTCATCAAAACATGGGGAATGAGGAAAGATATCTTCAAGTTTTCATTAACAAACCTCTAAAATAACACATGGAGAAGATAGTTATAGGAGATACCACATATGAGAAAACTCTAAGGTTTTGGATAAAATTACATGTTTCTAAAAATAGTTAAAAATAATTCAAGTATGTGCAACAAGTAAATGATATCAGTCAAGAATAATTTCATGCAGAAGCTATTATAAAGGACAAAATGACATTTAAAGCTCAAAATCAAAGCTAAAATATCATAGTACAGCTATAAAGAAACCTTCAAAGGCATGTCTCATAATTCAATAAAACAAGGAAAGTAAATCCTTGTAAGTTACAAGTACAGTTTCAGCAAAAGTAAAATTAGTATGCACTAATCAAAAGTAGTTAAGTGTTCTCATATCAAAAAGCTTCACGACTTGCAATTAAACAACATGATAAAGATACAATACCTAATTGATCATTTCAATCTACAAACCTTCAAGAATTTAATTCAGTCAAGTGTTTCCATTTTAAAAACCTAAGTGGATGGAATACTAGAGCAACAAAGTTCTTTTCACAAGCTTATAAATTGCCTTAAAAAATTTTGTGTATCATCAATGAATGGGATAGAAAGCCTCAAGATTATAGAAGAAGATATTTCCTCTACAAATCCACTTCAATTTTCAAAGTCAATGAAAAAGGCATTCAATCATAAATCAAGATGCTACATCACTAGAGAATATCGAAATAATAGAAAAGTGCGCCAAAGATACATAAAGTATAAGTGATGAAGATGTAATTTTCCAGGTTCACGATACTTTCAAAGAGGCATAAATATTAGTTTTGAACTAAATGCAATCATACATATTCACGATGTTGCAGACTTAGGAATGGCTTGAAAATTCAACCACTTTCAAGAAACTTACAATATCTAAATGCAATTTTCCAAAGCATTGAAGGAATCTATATGCCACAACACAAAAAAGAAAAATATGATCTCAAAATAGCAAGAGTTATATATTTCATAATGAAAGTGAGACTAGAACATGAATGAAAATTATTATTCTAGCATAAAAGCAAATACAATGACTATTTACATAAAATGCATGATAAAGGTATGATTCAGAAGGTCATGATCATCATCGTTCAAGGAAACATTCCAGTTTTCAAATATACCAATTATTAGGACTAGTTGTGACAAAATTGTAGATGAAATAGTTGAAATGTACAGTTCATATTATTAGTAAGGAACAGTCACTGTTTTGAGTACAAAATCCAAGTAATTCAACAAAGTTTGGATTAAGGGATTGCAACTCACACAGTAGAATATTTCTATCAGAACTAAATGGTGCTACATTAACATATGGTATGAAAAAGAAAGTAGATCACAAGTTGAAGCCATTAATGAATATCACAATATAAATTTGAAGCTCTATGAGTATTGATATTGGCATGCAATGGATAATCAATCAAGACTATGACTTCCGAGAGTGAAGATGAAGTAAATTTCAGCATCAAGCGTTATCGTTAGAACACTACATGCATATAAATAGTAATGAACAAGTAAAAACTATATATTTTCATGCTTGAAAGAATGATCATCATTAATGGGAATGGAATCAAGCTACATCAGTGAGTACAATTGTAGTATTAAAACTACAAATTTTACTTACATTATGAAGCATTGAAATAAAGCAGACATTCAAATCATGGGCACTACTTGAAGGAGGAACAATAAGCCTTGATCTAATTACATTAGAAGGAGTTACTTTCAACATTGGCTTGTAAGTTTAGATCCTATCAAAATCAAACAAAAACTCACTTGGAGCAAAAGGAAAAGAATATCAAGTACAATTTCAGAATTCATAACTAAATACAATCATGAGGCACATCTTCTAGAGATATCTCAATATGATCAAGCTTTGGAAAGTACAAATTATTATAAGCTTGGAATAGAAAAAGGTGTGGAAAATATAATTTTATGAAAAATCAAGGATGATACATCAAGATAAAATTAATGAAGTGGCTTTCAAAACAATTAAGCCACCTCAGAATGTTTTCATTTTTTAGAATGATCAAAAGGGGGAAAAGTACTTTTTTCATAATCCTTTGAAGCTCCAGAAATATAATTTCAAACAACACAGCCATATAATCAAAGGAATGCATAGTTCGTAACAGTATGTATTATTTTGTCGAGAAAAATACAAATTTTTGGGACTTGCTATGTGAAGATGGAATGCTCCAACACATTCTCAAGCATAGAGTCATTACAGCCATTTAGGTTAATAAAATAAAAGTGCAGTAGAACACCTCAAATCTCGAACCATATTAGATTGATAAATATATAACCTAGAAAATCTAACTAGAGCTCCTAGCCATGAGCGTAAAAAAGCAAACAAAGTATAAATACCTAAAAATATTAGTGTACAAGCAGATGAAAAGGAGAAATTCCTTTGAAACCATTCTAAGTAGATTTCAAAAAATGCACAATCATGACAATAAAGGTCTTAGTTAGATTGAAAATATAGATATTCAGGGTCCATACAAGTAAATCTTACCGTTCTAGTTAATGTAGTCTGTTAAGGAGTAAAATAGAACAATAAACCCCTCATAGAGAGCTTGTAAAGGAGCAAAATATGGCCACATAAGGAAAAAAATAAAAGTACAATACATAATATGAGAATTTTCATGCAGTTGTAGTCACAAAAGACCCATCAATGGTAGCTTGGTAAGAAAAGTAATAGTGCTTAGAAAATATAAATACCCACAACTATGAGTGTTCAGATTTGAAGCATGAGCTAGCAAGTAAACAAAGATTAAAATCATTGTTTTAATCACGAAACCCATGAATAAAAGGCTAGAAAATCAAGGAAAATGTCTCAGATCTATGTAAAAGATATGTCACCCATTAGAAGAACTACCTTATCAGTTATGAATTTTGAAACCCATTATCAACAACTTTTAACTCATGAGGGGTACAGAGATCTACAAGTCAGAAACGACAGCCGTTGTTTCAAATGAATAATCAAACTCCAAGAAAAAAAATGAAGATAATTCACGATCCATAATTTTTTTTCACTTATCAGTAATTCCTGAATGCACGAAGCAAAATAGTGTCATCCAGACAGTAGATAAAGGATAAACACACAAAATGGAAATCATATAACAAACCCTCATTTACTACCAATAACAAAGTTTGAATGAATGTGAAAATACAGGCTTACCTTAAATATTGTCATGAAGGAAGTTCAACATTCTCAAACATTTTTTACCACCGAAGGGTCAGAAACTCCAGAAAATTTCACTTTCTCATGGTGGTCACAATAATAATGGAAAACCCTTTTTTGAGTAAAGAACAAACTCCAAATCTTCATGATGGTGTCCATTCACTATAGAAACAATATATAATCCTCAGAAGTTAAATACAAATGAAAATACATACATCCATAGCCCCATAAAATCGATTTACAAAGAAAACAAGCTTGGGAGCACACAACAATGATGGCCTAAAGAAATTTTTCCAAAACTTCTCCCTCCAAAATGAAAATGCATGTGAAATGATCAAGTTAAGATTACAAAATAAACACATTTTCCAACCAATCCATGGAAAACTAACTCCACTAATGAGTTAAGGATCTATGGTGTAAAATCAACCGTGTAAAAAATCAACGATTCAAATGATAACCCAAGCTAATGACCTTGTCAACTTGAGTTAAGAGATCAACAGTTCCAATGTTAGAGATATCTGTATAGTGTGAACATTTGATATGATGAATATAATATTATCATGGATAATATTATTATAAATGTAAATGTAATATTACATATAGTAAATAATATTTACTATATGGTAAATTAGTAAGTTAATATGTTGTATAATAAAACAATGAGATATTGTTTTATCATCAATATTATTAATGTTGTTGAAACCATCTGATTAGAATGGTTTCATGTGCAAATAGAGATTGTTGAGAAGGTTGCACATGGAGACAAAGATGTTGTTAAGAGGATTGTTACTATGCAGATCCTATATAATGGAGTGCATAGGTATGGGCATATTGGAAGAGCTAGTAGAGATTATGTGAAGCATTGTAATGTAATACAATAAGCGTGGAGTGTATACTGTATACGAATAGATTCATATATCAGTATGTTGTGTCATTGAGTTAAACCTGTGATTAATCAAATATGTATTGTATATGATGTACTTAGTGTGGTAGATAGAGAAAGAATCAAATCTATTACTTGCTCACTAACCTATGAATTCCTAACATCCAAACCATCAAGTACCATGATCGAATGGACACAAATCCTTTTTAGAATCAATTAAGACCAAATCAATACAAATTCAAATGCTTAGAGAATCAACGGTGCAAAAACTGAAAATTACTTCAATCCATGGTTGATATCAATACAGGAGATTCAACACAAACTCTACCATATTTTCCCATAACTCGACCAGGGTTCATAATGTGCCAACATGTCGAGCCATTAAAAAACCTATCTAACTCGAGGTTAGAAAATCCATCGAAATAATTCAAAGGGGTGAGTCACCATGCAAGGAGGGTCATCCTCAATCATTTGAACAAATCATTTGCATTGACATATTAAGGGTCCAAAACAATAGTGTTTTGAAAAATCAAATGCCGACATCATGATTATCAAAAAAGTGGCAAACATAAATATACATGCCCAAGACATGATAAAAAAATTATGTTTAGAAATGATTAACTTCAAATCAAAAACCATAGTATGTGCTAATGATAATCAAAGACTGAATCCTTAGTGTATACCACAAGATATCCAAAGTCAAATAATTGATTATTGGTCAAATTATATTATGCAATGATCATCAAAAGGAGGCCAATAAACTATATGCGTAATGATAGGACTAAAGGAGGTCAATAATCCTATGAAAAAAAAATGTGCACACATCATAGGTGGTCCCCACACTTGGAAGGTTTGAAAGTGAGTTAAAATATTGCACATGAGTTAATTTTACGTGTAATCACAAGAAGACAAATGAGATTTCGACATCAGAACCAAAGGTTGTCAACATTATGATGGAATAAATGGGTGAATATTTTTGCAAATTATTGCAAAGAAAGGAATTATTTTTGCTCGCTACAGAGAGATTTATTTTTGCATGTGCATCAAATGGGAAAAATTAAAGAATGCAAAATTTATCATTGCAAGTGGATCAAATTGTAAGTGTCACATACAACACTAGGAAAACAAAAATTGAATGCACATTGGAGGAGACTTACACAACAAATAAGGGCTATGTTTAGTTAGATTATTCATCTTAATTTGTTAACAATAGACCAGTCAACTGTAGTTTGAATGAATATATTTTTGTAATCAAGGCTATTAATGCCTCATTGTATTAGCATGTTTATTTTTATTCATCTATGTATTCATGATAAAGGAGTAAAAATAGGATGTATGGGAAAGTACAAAATTTTAGTCAATTTTTAGGTTATATGGGTGAATAATCTTGCTATATATTGTGTGCAATTACAAGGCAAAAAGGAGGACTATTGGACATAGGAGTGATGAAGCATATTTTACGATTTTTTCCCCCTTGAATGATAATTGATTTCTAACTTTCCAATTATTTACAGTGGTATGTATATCTCCTTAATTATGTTAAATTTAAAATTCCCTGATTAATTATCTTACCTTGCTACAAATTTAGTAATTTCTACATAATATTAGTGTGCATGTTATCTTATTATATTATTGTGACTCATTCCCTCAATACATCAAGTGTTTTTCCTTAATATTCTTCTAAAAAGTATTGGTTTATGCATCAAAAGTTCATTCTCAAATTGATTATGCGTATACTCAATCAAAGCCCTCAAAACATTTGGTGTATCACCCTGATTTTTAATTTATTGACAGTCGTCTATTTACCCTCAAAACACCCAAAAGAATTAGTTTAGGATACATCAAAAAGGAACCAACCTAGATACCCGGAGACTCACCTTAAAAATAGGTATACCCACAGACTTGAGGTGTTTCCATTGTATCTACGAAAGTGCGAGATGCATAGAAATCTTAGAAAACTTACATTCATCTCTTTACAAAGTGCACTTTTGAGATATAACCGTAAGTAAGGGTGATTGATTAAGAAATCATTAAATCTAACTCATCTGTTTTGAAACCTAATATGTATATTCTTTTATCGAAATTAATCAAGAGAAGCCTAAAGGAAGCTTTTACCCAATCTAGATAAATTCTTAAGTCTCATTAAAAGATTGGTTAAATACTATTGAAATCGATGAAGATGATTTCAATTTGGCCTTCTTCGACTAACCTTTTCCAAGGTGCTTTATAATCTTTTCTTAAGTGTGGTTAAATGTTGATACTTACACAAAGAAGATTGTGGTTCCTAACCTAAATAGTACTCCTCTTCAATTGGACAGTACGCTTATCTCCTTGTGGATTATAGGTACGAAATGAAGTTTCAGTAGCGTGGGTTTGGATATATAGCCTTGTGGAATTGAATACATCCTTGATTAAATAAACTGAACTAAGCAAGTAATTGTCATATTAAAGATGATCTTAAGCTAGTTACTCAATAGTATAAAAGAAAATAAATCTAGCTCTATAACAAGAATTTTATGAATCATATATTGAACCTTCTAGGACGTAAGTTAAGATTTGAAAGAATTTTTTATTAAATAAGTAACCTTAAAATATTTTACACTATGGGATGCCCCAAACTATAAGTGTGTTATGTGGTTGAACTATTATGTTGTGTCTTCTAAAAAAGGAAAGTGAATTTGTTCGTGATGGGTGTAGTATGTTCCCTTGTTCTTAGGTATTCAATGTTGTTTCAAGCTTATCATGGGTTGGTTGTAGCCCTTGAGATCACCTGTAGTGTCATTTAATATTCAAGCAAGTCAAAAAAAAAAAATTATCCGTTACTTTTCATGTGGTCCTGGTGTGTATGTCTTAGTGGGCGTTACATTATTTCTAGCTTGAGAAAAATAATATTTAATTGAAGATTCCTCAACATCATCATCTCAATACCAATGTTTCCTATCAGTTAAAACAACTTTAATGAGACAGTTGGTTTGAAATATGTGGTACTACAATTACCTAAGTTGGTGACTCAAGAGCCTAAGTGTAGTGCCAATTTTTTATTTTAAAAAGTATATTTGAAAAAAAAAGAATGAATATGTGGGCTGGTGGGTGAGTGGAATGATCTAGCTGTGTTAGGGGTGGCAAGTAGAGGAGGCATCAGCAGGTATGGGTTTTCAATGCAATAAGGGGCCTGCAGACCTATTTGTTTTCCTAGCATTATAATCCAACCACTTTATTTGAGACCTGAGGCATTAACCAAAGTCAAACCCAAGTTAACATTGTAATTTAGCAGTGATAAGATAGTTGCATGTGACAGGGGGTGTGATAAGTAGATATGTCTCCAATATTTGTCCTCAATCGGTTCCATTGTAGGTTAAATCAAGCCTGATCTCGAAGATAAAATACTAACTAAAATATCTCCACATTTTACAACACTACAAATTTAACAATCTCGATCTATATCTATACTAAAGAGGGATCAATTGTTTCTGAGAGGAAACACCTTCTTGCTACTATTTTGTGTTTTTAAGGTTGTAGGAGTATGTGGAGACCTTCAAAGGCACATGAATAGTTTGACAAAATGCTTCAACTAGGTGTCATCTCAAGGAATGTGTTGATTGTAGGATGGGATTTTTTAAAGGAAATGCATGGTTTATAGGGAACTAAACTAAACGGATCTCTCACCATTATCCATCCAAAAATCAGTCCCATTTTGGGTTAGAATAGTCATGCGTAGGGAGATAAATTTGTAATTATATTGTCTCCCTTTTTTATTATATATACACTGATTGATCTAGATCCATTTTTGTATCTGAATAAGGTTCGAATGTTTTTAAGAAGGAAATGTTATCTCCCATTATTTTTTGTTGTATACAGAAGAAGAAGAAGATTAAGGCTTAGGGACACTTTATTTACGGCATAATTTCTAAGGCGTATGGATTTAACTTCTATTTTTTATACCTGTGGCTACATGCACAATAACCTTTGCAAGGCTATTCTTGGGTATACATGGCTACCACTTCCTTCCTACTCCTTATCTTTATTCTACGTAGTGGTTATATTGTCTAAGACTTTGAAAATTCATTTTCCTGCTATCCCATTTATCTATCTATGCAATAATCCTCCTCTCCCTCCCTCCTCATGCAAACCTCTGTTTGTTCTTTCTTAGTATTATCCTTTGGGTGCTCCATTTAACTGGTTGAGAATGAGTTTGGTAGCATTGGAACTGAGTGTGGAAGTGTTGGAATAGTACTTGGCCTTCCATCAAAGCAACATAGAAATGTATAATTATATAACTATATTTAATGTATTGTAGGATTCCTGATAGACAAGTATGAAGAAATTAGAAGTGAGCACAAAGCAAAATGACCAGTTAGTAAAAAGGCGTTAAAGAGATATGGTCTCTTGAAATGTATTGATGGTTGTTTATAAAAAACATGTATTCATTAAGGAGGCTTTTATTGAATTAAATGTGTGTGGAAAACGAAAATGGAAGTGTATGCAAAAATTTGAGAACCCTTTAAGAAAATGTAAATTCTGTGTACAAATATTGATCACCCACCACGGTGAGAACCCTCCTGATCTATGCTAATAGAAATCTTGAGAACAATATGGAATTCCTTTAATGCAAAATAAAAGGGAAGCTTTCAACAAACACATTAACAATTTGATAAAATTCCCAAAGGGTTTGGTGACCTTAATGCTTATTGGGAATCAAGGAAAATACACTAGAACCATTTGATTATATGCCTTGAAGAGATGAGATCTCATGGATTGTGTTGGTGGAAAGACATGCACAAAGTGGAGTTTTGTAAAGAAATGGGGATCCCGTAAATCAAAGTGCAACTAGCAAGTATATCACCAAACTGTGCAACAATGCACGCTATTATTTGTAGGCATGGTCTCCTTACCTTCATCTTTTATAATTTTCATATAATTTGGTTCTTCATTTACAATATAATATAACTATAAAAACCATTAGATACTTAAACAATTAGATATTATAACCCGATTGTTAGTGCCAAACAATAAAAAATCACCTTATGATTTATGTTACCGATTTACAATTTGATCATCAGACATGTTGCTAATATTATCTTTGATTCACAACACCCTTAGGTTTGCATAAGTGTGTGTTCTTGAGCTCACGGTGTGACAGGATAACGCGGGTACTATCTCCAAGTTGTGGGACTTGCTATTTTGAGATAGACCATTAGAGGAAGTTGGTTCTTTCTCCTAAACTACATGCCACAATCTACTCTAATGTAGGAAAAACTATCTTTTCCTAATATAAAATTCCAAGGGACCAAAAAGAGAGAGTGCATGAAAAATAGAGCCTACACTAAAGTGGTGATACACCAGAAAAGGAGAGTGTGAGAATAGTTTTCCAATTTGTGAAAAGTAGAAGAAAAGTGCATACTAGAAGGGGTGATAACAGTTCTCCATAATATAGCAACTACATTCACATCGAAATTTCATGCACACAAAATGATAATGAATCCCTAAAATATCACAGATAGACACAATATATATTCAATGAGATTGAAAGGGTAAGAAGAATGCAAACAAAACCCAATAGGGGAAGAGATATCCACAAACATGTATCTATTACTTTCATTAATATGCACAGTTCAATCTATTATAGAATAAAGGCCTAGATCACAATGCAAGGAGTCCTCTTAAAGGGCCTACATCACATTGGCTTAGCAAAAAAAATTTACAGAGTTTTTCTACTCAAAACTATATCCCTCTTACAATGAGCCCAACACTCTAATTTATAGAAATTCTGAGAGGAGAGAGAGAGAAAGGGAAATGAAAATCCTGAAATTTATCTTTCAGCCACTTTCAATATGTCATAAATGGATTTAAATGATGGTATGTTTCTTTAAAAATGCCCCCCCATACTGTCCCATAACTTGCAGTAGTGAGAAATGTTTTCCCATGCTTCATTGAATGCATTCCAACTACCAAATAAAACATTGTTCTCAACCTAGTCACGTTTTCAGAAAATTCACCATCAATTTCTCATCAAATTCCTAATTTATTGACTTCTATGCATCAAAATCAGAACCATGATTCCAACGGTGCCAATTTTGTGTGTTTTCATTTAGAAATGTAAAAGATATGGCATTCTGAGTGTAGGTAACTATTTTGGGCTTTGCCAGACATTTCTATCATTTAACGGGAATAGGATATTTAATTTATCTAATCTAGAGATTTTTCTTATAAGATATGGTGTAGAGGACATTGTTCCCATTCTAAAAAGTCAAATTTTGTGAAAAATGGAGCTCTGGGTCAAAATTTATGACCATTTGAAGTTTGGTGGTCATAAGTTGACATTTCCTTTGTATCACGGCTATTGTGGGTTTTTAGATAACTCATGTCCCACGAGTACTCAGACGGTCTGGGAATCCTTTTCTCCACATCACCCAATTTGGGAGTTTCCTGTCCCAATTGTCTTGTCGTTGACTACACTGTTGGGGCCCGTTGACCTCTGCTTCACCCACATTACTTTGTGATTGGCTATTTCACCTTTTCGCGTCCCATGCATACCAATGTCCCAATTGTCCCGCTGACTTCGCAGGAAAAAACCTTATACCTCCTCTGCATGTCTCTTCCCCTTCGTATCTCATTGACTTTTGGAAATTCAGGTCCAGACTATCCTGATGTCCCCATGGATTGTGCTGGATAAAAACTTTCGCCTCGTCTGCGTGTATCTTCTCCTCTGCATTTCAATAATTTTTGCTATGCAGGTCTCGACTGTCCTGATGTCCCGTGGACCATGCGGGATAATTTTGTCTTATTTTTCCAAATTATAATGGCTGAGGATATTTAAGGTTTTTGGGTCCCGAATGTCCCAATGTCCCATGGACTGCTTGAGACACAAACTTCTACAAAACCCGCAATACACCAAAACAAGCCATTTTTTCATATTTTTTTGCATTTTTTTCTAACTTCTTGGATTTTTCATGGACAGGGAAGCTATAAGAAGGAAAAGGGGCACCCAAAAAATCCATTTTTTTTCCTTTCATGATTTATGTTCCTCCAAGCCTGCAGAGTATGTTTATGTTATCAAAATTGCCTTGAGAAGTGAATTTTAGATAACAACTACCACAACCTTATGCATTGATAAAAACAAGGTATCTTTATTAGGTGCTCATGTTCACTGGTACCCAAAATATATAGATCATTCATCAACTAAAACAACCAGTTTTGTCTACCTTGTAAAGTTAGAAAAAAACGTAATAGTCAGAGACTTACAAGAAACAACCTTCTAAAACATGAACAAGGGATGTTATGTTTCGTCTATGTCCCTTTTTATGTGGGGAGGCACATCAAGCTGTAGATTAACCCCTATTGACCTTTTTTTCTCTTCATCTCCACCCCTCTAGGATCCATGTTACCCCATTTTACAATTTTAGGGAGCTGTTATAAGTGAAAAATTGGATTTCTTTTTGGGCCCAACATTTTGGACCATGAGTGAAGGAATGTTTTTCTCTGCCTTCGCAAACCTCTAGTATTTAGTGTAGAAAATTACAGGTAACCTTTAGTTTGAGAAAATTACATTTCTAGATAGTTAGGAAACAAGGTTTTCTAGGATTTACAGTCGATGTTTGAATAGGTCAAACTTAACCAATTATAACTGGTGGTTCCTAAAAAACCAGTCGCCATTTATAAACCATTCGCCGGTTCTAAATTTCGTTAGTCCATGTGAATTCTTGGTATAAACAAGTACACATAGTAAATCAACCATTATGAATTTTTCCATCAGAAGATCATTTTCAAACATTGTCCCTTAGCCTCTGAGCCAACATTTGACGTTTTCACAATTAGTATGAGAAAAAATGTAAAATAAGGTAGTAGGACCCTAGTCAAAGACAATAAACCGTCGTGATAACTTATTGAAAACAAATAAGTAACTATATGAAAACTTATATCTTATGGTTTGTTGTGTGAAATGTGACTTTTGGAAAAAATAGTGCTTCTCTTTTCTCTCTCTTCCCTATCTCTTTCTCTCTCCACCCTTAGTTAATATAATGAAATGAAATAAATATGTCTCTTACCCTCTCTTTTTGCATGTGTATTATCATGTAAATGGAATAATGAAAATGATAATCATGTTAAATTAAGGTGGATGTTATACCAACGATTTCCATTGACTCATGCTCACATGGTTTTACAAGATGAATGTAAGATGGTGAAATGGAGTGGTTGTCATTCAATTTGTGTATTATTGTAATTTACATATGTTAATAAAAAAAATATGTATTGTTACGTTTACAGTAAAGTGCCATTTCCCTAACTGTTTTTCAAATAACATATTTTCCTTATCATGCATAAAGTTTTAATAAAGTTGTATTTGTTATTTTTCATCAAAGTTTAAAGAATCAACCAAATATTATTCAATGCTATTCTTGACCTCATTTATGGCTCTGTTGTGAAAGTTATATCAAGTATGGTAGAAATAAGTATCTCTATATAAATAAAAAATGGAATTGTTCTCTAAATGCCTTCAATCCTACATCCTCCCTTAATTATTACATGGCTAGTAAGTTATCCTTGACACTTAGAAAGTTGAGAGAAAACTTGATATTTCTTCCATATTGAGTGATCATCACTCTAACCATGACCCGCATCCTGGGTACGGGTGCTAGTTTTTACCAACTAATAGTTTATTCTCTTAGGTTTCGTGATTCTATAGAACCTCATGATGATTGGGTTGTTCCCTTGTGTTTCACCTTTCTAATCTCAAAACTAAGTATAAACATCTATACTTTTTCCTAGTGAGGTGTTGAACCTAATATTAAATTAAATCTCATGATTCATCCCATATACTCAATGTTAAGCATGTTATGTACTTATGAAATGAGGGTTTGAACCATGAATGAAACCCCACATCATAAGATACCTATGCATGAAACCTTTAACTTTGAAGCCCTATCTCTTCACAAATAAGGGCATTATCTTGGAAGGAGTCCCTCTGGTTGTGAATTAGTTGCAAGGTAGGCATACTTATTTTATCTAGTTTTTCCTTTTGGTATGATGTAGAACCATTTTTGGTTTATAATGGAAATTATCCAAAAGTGGATCTCTTATGAGAATTAGGGTGAATTACACATTAGTATAATGTTTCCATTGAGAACGTTAGACATTAGAGGACCATAAAATGTATAAAAATTATAATTTCATATCACCTTCTAATACGCATGTAATACGTAAGATATTCTAGGAATAATCCAAACTCCAATAGTTCTGTGAAATTATACTCCTTACGATCTTAGTGATTAAGTAAAGGAAAAATAGTATATGAACCATAGTTGACCTAAAAAAAGTCATCATGAGGTCAACGTAATGTTGTAAGGGTTACTAAAAGACGTGGGGATATTTTGGAACTCTTATTAAATGTCACATAAATTTGAATGATGTCAACATTCTAAGATGAATAAGAGGATTTTTTATAATAAATAAAAGTTAAAATAATGTCTCCGTAGTGATATTTTAACTCAGTAAATGGTAAAAACATGTGATACGTAAGGAACGATCATATTCACCACACCCCTCAATGAGGTTTTAAACAATATTATTAAATGATTAAAATTAAGAAAAAAAAAGAGAAAAATTTGACAATTGAATGTTTTGACTTGAGGAAAATCCTCTATTGCATATCATGATAATTGCAAAAAAAAGTATCTGAGGAAAGTAGTTAGAATGTATGGTTAGTTGTAATAAATTAAAGCCAAATAGTGTCACTATAGTGCTTAAATGCTAATATAAAGGAACACGTAAACTATTTACTATGGAAGTAATAAAATCCCTTGGTGTCATGCGAACCTCCTTTGTTACAACTAAGATTAATTGAAAAACCAAGAAGCATGTCTTTAGAAATAAATCCTAGCCTTGTGCGTATATAAAAGACATGTAGAAGTGAGTTAAATAAGTAATTACAACAAGGTATTTTAGACAGATTCAATGAAAAACACCTTAAATTAAATGTTAAAAGATATGAAGAAAATTTAGAAAATTGGGGGAAATAAATGTATATTTATGTATAAAGTACTCTCCATCCCATTAAGATTTATTATTGAAACGTGGTTGTGTTATCTCTCAAAAGTGCACCCTGTAGAGAGATGACTATAGGTGTTCTAAGATTTCTCTAGATCTCTCTCTTTCTTAGATAAAATTGAAGCACCTCAGGTCTATGGGTATACCTATTTTGAGGTGAATCTCTTGTATCAAGGCCGGTTCCTTTTTGATGTATCCTAAACTAATTTTTGGGGGTTTTGAGGGTAAAAAGATGATTGTAAAATTAATTGAAATAGGGGTGATACATAAAAATTACTGAGGACCTTGACTGAGTACATGCACAAATATTTGAGAATGGATTCTAGTTGAACAAAACAAAAGTTTTTAGAAGAAATTTTAGGAAAAAAACTTGAGGTATTGAGGGAATAATTCACAACAATACCGTTAAGATAAACATGTAAACTAATATTATCTTGAAATTTTTACATTTGAAGCAAGTTAAGATTATTAATTAGGTAATTTTACACTCAGAGGAAATAATAAGGTATATACAACACTACAAATAATTTTAAAGGCAGAAATAAATTCTCATTCAGAGGGAAAAATTCAAAAAATCTTCTTTAGCACTCCTGTGTTCAAAAATTCCTCCCCTTGTTCCTTGCAATTGCACAAAATATATAAAAAAAATTTATCATCCCACCCTTCGTAAAAATAGACTAAAATTGTACTCACCCATTCATCCTATTTTTATCCTTTATCATGAATAAATAAAGGAATAAAAATAAACATGCTAATATAATGAGGCATTAATAGCCTTGCAAAAAAAAATACAACTCATTCAAAATACATTTAACTAATCTATTTTTAATAAAGTTGGATGAATAATCTGGCTAATAATAAGATTTTCTTGATGGGTAAGCGTTCTCCAATGCATGAAATCTTTATCTTCTAGTGCTTGATGTGACACTTGCCAATTGATCCACTTGCATGTGATGTTGACATCTTTAACCTTTTTGACTATAGGTAATACTATCTCCTAGAATAAAATTAATGTTTACCCCTTATGGGTACCACCTCTAGCCACGTGCTCATGCTCTTGTTTCTCTTCTAGCTTATCACGATAGGCATGTTATTGATTGGGTCTCCCTTAACTTTGTATATACTATGGTATTTGGTAATGCTTCGAGCCTCATTGTATATAATAATAAGGTTCCAATTTTGATCATTATTTCATTTTTTAATATTACAAATCTTAGTCAAAACACATGATTATTGACCATATCATTTGTTCCCTTGTTCATGTGTCACATGGCACATGCTATGTGCTAGATCTTGATGAATATTCAGGAACTTTTGAAAATGAGGTCACGAGACCCTTTTGGATAGTTGATAGTGCATACTATAATCTTCATTTGAATAATCATTGCACATATGATTTTAATTTGGCCCCTTCCTCACGTTGCATTGACCCTTAGCTTTGTTAGTGATGGATTACTCAACCCTAATTAGGGTTTTCTATGTGTTTGCCACATATGTACCCTCATGAACTATGGTTGATTTTTGTTAACTCTATGGTTGAGTGTAAAAACTCATTAGAAGGTGTTATTTTTCATTTTGAGTCGTTGATTTTGTACTTTTTCATCCAATCCATCGATTTCAACTCACTAGAGGAGTTAGGTAAACTCGACACTATGTCTAACAAAGAAAAAAGGAATTCTGACCTATCATTTGGTCATTTTGCATTGTTGAGCCCATGGGATGGTGAAACCCTAACAATTTTTCACTTATTCGGCATTCATTCATACTTTCAAGCTTTCTTTCTGCCTTTAATGGAGGTTACGTCCATGCACAGTTGTCTATTCTCTAATATTTTGGCATGGCCTTTCCTTGTATGCTTTAGTTCGAGATCTGTAACCCTTGATCTGCATTTATTTTTCACTATGTTCTGGATGTTACTGTCAGGGAGAAGGTAAGCCTCTGATTTAGAGCACTATAATATTTTCACTCTTATTTAAAGAATCTAAATATATATATTGTCATATGTATTGAACTCGCAGGCATTTTTGATAGAGGTGGTTGCTATTCTTAAAGATATTGATCTCGTGTGAAACACTTTTTGTAGTTATCAGAGATGTCCCTATACTCAAATATTCTTATGATTTTGAGGTCAAAATGGTAATTTCCTTCGTATTCCTTGAGATAACTTTTGGATATTTGTATTTCATTTGTTCATATATGAGATAAAATCTCATATATTTGAAATACCTGCCATTATTTCTAGATTTGAGCTCTGAGGTTGATTATTGTTGTGTTTCTTGGGGTTTGTAATCCTAATAGAGTATTATTGACATATGGATTTGGGGTTCAAATTGACTATTCTATTTCTGAAGCCATAACTTGGTTTTGTTATGAAAATTGTAAATTTCCTGAGAGAGGTCATCATTTTTTTATGCTAATTAGCATTTGTGTATTTCTAGATTTTATAAATTACCCATATTTGAGTTCTCGATTTGTCCTCATCTTTGTTTTTATGAATCCATTTTGAGCTTTATTTGTGCTGATTCGAGCTTAGATATTTAGTATGCCTGGCCATTATTTTGTTTTCGAAGATTGCCATATATCTTAAGTCGTTCATGGGTTTGAAGATGTTGTTGACAAGGGGTTCCAAAATTCATAGCCTTTTCATCTCTAGGCACCATTTGATAGTTCAGTATTGGCCAAATTTATCCATTTTTATTCACTATGGAACTCGTATTTACTAGGTTTAGTCACTATTTTCTTCTGATTCTTAGCATCAAGTAATTTGGGCTTCAGGATTTATAGCTCTATTGTAATAATTTGTAAAATTTTACTTTCCTCTAGTTATGATCTACACAGGTTGACCATGGTACCCTTTTGATTGGACCTTGTATCATGATTTTTTTTAAAACCTTGAACTTTATTATCCTTTTATTCCCCTGACTTTTCTTACAAGAATTCATCTTTCTCTCTTTCTTTATGAGATTATTGAATGCATAATTCACATCTCAGTGGGATTTATAGATATAGATTTATTCACCTCTTTATTATTTATCAAGCTCAGATGTAGCTCAAAAAATCTTTAATGCAATCAAATAATATCATATAATGCCTTTATAAATCCTTGTCATGTTGATGTATGACTGATTTTCTTCTAAAATCACATCCACTATTTGATCTGAAAATGATTTTGCATTGTTTATGATACTGCTTTAATTTCATGAAAATTATTTTAGAGATCTTCATATTTTCATTTGAGGAATCAAAGAATATAATTTTATCCTTGACAAGTAATTTTTTTACTCTTTTGTATTCTCACTAGTGTACTCAAACTTGAAAATATTGACTTTGAGAGTATAGTGAACAACTGTACTTTACTTGGTGACTGTAATTGAGCTTTTCAATATGCATTTTTTCATTGAGATTTGAATAAAAATTTGACATGAAAGTTTTAATTTGCACTTAATCTTCTTATTTTATTTTCTCTGTCATGTTAAGATACCCTTTGCCACTTTATTTTTATAATGCAATTCAAATTTGAGAGCTTGTAGCTTTGATCTTGATAATAGATGGAAATATTCATAAATGAGTATTGGAATCTTTATACTTAGATGAGAACCATACCTAATTTTGTATTGCAAATTTTTCTTTGAAATTTCATGGCACTGCTTTGAGAATATCTACTTTTCTCTTTCAATCCAAAGAAAATAACATAATTTCCTATACTTAATTTAGAAGACAAATACTATGAGATATTCTTTCTAATTATTTCTTTAGCTTTTGATGTACATTATCTCTTCTTAGTTGAATTGTCTATATGTTTTTGAGTTCCTTCATAATGTAGATATGAAAGTTTGTACTCAATTTATGATTGCAACTGGATAACACTCATGGATTTTCCCAGAATATGAAATACATAGCAAAACTGTGAATGGTAGACAATGATCAATATTTAGATTTTACATCCATTTATTTCTATACTTAAAGTGATCATGTGCCAATGCTGGTACTCATTATTTCATTGGAATGTGATCATTGCAATTAAAAAAAATGATGGTTCTTTCCTTCTCTGCCTTGAATAACAACTTCCTAGTCACTTTTATTGGCTATGATGACTTTGATATTTTCATTATTTCACTTTCTCGAACTATGAGGTAATGCATGTTGCAAACTAGTATCTGAAGTGATTTGTTTTTGTAATTGGTAATTTGCTTCAACTTTTTCATTTCTTGATATTTTATCTAGATCTCATCTATGAATTATAACTCCATTAATGCTTGATTGATGCTTGTTGGATAATTCATTTCTAGCTTTATCAATCAGACTGTACTATTATCATTTGTAACTTGCCAACTATACTTTGATAGATACTTTGGACTTGACTCTAATTTTATTAAAATCCTGATATCTTTTTCCTCCTGTATCTTAATCAATATGACATAATTTTAGTTGATCAACACATGATGTATTCCTTGATGTTTTTTAAACTATCTTGAAATTGTTTGCTTCTTCTTTTGCTATCAGTTGAAATTGAACAAGTGTACTTTGTTTTTGTAAAATTCTTTTGATGATATCTTGGATCTGTATCCTTGACTTATGCAATGAACAATCTTTATTTTCTCAAAATTATTGTAAGGTATGATTAAATTCTGGTACTCTACTGAAACTTTAAAGCTGACCAATAATCATTATCTGCACTTTCTGTATGCATTCCATTTGTTTAGAGAACTGCAACACTAAAGTTGCATTATTTTATACATTAGTATAGCTATATATTTATGTATTCATCCTTCTTCTTACATGTACCTGCACATTTAGATAAACTAGTTAGAAAACATTAGTCTTTTTGGCCTCTCTCATTTATTCATAGTTTTTCTTCTTTCATCTTTCTTTCTCTGAAATGATTCTGGGAATCATATATGCTGATGTAGAATACTATTCTTGTCAATTCTGTATCTGTCTCTGATGTATGTTACGCTCTGTAACTCATACCTCCTGATGTCAAGAGATCCATTTGCATGAAATTAGATAGTACAGGAATATGGATTAACCTTAAGCTCATGACTGACAGTATTCCTTTTTTGTTTCTCAGGTACAATTCCAACATGGATAGTGAAGATGAAGATGAAGTAAAGATGGAGCTAGAAGTGGAACAATAGAGACGAAATAAACTCAAGGAAATGATGGGTTTTCCATACTATTTTACTTTTATTTTCATGAATATGTACCTTCTACATCAGTAATTATGAATTAATTTTTGAGTTACATCCCACGGCTTGTGTGGGAAATGTTTAAAATTCCTTATGAATAAACATTAAATTCTTGAACTGAGTTGTGTACTTCTTTTCTGCATTTCAGGTTTTATGTATGGATTGTATAACGAACTAAACAACTCAATAACATAATTGGATGTATTTAATCATGAAGGAAAGAACTTTCAAAATATATGCAACTTTAATAATGAACTCCCAATTACTATAATCTACAACTCTATCTTCTTTTCAAAATTTGACACTCCACCTATGTCTGTAATGTTGGTCTTCATCAAGCTAATACATCTGTCCTTAGGGATTTTGTGTTCTCTTGCTGAATATAACATGGAATTGTAGACTATGTGGTTTGTTACATTTTGTAACAACACACATAGCTTGACAAATTACGTGTAATCATCAATTATTGCAACTGAAAACATAATAATACTGTAATTTATCCCCCTAGTTAGGTTCACTTCATCAATGCCATCCATCGTAACAAAGTTTTGAGTTGTACATTTTTGCACAAGTGTAAAAATTGTGAACATTTCTGGTGATCCTGTGGGGAAAGTTTTCTGGTAGCTTGTATACTAATGCCTCGATCTTATCCATTGGGGATGGAGTTAAGCATATAACCAAAACTGCCTTCTTGAAGGTCGAACCTTTCCAAAACAAACTAAAGCTGGAAGAGGGTTGGGTAAACTAGAGCAATTACACGGATGCACTTATTGAATTGAAAAAACATTGCAATGTGCATGAAGCACTTATTGAAAGGGAAATCCTACTCTAAATAGACATTGTAGGATTTTTAATAACAGTGTTTAAGAAACATACCATTCACATGAATGGGAAGTTCTTCTGCAGTTAGCCTTGAAAGATGAAATGTGTTATGTTCTTTGCAAGCTTAAATCATCTAAGGACCAGTCCAGATTCTATCAAAATTTGTGTGGTTCCCCAGCTTTGCACAATCATCATCCCATTTCAAAACAATTTATCCTTCATTAAAGGTTCTGAATTTGGATTTCTTATCAAAAAAATTCTTCATCTATTTTTTATTCTTTTCCATGTTCATACGAGCTTGATCTTTTAGCTCCTGTAACTCCATTAACTTTGCATAATGAACCTGTAGTGGTTCATTCTTGATCAATTCAATTTGATGTAAAAAATCTAGTGTATGCAACTCAACTGAGATCAGAATTTTTGCCTCTCTTCTATAAACAAGCTTGTATGATGAAGTGCCAACTGATATTTTAGGATTCATTCTGTCAGCCTAAAGTGATGAATTCAACATTAGATGGGCCAAGTTGTTTGGTTATCTTTGAGTGTTCTTCTGATGATCCTTGAAATATTCTTATTAGTACTTTCAACTAACCCATTACCTTGTGGGCAATAACTAGATGACGCACTTAGATAAATTTTTCACTTGATAGCCGAATTTTTTACCTTTACACTAATAACCGCTAAGGAATTATCTAAAATGATAGTTCCTGGAACACCAAATTAGTAAAGTATACCTTCATAAAAGGATAGTATTGAAGTCGCGTTGGACTCTTTTAAGGCTATTACTTCAATCCTGCATGTAAAGTAATCTGTAGTAGTAAAAATCCACTTGTGTCCTTATGACGAAGGTGGATTTATCATGCCATCAAAGTCAAGACCCCGTTACATGAATTACTAATCCACTGAAATATGTTGTAAGGGAAATGAAGCTAAATGTTATTTTCTAACAAAGAAAGCACATTTCTTAAACTTTCTGATCCATTTGAAACAACATTTAAATATGTTGGGCCAATAACAACCAAAATTCATAATTTTTAAGGATGTAATACGTGTTGAAAAGTGACCTCCTGTAGGTCCTTTATGAAATTTGGATAGTAATTTATGAATTCTATCGTAATCAATACATCGCAGTAAGATTCTATTTATATCTCTTCTGAATAACACGCCATCAATGAAAACATAAGGTACAACTTGTAACCTGAAGTACCTTTGTTTGTTCTTTTTCATACCTTCTAGATAAGTGTCATGCTTTAGATAGCTAACTAAATCAATCATCCATTTTTACTCCTGAACTTCTTGAATAAGCTCAGGTTGCTAAATTTGCTGGTTGCACCATGTTATCTGATTGTGGATACATAATTTCATCACGTTATTCTAGATTTTTTGATTCTGCAACCTGTTATTTTTTCCATATCGCTAATCAGGTTTTCACATAAACCTTTTCCCCTACTATTTTCGTAACACGAATATCAACATTATATTCCATAAATTTCATTATCTAACCCGCTCTCTTCTTATTCAACTCTTTGTTCAATAAGAACACCTTCACACTTGGATGAGAGACTACGACATGTATCTTGTTATTGGAAAGCGTGTACTTGAAACTTTTCAATCCTTTAACTACTGAAATTATATGTTTTTCTAGAAAGGTTTACCTCGTCTCGTAGTCATTTAAACTTTGTCCAAATAAAGTAATTGATTTCTCAGTAATTTCATCATTAATCTGAGTTAAAATAACTGAAATAGTCTTTACTCTTGTAAGTGCATATATTGTAAAATATTTATCAAAATTTAGATTTGAAAGAGTAGGAGCCTATGAGATGGCTGCTTTAATTGCTTTGAATCCTTTTCTCCCTTCACTGGTTCAATAGAAATTCTTCTCTTTCTTTAACATGGTTGTCAAATGTTTGACTAATGCTACAAAATTTGGAACAAATATTCTAACAAAGTTGATTTTCCCAAGAAAAATCTATAGTGCTTTCTTGATGAGGAAAGGATAATGGTGAAATAGCTTCAATTCTGAAAGGATCAATAGCTAAACCTTGTTTAGAGAAAATATGACCAAGCAGTTACCTTGATGAACTGAAAAAATAGACTTTTTGGGGTTCAAGGATATTTTGAATTGTCTGCATAGCTGAAAAGTCTATTTTAAATGTATTATAAATTCATCAGAATCTTTTGAAAACATGGTGACATCATCTAAATAAACCAGCATGCATTTGTTTAATAAGCTACGAAAATCCATATCCATTGCAAGTTACAACGTTGCACCAGAATTTCAAATACCGAAAGACATTATTTTATAAGCATAAGTGTCCCATTTAGTAGTAAAGATTGTTTTGTATCTATCTTCCTCACACACAAGGATCTGATTGTATCCATTGTAGCCATCTAAAAGAGATAATCTGTCATAACAAGAAAGTACTCTCAAAATCTGATCCATATTTGGCAGCGGATAATGATATTTTAATGAATCTTTATTAAGGTCCCTGAAATCAACACATAACCTAATTTGTCCATTTTTTTCTAGATAGGAACAAGGTTAGCTACTTAACTTGAATGCTTAACTAAAAAAATAATACCTTATTCGATTAACTTAGATAACTCTTTTCTCATCAATGGCTCAATTTTTGGATTTACAGGCCTTTCCTTTTGCCAAACTGGTTTGGAATTTGGCTACAACTCTATTATATGCTAAGCTAAAATTGGATCAAACCCTCTCAAATCTTGGTAATTCAAGGAAAAAACATCTCTCAATTCTTTACATAATTTTACTAGTGATGGGTTGTTTAGCTGAAGAACATACCTTTCCAATAAGTAGCCTCTTTTCGTCATCCACCAAGATTTTCTCATGGTTATCTATGTGAGTTGAAATCTTTCCTTTGTCCTTTCTTAACTGATCATCAAAACTAATTGTATCTTCTAGAGTGACCAATCCTTCAGGTAACTTGTTTGTTTTTAATTGAACAATCTGGTGACCATAGAAATGTTGCAGATTTTCTTGATTTTGTGCAGAAAATTCAGCTTCTTGTTGCAAAAATCTACAAATATGTTTATCATCTTCGACAACCTGCCAATTCTCTTCATTATCAGGCACTGATGGTTTGATAATTAATTTAATATGTGGCTATATATTGTTTTTTTTTATCTATTCTAGTACATCAAAGCTGGCACTAACTGCTACAAGTCTATCTGCATGCTTATTTTCAGCTCTTGGGACATATTGAATGTTAATAGCATCAAAATCATCCATTACGTCTGAAACTCTATGTTTGTAAGACTTTAGAAATGAATTCTTACACACATTAAAGTTTTATTTGATTAATAACTAATTCTGAATCTCTAAAAACTTGTAAGGTGTTGATACCTCTCTTTCTATCCTATTGCAAGCCATGAATTGATGTTTTGTATTTAGCTACATAACAAGTACAAGAAAAATGAAAAATTAAAGCTAAAAAGTACCTTTCATTTGAAGGAGAAGTAAGCATTAAACCTGCACCTTGTCCTTTCTTATTTTTAGCTCCATCGAAGTGAAGCTTCCATAGCCCTTCTGCTACTTCTTTTATCTTAGACAACAAGGGAATTGGTGCATTTTCTTCATGCAAACAATAAACACAAAAAAGATCTTCTTCTACTTCCTTGAAAGGTTCATAAGCATGTTCTTCTTGAGTCTTTTCATCCATGAACATATTAGAAACACCATCTACTGTGGAAACATGAGTTGTAAAATTGAAATCAAACTGATATAAAATCAAGCAATTTGCTACAGCATTTGAAGTATGAGGCTCAATATGAAACCTAGCCAGAGGCTTTGAATTTATGATAACCTTAGTTCCATATAGTGTAGTAAAGAACAAAAATGACCAATATGAAGAAAGATAAACTCCTACCTTTGCTGTGAAATTTTGTGATAAACATAAGGAAAAATACGAAGGAAAATCTACAACAAAGAAATCTTGTAGAATTGTAACGTTGGGACAAGAATGTAAAGTTACTTCTAGGTTAATGATAATACCAAATGTATTGGTTGTTGTCCCATCTAGCTGTAACACACTTTTCTCTGTAGGCTCATACTACAAGCCAAACCTTTCTATAATTTCTTTTAACATAACTGTGCTACTTGCACCACTGTCAACCATACAGTTATGAATTAAATGGTCTCCAATAATTAGAGATAAATAAAATGGTGGTGGCTTCTTGATATCATGATAATTTAAGACCTTTTGAACAATCCATTTAACTTCTTTAATGTGTTCCCGTTCCATTGTTCCTAGGACCATGTATGCTATATGGACTTCCTTTTCCACTTGTTTTGAAGAAATCTGAAACTTATCAAGTTCATGAGAAAGTAACTCATGTTGTCCTAATGGTAAAAGAAGCAACAATTTTGGAAACAGATTCTACTTTTTTAGCCTAGACTTTAGAGAAAACTAACTCTGATTAAGTTACTCTTGATATCTGAGGTATAATCAATCTTCTTGGATTAGGTTGTGACTATTTTTGTTGTTCTTTACAATTTTAAACACCTATTTTTTTCTTAGGAACACTAGAACGGTTATCTAATTTTTGGCATGTAGTAGTTGTTTTATCAGTGATTGTGGGCCGAACATGCCTATTTTGTTGTTTTTCTCTCTCCTGATCCTTTTCTTTGGCCCTAGTAGTAACGGAAATAAAATCATCTTCACTAAAACTGACCAAGTTTTGTTTAGGTTCTTTCTGAACCCACCCTCCATTTGAGGCATATATAATGCTTTAGACTGAGGCTGTGCAACAAGGATTATATTCACGAATGCATTTGGGAAGTTGGCATCTGTATGAGGTTGATTACAAGGTTGAAACCATTCCTCAGAAACCATGTTAATTGGAACAAGAGAGCTAGATGAACTAGGAGCTTTTGGGTCAAATTGTCTTGGATGATATTGCTGTCTATAATTCTAATTCTACTGATAAGGCTACATATTCTATTGATTTTGTTGGTTTTGCTGATAAAGAGCTTGATATGGTCTACTAGGCTAGGCTAGTTTGTTTTCAATTTACATTAAATTGTTTCCCATAGTTTGCAAAGCTTTAATACATCATCTAAAGGAGCTAAAACATTTGTCTCTATAATGGTAATAGGATGCAGAATAGGTGAAAAATATTCTATAAAAGACATTGAAGGCCTTGGTGCCTATTTACCAGCTTGAATAAGGTTGTTTTCAGCTCGGATAGCAATATTATAATATTTTGGGAGAGTATCTCCTCCCATAGACTAAATCATAGTTGAAATATAACTATTTAGGGATCTAAAATTTATAAAGAAAATCATGGTCAGCTTGAGGCTTGACACTTACTGGAATTATTTCCCAAGTTCTAGAAAAACAGATATTAAAATCGGCCATAAATTCATGAGGAGATCTCTTAATTGTAAAAAAGTATTCTATGAGAGATAAATAATCTGAATGATCTTGAAATTGTTTCACAAATTTCTCACATAACTCATCCCAAGTTCTTATGCTTCCAATTTCTAAGGTTCTATACCATTGCAAGTCTTGTCCTTTAAATGATGTAGCTAAAAGTCTCAAGGCTACATATTCATTCATTATATTATGGTCTGCACATAAGGCTACAACAGATTTTATGTGCTATGTAGGTGTAACCTGATTTTCACCAGTGAATGAAGGTAAAATTTTCATGGAAGCATTAGGAATATCATGATAAACTGGAATTACTAATGGGCTACCATTAGTAAAAGTCACAGAATTCTTAGGTGGTTGAATAGCCACTGGAAAAAATAGGATCTGAACAAATAAATTAATACATGGTGAAGGAAGATTAGAAGGAGGGTTGTTAAAACCAGGCCTGTTATAAGGTAGGGTGTTACCAACTCTTGTTCTTCTTACAGAATTTGAAGGTAAAGAAATAAAATCAAAAGGAATTCCTCTTACTAATGATCTCGTAGTCATGTTAGGCATGGAACCTGCTACAAAACTGGTCTAAAATCAGCCTTACGAAGTTGCCAAATAAATATTTTAATCTTTAGAATAAATTTCTATAGCTTTTTGCACCAAAAGTAACTTTTATTTGTTGTGAATCTACTGCAAATTTCTGTAATTTGCTCACTGATCTGACTCATACTCCCACTGGGCGTGCCAAAAACCATTATCTCTCAAAAGTGCACCTTGTAGAGAGATGACTTCATGGGTTCTAAACTTGTTTTGGATCTCTCTCTTGCGTAGATACAATGGAAACATCTCAGGTTTGTGGGTAGACCTATTGTTGAGGTGAGTCTCTAGTATCAATCCTGGTTCCTTCTTTATGTATCCTAAACTAATTTTTTAGGGGTTTTGAGGGTTAAAAGATGACTATAAATGAATTGACAAAAATTGGGGTGATACACCAAACTTGTTGAGGGGTTTGACTAAGTGCATGCACAAATAATTTGAGAATAGAGTCTCAATGCATAAACCAATAGTTTTCAGACGAAGAATTAAGGTAGAACACTTGATGTATTAAGGGAATGATTCACAAAAATACTATGAAGATAAACATGCACACTAATATTATGTGGAAATTACTAAATTTGAAGCAAGTTAAAATGATTAATTAGGGAATTTGACATTCACAAGAAAAAATAAGGTATACACAACACTAAAAATAATTGGAAATGTAGAAAACAATTCTCATTCAAAGGGAAAACTGGAAAAATCTTCTTCAGCACTCATGTGTCCAAAAAATCCTCCTATTGTGCCTTCCAATTGCACACAATATATAGAAATTTTATTCATCCCACAATTCGTAAAAATAGACTAAAATTATACTCGCCCATACATCCTATTTTTATCCTTTAACATGAATACATAAAAGGAATAAAAATAAATATGTTAATACAATGAGGCATAAATAGCCTTGGTTACAAAAATACAAGTGAGTATAACTGCAATTGATTGTTCTATTTTTAATAAATTTGGATGAATAATTTGGTTAATAATAATATTTTCTTGATGGAAAAGTTTTCTCCAATGCATGCAATCTTTGTCTTCTAGTGCTTGATGTGACACCTGCCAATTGATCCACTTACATGTGATGTTGACATCTTTAACCTTTGTGACTATAGGTAATATTATCTCCTGCAAGAAAAATAATATTAACCCCTTGTGGGCACCACCACTTTCCACGTGTTTATGTTGTAGTTTGTCTTCTAGCTTATCATGATAGACATGTTATTGATTGGGTCTCCCTTAACTTTGTATATACTATGGTATTTGGTAATGCTTTGAGCCTCATTGTATATAATAATAAGGTTTCACTTTTGATCATTTTGTTATTTTTGAATATTACAAATCTTAGTCAAAAAACATGATTATTGACTACATCATTTGTTCCTGCCTTCATCTGTCACATTGCACATGCTATGGTCCAGATCTTGATGGATATTAAACCAATTTTGAAAATGAGGTCACGGGACCCTTTTGCATAGTTGATGGTGAATACTATAGTATTCATTTGGATAATCATTGCACACATGATTTTAATTTGGCCCCTTCCTCACGTTGCATTGACCCTTAACTTCGTCGGTGATGGATTACTCAACCCTAATTATGGTTTTCTCTGTGTTCACCACTTATGTACCCTCATGAACTATGGTTGAGTTTTGGTAACTTTGTGGTGGAGTGTGACAACTCATTGGAAGCCGACGGTTAACGTTGTGAGTTATTGATTTTGTAGTTTTACATCTGATCCGTCAATTTCAACTCACTAGGAGAGTTAGGTAAACTCGATACTATGGTTAACAAAGCAAAAAAGAATTCTGACCTATCGTTTTATCATTTTTCATTGTCGAGCCCATGGGTTGGTGAACCCCTCACCATTTTTCAATCAGTCACCATTGATTCGTACTTTTTAGCTTGCTTTCGGCCTTTAATGGAGATTCGGTGCGTGCACACTTATCTATTCTCTAATATTTTGGCATGGCCATTCCTTGTATGCTTGAGTATGATCTCTATAACCCTTGATCTACGTTTATTTTTCACTGTGGAACACTGCTATTGTCGAGAAGGTAAGACTCTTATTTAGAGCACTGTAATATTTTCACTTCGATTTACAAACTCTGAATATCTACATTTTTCATTTGTATTGAGATCACATGCATTTTTTTATAGAGGTGGCTAATATTGTTAAAGATCTAGAGCTTGTGTGAAACACTTTTTGTAGTTTTGAGAGATGTCCCTATACTCAAACATTCTTTCGACTTTGACATCAAAATGGTAAGTTCCTTCTTATTCCTTGAGATATCTTTTGGGTATTTGTATTTCATTCTTCATATATGAGATAAAAGCTCATATCTTTGAAATACCTGCCATTATTTCTAGATTTGAGCTCTGAGGTTGATTACTATCGTGTTCCTTGGGGTTTCTATAATCCTCAGAGCTATTATTGACATCTAGATCTAGGGTTGGTATCAGCTATTTTGTTTCTGAAGCCGTAGCTTGGTTTTGTTATTAAAACTGTAAATGCCTAAGAGAGATCATCATTTTTTTATGCTCATTCAGGTTTTTGTATTTCTAGATTTAATAAATTACCATATTTGAGTTATGATTTTTTCTCTCCTTGTTTTTACGAAGCCATTTTGAGATTTCTTTGAGTTGATTCGATCTTATAGATTTAATATGCCTAGCCTTTATTCTGGTGTCGAATATTTACATATATCTGGATTCCTTCATGGGTTTGAAGTTATTGACAAGGGGTTCCCAAATTCGTAGCCTTTTCATAACTGGGAACCATTTGATAGTTCGGTATTGGCCAATTTTAGTCATTATTATTCACTATGGAACTCGTATTTACTGGGTTTACTCACTATTTTCTTCTTATTCTTAGCATCAAGTAATTTGGGCTTCATGATTTGTAGCTCTATTATAAGAATTCATCAAATTTTACTTTCCTCTAGTTATGATCTACATAGATTGACCATGGTACCCTTTTGATTGGACCTCATAGCACGAATTTTGTTGAAACCTAGAACCTGATTATCCTTTTATTCCCTTGAATTTTCTGAAAATATGTCATCATTCTCTCTTTGTTTATGAGATACTTGAATGCATACTTCCCATCTCGGTGGGATTTGTATATATAGATTTATTCACCCCTGTATTATTGATTGAGCTCAGATGTATCTCACATAATATTTAATGCAATCAAATACTAGCCTATAATTCCCTGTGAACTCCTTCTCCTGTTGATGTATGACTGATGTTCTTCTAAAATGACATCCATTACTTGATCTGAAAATGATTTTGTGTTGCTTATGAAACTGATTTAATTTCATGAAAGTTATTTTAGAGATATTCATATTTTCATTTAAGGAATCAAATAATATAACATTGTCCTTGAGAAGTAATTTTATTTCTCTTTTATATTCTAGCCAGTGTACTCAAACTTGAAAATATGGACTATGAGAGTATAGTGAATAGTTGTACTTTACTTGATAACTATAATTGAGCTTTATAATTTGCATTTTGTTATTAATAGCTGAATCAAAATTTTACATGGAAGTTGTAATTTTCACTTAATCTTTTTATGTGATTTTCTCTGTCATGCTAAGATACCCTCTTCCTCTTTACTTTGATAATGCACTTCAACTTTGAGAGCTTGTAGCTTTGATCTTGATAATAGATGGAAATATACATAAATGACTATTGGAATCTTTAAACTCAAATGAGAACCATACCTCATTTTGTATTGAAAATTTATCTTGAAATTTTATGGTACTGTTGTGAGAATATCTGCTTTACTCTTTCAATCTGAAGAAAATAACAAAATTTCTTGTACGTAATTCCAAAGGCAGGATTATGAGATATTCTTGGTAATTCTTCTTCAGCTTTTGATGTACATTATCTCTTCTTAGTTGCATTGTCTATATCATTTGAGTTCCTACATAATGTATATATGCAAGTCTGTACTTAATTACTCATTGCAATTGGATAACATTCATGAATGTTTCTCAGAATATTTAAGACATAGAAAAATTGTGAATGGTAGACAATGATCAATATTTAGATTTTCCATCCATTTATTTATGTACTTAAAGTGATCATGTCCCAATGTTGGTACTCATTATTTCAATGGAATGTGATCACTACAATTTTTAAAAAAAGATGGTTCTTTTGTTCTTTTCCTTGAATAAAAACTTCCTGGTCACTTTTATTAGTTGTGATGACTTTGATCTTTTTATTAGTTTAATTTCTAGAACTATGAAGTAATCCTTGTTACGAACTAGTATCTGAAGTGATTTGTTCTTGTACTTGGTACTTTTCTTCAAATTTGCTATTTCTTGAAAATTTATTGAGATCTCATATGAAGCATAACTCCATTATGCTTGGTTGATCCTTGTTGCATAATTGATTTCTAGCTTTATCAATCAAACTGTAATTTTATCATTTGTAACTTGCCAACTGTACTTTGATAGATAATTTGGACTTGACTATAATTTGATCAAACTTTGATATCTTTTTCCTTCTGTATCTTTGTCAATATGACATAATTTTAGTTGATCAACACAGGATGTATTCCCTAATTTTTTAAACTATCTTAAAATTCTAGGCTTCTTCTTTTACTATCAGCTGAAATTGAACAAGTGTACTTTAATTCTATTACATTCTTTTGATGATATCTTGGATCTATATCCTTGACTTATGCAATGAACAATATTTATTTTATCAACATTATTCTAAAGTATGATTCATTTTGGTACTGTACTGAAACTATGAAGCTGACCAGTAATCATTATCTGCACTTTCTGTATTTATTCCATTTGTTTAGAGAACTGCAACGCTAAACTTGCATTCTTTTATGGATTAGTACAACTATATCTTTGTGTATTCATCCTTATTCTTACCTATATCTGCACATTTATATTAAATAGTTAGAAAACATTAGGCTTTTTGGCCTCTCTCATGTTCCATAGTTTTTATTCTTTCATCTTTCTTTTATTGAAACGATTCTGGGAATCATATATGTTGATGTAGAATACTATTCTTATCATTTCTATATCTATCTGCAATGTACCTATTATCACTACAACTCATGCCTTATAATGTTAGGAGATCCATTTGCATGAAATTACATAGTACATGAATATGGATTAACCTTGAGCTCGTGACTAGAAGTCTTATTTTCTGTTTCTTAGTTATGATGCCAACGTGGATAGTGGAGATGAAGATGAAGTAAATTTGGAGCTAGAAGTGGAACAACAAAGACGAAAGAAACTCAAGGAAATTATGGGTTTTTCCATACTCTTTTACTTTTATTTTCATGCATATATACCTTCTACTTAAGTAATTATGAATTAATTTTTGAGTTACATCCCACCTTGTGTGGGAAACATTGACA
>CM034152.1:583580697-583844471 GCA_019776745.2 Taxus chinensis
ACCCCCTTACAATTTATTCCATTGAAGGGAGTGGATAGTGGTCTTTGAGAGATTCCCTATTCAGGTCTTGGAAGTCCACGCACAACCTGATTTCCCCGTTCTTCTACCTGACCAGAACCAAGTTGGAAACCTAACTCAAGTGATGGATTGGAAATATAATGATTTCCTCTATTAGCTTGTTTAGGTCTTTCTTTATAAGAGACTCAATGCATGGGTTGACTGGTCTTTTCTTCTACCTGATGGGCTTAGCATCTGGATCTAGTTCTATGGTATGTTGTGTTAGCTTTGGATTGAATCCTTGCAGGTCCTCATAACTCCAAGCGAAGACGTCTATAAACTCTTGGAAAAGTTGTGTGAACTCATATCTCTCTTGCTCAGTGGTTACCTTGCCAATTTGGAGTGTCTTTCCTTCCCCAAAAAAAAATAGAATCTGAATTCTCTCCTTTGACCCGTATGTTGGATTTATCTTTACGAAACTGGTCATTAGGATTGAATATAGACTCCAATGTTGGCTCTACTTTTTCTTGATTCCTAGCTGAGAATTCAACCTCTTCTTGCAAGAAATTGATGATCTACTGATCATTCTCAAACACCTGCCAGCTTGTGTTTTTATCTAGTACTATTAGCCTTACAATCACATGGATATGTGATTGTGTTTTTCTCTTTTGATACTGTCAACCACATCAAATGTTGCTCCAGCTTCTGCAAGACTATCTGAAACTTCATTCTTCTTCCTAGGTATGGACACAATGTTGAAAGCTTCAAAGTATTCAATTAGGTCCCATACCCTATTTTTGTAGCTCTTGAGTAGGTCATTATTTTCAGCATATTGCCCCCTAACTTGATTGACGATTATGTCTCTATCATCAAATACTTACAAATTCTTTATGCCTCTTTTCCTGGCCCAATGAACTCCATGAACCAAAGCCTCATATTTAGTTGTGTTATTCGAACATGCAAACTAAAATCTTGAAGTTGAATAATACTTTATGTTTTGTGATGAAATTAACATTACACCTCGTACATCACCTTGTTTCCTTCTTGAACCATCAAAAAATAGTTGCCAAAATTCATTGTCATCCTCATTTTCTGGCTTGGTGATGTTAGGAATGTGGGAATCTTCTTCGTGTACACAATATACACCAAATTCAGATTCTTCCATCTCCTTGTATGGGTCAAATGAATGCTTTTTGTTTTCCCATTCATCTAGAGTCAAATATGAAATACCCTCAACCTTAGTACTGGTTTCTAAATCATTTGAACATTCTTCCTGATCAAAGGCTAAGAAATTTACATTGATATGACTTGGCACATGAGGTTTAATGTGAAATTTTACAATCAGTTCTAACCTAATTGTAGCCTTAGCTCCATACCTTGTCCTGAAGATCATGTGTGACCAATCCATAGATAGATATCCACCAATTTTGACAGTGAAATCTTCTGAAAAACATAGTGCAAAGAGTGGTGGTAAGTCAATAACAGATACATCCTGTAGAACTGTTACATTTGGATAGAAATGCACTGTTAGGATTAACCCTTTGATGAACCCAACTATTTCTACTATTGTACCATCCTGATGCACTACTCCTCTTAGTATTGGCTCATACTTTAGACCCAATTGATCTGTTTTTTGCTTCGACATCACTGAGCTACTTGCACCTGAATCGATCATGCAGTTATTTACAAAGTTGTTCCCAATAATCAATGAAACACAAAATGGTGGAGGATTAAAATTATTGCTTCGTTGAATTCTACCCTATTGGAATGCATTAGTGAGAACTTTCACATAAATCTTATCTGATCTATTCGAGAAAGACCAATTAGCCATTGTAGCCTGTAACAAATCTCGTTGTCCTGAAATCACTAATAACTCCCACATGGAAATGTTCACATGTGTTTTCTTCATTTGATTGATAATGTTGAAAGGGAATGAATTATCCTTTTATGGCCCCTTAGTTGGTGTGATCTTTTCTAGTGCTTGAACAGGAACATGTGCTATGGCAACGGGTGCCTTAGGCTGATTTTGCACATTGGGGGCTGCATTTGGTGTACTAACTCCTTGTTGTGTAGGAGTGGGTTGAGAAACAACTAGATTAGATGGTTGTCCCTTCTCAATGTTCCTCTTCTTTGATCGTGTATTGGTGGCTACACCCTGACAAGGAGGTTGATTAACTTCACAGAAGTCTTCTATGTGCCAATTAACCAATGTGGTTTCTGTTGGAGGTACCTCTTGATGTGTTTCATGTTGTTGATTTCCTTCTTGACTTGGTTCTTGGGACACACCAATGGTCTGTACCATCAAGGCCTTGTTTAGTGCACCATTGAAACATGTTGATTTATTGTGAGGTAGATTACAAGGGTAACACCATTTGTAGTCATGTGTCATGTTATTTTGTGTTGGAACAAAGGCATTTGATGTTGAAGTTGCATTTGGATCATATGGTCGGAATGGCCTAGCAGCTTGAGGTTGTCCTTGGTTTTGATTTTGATTTATAGCTAGACCTGGTGATCTATTTTGCTGATATGGGGTTTTAGCTTGATATTGTGTTTGACGCTGATATGGCCTAGAACTCTGAGCTTGATGTCTCTTGATAGTTACTAGCTCATTTCCTAGGTTCTGTAGTTGTTTCATAACCTCTTGTAGTTATTTTGAAGTGCTTGAAGAAGTAGAAGCCTCACTATTACTCTAATTTCTAGGGGCCGGACTGGGATTCAATTATGGAATTTGACTAGTTGTAGGAGCTCCCATATCTTGATAGAGAGGCATTGGTGGCCTTGGTGCTATCTTACCAGCTTGAATCAAGAAGTTTTTAGCTCTAACAGAAATTTTATAGGCTATGGCAAAGGTTATACCTCCCATTGATCATATCATCATGGCTATATCTGAATTTATAACCTTCAATAAATAGAGGAATGCTCCTTCGGCAGTTGGTCTAATAGCTACCGGAATCCTATCCCATGTAGGCTGGAATCTGAAATTGAAATCAGTCAACTGTTCATTAGGAGCCCTCTTAATTGTTGTCAATTATTCCAATAAAGACAAATTATCTCCTTTTTCCCCAAATTGATTATGGAGGGTGGTGCATAAATGATCCCAACTCTGGATAGACCCTGTTGTGAGGATCCTAAACCATTGTAAAGCTTTTCCTTTAAAATATGAAGCTAAGAACTTGACAGCAATATCCATTTCATTAGATTTCATGAATTACACAGACATTTGCAATGTCCTGGATGTGCTCAATCGGAGTTTTCTAGTTCTCTCCAGTGAAATATGGGATGTTCTTCAAGGCCGTAATTGGAACTAGATTTTGAGCATTTAGGGAAAGTGGGCTACTTCCCGTGAAGTTAACATAGGGATTGGGTTTCGCCATCCTGATTGGTCGGAGAACTCTCATTGATTGAAGAAAAGGTCTACCAGGTGGAGGTGTAGACAAAGTCCTGTTAGGTGGAGATGATGATGTTTGCGGTCCTCTTCCTCTCCTTCCTCTTCCTAGTGATAATGATAGGTAAAAAAATAATCCCTCTTCTCAAGTATCAGACCTATTTCGAATTCTTCTCATGTACTTGGTAAACCTATGTTGCTACATTGTTGAATTCTATCTCTTTAGAGTTACCAGATGTGTTGGGAAATGAGCCTCTAAATGCTAGACTTTGACAAGTTACACATCAAACTTGACAGAATAAAAATGAAAACCTTCAAGGACCTGTGTATTTGATATTCTAGAGGTTGAAAATTTATTTGGTATGATAGTCCCAAAAACCCAAAAATACAAGACTCCTAAAATTCTGAAATCTTGAAACCCAAAATTCTAAAAACCTGAAACCTGAAAATTTGAAATACTGAAATCCTGAAAACTGAAGTTCTGAAAATCCAAAACCTGAAATTCTGAAATACTGAAACCTGAAATTCTAAAAATCTGAAACCAAAAATTCTGATACCTAAAATTCTAAAATTCCGAAACCTGAAATTAAGAAATCCTGAAACCCGAAGTTCTGAAAATCTAAATTCCTGAAACTTGAAATTCTGAAAATCTAAAACCCAAAATTTTGAAATCCTGAAACTCGAAATTCCAAAATCCCAAAACCTGAAATTTCAAAAACTCTAAAATTTCAAAAATAAAATTTTTAAAAAACTAAAAATACCCTTTCGAAGATTATCCTCAGATCTATCAACTGGTGAACTTTTGACCTATTTTGAGCAAGTTAAGCCCCTGAAAATTGATTTTAGAGTTCATCCTGAGAGGTAAAACGTCTAAAATTTGAGAACTTGTAATTTCTAAGTCTGAATTTGATGAAAATTCCTTCAAATCTTGTAGAATGACCTCTTGGTCCTACTAGACGTGCCAAAATTGTTGATGCGTAATCACAACACCCCTGAATGTCTGTAACTTAATGGGTTGAGACTCTCAGTGTGATTACATAACATGGAGCTTTTCCCAAAGTGTGGGACTTTGCAATTGAGAAAGCTCTCCAGATTAAGTCTGGTTCCTATTCCTCTATTCAAAAGCACACATACAATTTATAGAGGATGTACTTTAAAACCTACTCTAACTTGCCAAGGAGACAGGGTTAAGAAGATGTAAGAAAATAAACCTAAATTAATAGATGTGATGCACCAAATGAATTTTGAACACTTGCTTTGCAATTAAACACAAACCATTAAAAGTGGCATACAACCACCATGCATAGATAAAAAAAATTACAATGAGAGATTAGGAAGATAAAATGAACATAAGAGAGGGTTGAAATCATCCACATACTTATTTTTATTGCTCCAAGAATTTCATATAGTCCATTACAATGGCCAAGAGGAAAAAATTGCATTACAGATTGAAATGGGAAGTTTGAACTCCACAAATTCACTTGTAGATCAAAGAAGAAGGGAGGGTGCAAGGAAAAAATGTCCAACCTTTTAAAAAAAACCATCCTTACAATATATAGGAAAAAAGAGAGAAGGAGATGAAAAAAATGAAATCCTACCTCAACCACCTAAAAAATGCATTAAATTATCCTATAACAGTGATGGGAGACATGAAAAAGCCCATACCTCCATGTACCATGTCTTATTGTGCAAGAAGGAAGCCTATACCTCATAATTTTGGTAGGTCAGGAGCCTGACACCCTAAAAAATGGTGGACTGTATTTCTTCATTTTTAGAGTGCGAAATGCATGCAACTTCCAAAATCCTAAAATTCAAACTTTTGGAAATTTTGGTTTTTGAAGTAGAGCTATTGTTCACTACTCAAAATGGCCTGCAAGTTCCGAACCTCTGAAAACTGAAAGTCTAAAATTTCAGACTTTCAGAATTTGGAATTTCTAGACAATTAGTCTTGCCTTTTACATTTTGGGGCTTGAGAGTTTTGAAATCCCAAAACCCAAAATCCTGAAATCTCAAAAACCTGAAATCCTGAAAACCCGAAATCCCAAAATCTTGAAATCTGAATTCCTGAAATCCTGAAATCCGAAATCCCGAAATCTTGAAATCTTAAAATCCCTAAAACTTGAAATCCTAAAATCCTAAAATCTCAAAATCCTGAAATCCTGAAATCCCAAAACCTAAAATTTGAAATCCTGAAATCCTGTAATCCAAAATCATGAAATCCCTAAATTGTGAAATTAAAAATCTAGAAATCTGGAAATCCTGAAATCTGAAATCCCAAAATCCCAAAACCTGAAATCCTGAAATCCTGAAATCTCAAAATCTTGAAATCCTGAAAATCAAAATTTCAAAAAACTAAAAATACCCTTTTGAAGATTAGCCCCAGATGTATCAAATGGTGAAATTTGGACTTGTTTTGAGCAAGGTAAACCCTTGACAATTTATTTTTGAGTTATGCTTGAGAGGTGAAAATTCCAAAATTGGAGAATTCGCAATTTCATTCACCTATCTCAAAAATGTAATTCTCCATGAGTGAAACAACCCCATCGGCTCCTCTGTGTGCAAGGTCATGTTTGTCTATTTTTCCTAAGAGGAAAAATTGGATAGCAATGTGCATCATGTGTTTCATGTTATACATAGGTCCATGTATGGGTAAACATCTCATGTGTTGTATATTAACTTGAATGATCCTATGTGTTGTCATGTATCAAGCAATGTAAGTAAAAAATATATATTTCAGTATTTTTTGTGTTGTATTTGTGTGGGTCAATTATGTGGGCATTACATATGGTATGAGAGCAAAAGTTCATACTCTTCAACCTATGGGAAAGATTGGAGTTATGATTGTTATGCATGGTGGTGGAGGATACGGGAAGTGTAATGTGATAATATTGTTGTGATGTGACAACTTATAATTATGATCGTGTGAATGTATCTGTTGTATTTCCACTTGTTGTGCATTATATGTATTTTCGATGTGTATGGTGATGAGAGTTCTCTCTCTCTCATGGATTAAATGTGTATTACCCACACGTTACCACCTTGTTGGGTGAAAAACAATGTTAATGTGAATGGTTAAAGTGTGGTGGTGTTTCGTCATCTTATGATGTTGTGTATTTTTATCAATGTATTGTGTACCAAATGGTGGTTCCTGATATTTGAGATCATATGGTGTTGTTGCCACCATATTGTGACATATGACTTAACGATGGAAAAGATAAAAATTCAATGAGGTCAAAGGAAAAAAATATAATGTTGTAATAAAGGTGGGCTTATAAATCTGAGAATTCAAGTGATAAGGGAACCAAAGGGCTCATGTACTATAGACATATGACTTAACGAAAATGGGGGATAACAATTTGATGATTTGATTAGGTAAAAGGACCAAAAATTTATGTTTCAACAAAGGTGGGCTTATGAGAACTAGATGGGGTCCTGATGGACATCCTCGAGGAGGAAATCAATTGACAAATTTCAATTCGATTAAATAAATGTGATGCTTTAGAAACAATAAAGTCATGTTGAGATGTATTTAAGATTATGTTGATGTTAATAGATGTTAATAGTTAATATTTTATTTCTTTGTGTTAATGTTTATGTTGATGTTGGTGTTGGTGTTGGTGTTGGTTTTGCTGATGTTAATGTTTATATTAATGTTGATGTTGATGTTGATGTTGATGTTGATGTTGATGATTTTTTGTATGTTGTTTGTATTTTTAGGTGACGATGATGATGTTGATGTAGATGAATTTAGGATTTAATGTTTGTCATAACCATGATCAAGAATGAAATGTGGATTGATTTCTTTATACTGGATTTGATACATATGTGATGGGAAGAAACATAATGAAAGTGCTTACATTTTTGGCCTTTACAGCAATGGTAAACAAATGAATAACAATGGGTAGTCACACATAGGATTTTCAATACAAAGATAAAGTGAAAAAGTACACCTTCCTAGAACATGAGAAGGGCTTACATATGTAGGTTGTGTGGGAAAAGAGGATTCTTCTTTCAACTGATTTCATAGGGAAATGCCCCAACTTTATATTATTTTATTTTGAAGCAAACTGATCAATGTAGGAAGTTTTCTTATTATGGGAAAGTTGATCAATGCTGGAACTTTCTTGGATGCTTTCAATATCTTGGATTTTAAATGAAAATCAAAGTGGGAAGCCTTTTTTATGGATAGCCATCCTTCAAGGGTATGGTTTACATTTTTTAATGGTAGTTTTCCTTTGAGGGATCATTATACTTTTTACTTTTGATTTTATAGATAGCCGTCCTTTAAGGGAACAGTCGATAACTTTGATGGATATATGTCCTCAAAGGGATCAATCTATCATTTATTTTGATTTTTGAGGAATATATCTAAATTATTATTTATTTTGACTTTAACTTGAGTTGAGCGAAAGATCTTAATTGACTGTTTCGAGTAGGGGAAGGAATATATGTGCATGACCTACAAATGTCTTCCCCAAGACATGTTTTTGGTTTGTATACAAGGTAGGATTGAACTAATTATTGAGGGGTTCCTAATAAAGAGGAACTTATCCCTATGAAATATGTGATGAACAGAGCTGTGGTTCTCATATTTAAGGTTTGCGAGGATAGTGATGGAGGACCACATGCTTTAAAATCATTAGAATTATAAGATGGTTAGTGGATGATGGAAAAAAATATTTGATGTGACTACCGTCATGATCGTCAATGTGTTAATAGTAGAAATGCCACAAGTGCAAGGCATTCAAAAGTTGACCCATGACACATGGACTGACCCAGTTAGGGGAAAATGTTTCACATTTACTCATTTCCAGAGTAATGAAATTTTTATTTGACTAGATAAAGTAAGTTTATAAGGATGCACGTGAAGTGAGATTTCCAAAGTCTAGTATAAAGGATACCTACTAACATAACGTGGTACAAAACACGTGCTAAAAAGTAATAATGTTTTTAGGATGTTGGAATTTTTTATTTTGATTGATTGAGTATATGGTAAATGGAGGGGGAAGTGGAACCTTTAACTAAGCACTTGACGAGGCATTGGTTACACCTTTTCCTCATATGTATTGATTTTTTGTTTGTGTAGGTGGATAAGCCATATTGTTATGTGATGAAGAATTTTCATTGCATAGTGACAAGAAGACACACAAGATGGATTTTTTGAGACCTAATTGAATATGACTCCCTGGTTCTATAGATATTGATGATGATACCGCAAGTGTATAAGGTGTAGGTGTTGATAGTGTTAACAAACCCTTAAGGTAAGGTACTGAGTGCACAAATGGACCTTCAAGGGAAGGTCCTAACATGACTGAGGGACCTTCAAAGGAAGGTACTAGTAAGTTTGATGGAACTTGAATGGAAGGTGTTAAAAGGCAAGAACAATTTTATTGACAGATTTTCATAAACTCGTTAAAATCAAGGTTTATGGAAATTCGAATTGGTGAATTTTTTGTGATTCTTGGCCAACTTATTCACCGAAAAAATTGAATAACATGTCCCTTTTAATATTAATATCACCTAGATTTCACACATATATAAGATATTATGAATGTAATTCATAATCATTTCAAATCATATCATGTGCATACTCTTCGAAGTAAACATAAAAAACTTGCACCATACAACATATGCTATTAGACCGTGACTGGAAGGCATCTAACCCCAAGTTATTACAACCTGAAAAATCTAAGACCCATCGAAATCCTTACCCATCCAACCTGTTAGCCATCCAACCCCTCACCCATCTAAACATTTAGCCATCCAAATCCTTAGTTGTCCCACCCTTTAACCATCAAACTCTAACGTCTAACCCTTTAGTCATCCAACCCCTTAACCATCCAACCTCTCAGTCACCCAACAACTTAGCCATCCAACCCCTTACCCTTTGAACCTTTGGCCATCCAACCATAGATCCATCTAAGAAAAGAACCATCCAACCACTAGTCATTTAACCCCAAAGTCATCCAGCCTAGATTCATCTAACCCTAAGCCATTGAATCTATTGGTGTTCAATTTGGTCTCGCCCCGTTTGTCCTTGAAATTCTTCAATTTACAGGCTCTGTCATATCTTCTATCTCCCCGTATCAATGCATGAAATTTTTTTCCTCCATTTAGTTTCCATGATCACTCCCTTCCTTGGTCAAGGATCACTTAAAAGTCCATAATTTTTTTTTCATTCCTCTATCCATGTGAAAGAGTATGTAAGTTGGGCGTAAAACTCAGGTTTTCTCTTTCCTTCCATTTTCCACAGTCACATTTTGTTTTTCCTATCTTTTTTGTCCAAAGTATATATGGAAACATGATTGAATGTGGCTCAGAGGATCATATTTGGGCCTTATATCATTTCTAAAATCTCTGTCCTTAAACAAAGATTCATTTTCGGGCATAGATGGTGGTTTTCCTGCATTTTTACAGTTTGACAGGTGTGTTTTTCCCCATCAATTTTATATCTCAGCATCTATGGAAACGTGTCCCTTTCGGTTTAGATACGGCTCGGCAAGGAACTTTGAAACTCTAAGCCCCAATTCAACTCAAAGCATGTCCATGTGAAGGGTCGGTGCTCATGTGAAAATTTTCCTTTTAGTTTGACCTTGGAGTTGCGCTGGGGAGACACGTGGAGGTTTCTGATGCCGTTCCCAAACTTAGAAATTTTTCATGCGGCTAGTACAAGTTTTTCAAACCAAGGACACATGGTAGACCACCGCTCATTTGAGTATCTGCCTCTAGGTCATACCTTAGTAGCTGTGCCTTCCACTAGTTTTTGAACCTTTTTATCAAATTTTTCAGGCTAGGACACGTGGTGAGCTCACACATGTTTGGGGTCTTTGCTTTCTGGGACCATACCAAAGTTGTGCCAAAAAATAAATTGGAGGTTTCCGCTGACTCCTTTCCATACTTAAACTTTCAAGAAACTTTATAAAGGCTTGGGACATGTGGAAGTCCCGCACCTGTTTTGGGAGTGGCCCCTAAATTTTATTTTGAAGAAATGCTAGGAGGACACTTGGAGGCTTCCGCTCACTCTGCCTTTGCTTGGACTTTTCAACAGCCAAGGAAAATAGTCTCAAACTCTAGACACATGGCACCTTCTGTTGATCTCTAAAATTTTTCAAACAACTCTACCAGTATGAGATACATGGTGAGCCCGTGTTTGTTCAAGGTCTCTGCTTTCGCAGACCATCTCAAAGTTGTGCCATAATGACACTTGGAGGCTTCCACTGGCTCCCTCTATATTGAGACTTTTCAAAGGCTAAAAGGAATTTTTCTTTGGACCAAGGAACGTGGAAGGCCCGCACTTATTTGGAAACCCGCCTCTATGCTCCTCCTTTGCAGTTACGTCAAGTGAACATGTGGACAAATATAATATAAACTACAGAAGGGGAAATATCAATGGTTGTTTTGCATTGTGTCTATTTTTCCACCATTTTTTTCCCTAAGACTCCTGGAGATGTGAATATGCATTGTCTTTCATCATTTTTTGATGAAATACCTTATCGTTTTTGTTTGCAAAGTTTCATTTAATGGATTTAGAACCTAATTGGTGAGTCCAAGGATTGTTAAGGTTGATATTTTGAAATTGGAATTGCTCGGGCACTTGTAAAAACATGAATTACAAGAGAATTTTGATGCAGGATAGAGTTGCAAAGGAAAGAGAGTGAAATGGATGAAGGCTGCAGGTGTAAAAGCTAAAAAATTCGTTCCCTCGAGGGAGAAAAGGATTACGTGTCAGATCCAATTGTACAGAGCCTCTGGAGAATGATTAAAATGGGGATTTCTCACATGATAGAATCAGAATGATTAAAAAGATTGTCGAAAAGGTTATGACATGACATCCTAGGTATTAATTGATGGTTTGAGAAATGTGATCAGTTCATAATTGGTCCACTTGGTAACTTTCAGATGTGAATTTGTTAAAAATCATTTTCTGAGGAAAATTGATAACAAGCAAAGGTCCCTAGAATATTCTTCTTTTTGGGGGGAAATTTGAGAAAAGGAAATGTATAAATGTAATGAGAATACTCTTTCAAAGGGTCGAGGGGTTAAATTTCATGAGAAAAAATTGAGAAAAGACATCTTCTGAGAAACCTATCTCAGATACGTGGTTAATTTATTCTTTTTTATATTTTCTATCATGTCAAGTTGGTTACAGATATAGCCACTGACAAGCTCTGATATTTCTCTGGAAGCTCTCCCTTTCTAATGAATCTAAGTAATTTTGAAATTAATTTGTGTTCAATCTCTAGCAATTTGTGTTTTCTTTATTTCTGAATGTCTGCAAATGGTTTCTTTTCTTCCTATTTCAATCTTACATTTAAATATTTGTGAAATCAAACAGGATCTTGTCTCTGTGACAATTTAGTGGCATTTGCAATTTCATTTCAAGAAGAGCCTTCATTCTGTGATGAGATAAACAAATTTAAAATCACTCCACTTTCATTTGTTGATAAATATATTTTGTAAGTCTTTGGGTGTACCTTAGGCATGATAGTTCAGATATTTTGGTGTTTAATTGAGTCTTTTAAGTCGAGCCTTCATTCTAGATTATCAAATATTGTGTGAAAACATGCAAATCTGGGCCTCCATTGATGCACACCTTTTGGGTGAATGAACGTCTTAACTATTCTGAAGCTTTATGTTGTTGAGCTATCCATTACTATGAAGTTTCTCAATGATATGTTATAATCAAATTTTTCCTACTTAATCTCCCACCAAAATTATTCAAAAACCATGAATCCATCCTGAACTACCCCTATTTTACCCTGTATATCCACAAAGGAACAAAATATATTCACTAAAGTATGCAGAACAACAAGGATTTCATAATGTCTTCAGTAACCTTAGCACTTGTTTTGAAAGTGTCTCCATATTTTAGAAGTGATAACTCTTGAGAGTTAAATTATGGAGTATTGACCGTACTTTCCCAACGTTTTCTTCATAAAATTTATGCAAAAGAAGGATATCTCCATCTCCTTCATCAAATAGAGGTTACACTAAGGGTCCTCTCACCCTGGTAAAAAGGCACAACCTAAAGTATTGAGGATAGGTCAAATCCTCTTAAATGTGCTATCCATCTCTCCACAAATATGAGTGACAAAGGGTTGATTAGATCTCATCGCCGGCTACAAAATTACGTACATCATGATGTATCTATCTCTAAGCTCCGTGCCAAATCTGTGATGTTGCTTAGCTTGAAAAGGAGAATGAATTTTGATACCAACATTAGTGGCACCGTTTCTTGGGACATGAAGTTGTGTGTAAAGTTTGAACACCATTAGCAACACATACAGACCCTGGTAAATGCTTCTTACAAATTTTAAATTGCAAATACATTGTTGAAACATCATCTTGTGTCCCGATTTTTAAGAATCGAGAAAAGTTACAAGTCTTGCATGTAATATTTCAAATTTTTGTGGTTCTTGCACTAAGCTTACATCATCAATGTTAAATATGGGTAAAGGAAGGTCAGATATATGAATATTTGCATGAATTTAGTGTTGAAACACATTTGATAGACCCATTTTAGTGCATTTTCACAACTAAGGTGAAAACCCTTTGTGGCGACTTCGTATTGAATGATTTTTTTATAAATGCCAGTGTCTTGACCTCTGTCAATTGCAATTTATCACTAATCTTTACAAATCTGGAAGGAATAAGATCTTTATTTGCCAGAGACCCTACGAGAAAGATTTTTCTAGAGCTGGGAAGGAAAATTTTAGAAGGAAGACAAATTTGGAAGGTTGTTGGAAATCAAGCATCAAGAAAAGACATCTCCATAGGTGAAACTGATCAGCCTGTGATTGAAGATTGCAATACTTCCTCAAGTGAACCTGAATCAGGTAGTCTCTTTGTTGAATTAAATTCTCCATCTAGAGAGGCTCCTTCTTTTGTATTTGAAAGATTTGCATCTCATTCTGTCCCTGTATTCTCCAAATATGATAACATTTTCTAAGAAAAAGATCCTTTATAGGGTAGTCATTTTGAGAATTGCGTCCCTGTACCACACAGACCCCTTACTCCTCATTATTTTGTTTCTCCTATAAGATCACCTCCTCAAAATAATATGGCTCAGCTAACACCCAGACCTCCATTTGTTGCTAATATGTTTTTCCCGGTCAATTTTAGAGGTATGGCTGGCTATCCAAATGTTGTTCCATAATATGTAAGAAATAGATTACATAAGTTTCCAGGAAATAATGCAATCACCGGTGATCAGCACTTGAATATCTTTCTCAATATGATGGAGGAATTTGAAATAGAATATGAGGATGTGTACATTAAATTGTTTATCCATACTCTAGAAGAAGATGTGAGGGATTGGTATACATCTTTGCTAGATAATTCCATTGATTCTAGGACAGAAATGAAGAATGCTTTTAGATTACATTATGGTGATAAAACAGACCCTAGGTTTCTTTTATCAGAATTTGAAAATATAAAAAATAATCCTAATGAATCAGTGCATGATTTCAATACAAGATTTAACAAAACATTGAGAAGACTTCCTGTTTATTTGAGATCATGTGATGAATCATGTCTGATAAAGTATTCATATGAATTTGATAAGAAAGATGCTTACTATTTGAGGGATAAGAACCCTAGAACTTTGAGGCAGGCCTTTACCATGGCTCTATAAATTGAGAACAACATTAAAGCCAATGGAAAACCTCCTAAGAGGGATGGTGTTAAACTTTTTAACCAAGAGAAGCCTCAATCAAGTAAGGTTGTGGATATTTAGGAAGTTGTAAAAAACTTTAGTCGTAGCTTTCAAAGAAATCTCTTACAAGCTAGCCAGGGAAGAGAAAGGAATTGGACAAGGTTCTCAAGGTTAACATAGGCAAAAAGGATAAGAAAAATTTGTAAATCATCCTAGAAATGTTCAGAGATCTGATGAAAGAGGTAAATGACCCATGGGAGCTAGACAACCCCAAGCTAGGGAAAATAGAGTAGTGTTTGATCCTCTAAATGAAAGAGTTGTTTTTGTGTAAGAGACTAATGAAATTGATTGGTGTGACAAATGTTTCTTAACCCACTCACCATGTGAAGTAGATCAGAAATTTGAAGAAGTTGATGATGATGATAACACTGATGATGATGCATACATGGTGGAATGATCTACAAGCTCACAACAAGAAGCAACTTCAACTGAAGTAATAAGTGCAAGAATTGCTGCAAGTTTTTGGGATTGCATTTATTGGGTACCTCTTCTTCCTCCCTCTCATAATTTAGAAATAGATATGGTACAATCTTTTGAAATTCCTAATAATGATTTTGAGTACCTAAGATCTCTAACGATTAAGAATAACGATGGAGTCCCATCAAAAGAGGATAGACAGTCGCTAATGAATTTTGTTGTGGCCCAAGAAAAAGAGTATAACAAAAGAATTAAAGCTGTCAAAGGGGAATGGCATCAATCCAAACCAAAGACCCCAGTTCTCATCAATGTCCCAAAAGAGGCTCCAAAGAAAGGTGCATCTGGCAAAGGCCTTTTTGTCTCAATTAGAACCGGTGTTCCCACCCATGCCCAAAATGTGAAAAATCTTGTGCCATCTAATGAGTTTGTCAATATTTCTCAAAATGTTGCTTTGCCCAAATACATTCCCTATGACATTGCCCAAGTCTTGAGTCAAATCAAGATTTTTGTCCCAATTATGGAATTGCTTAGGATTCCTGAGCACAAGAAGAGGGCTTTTGATTATTTGGGATTGGAGAAAGATAGGAGTGCCCAAGGTAGAAATATAAATAATGCAAATACTCCTTCTCTAACTATTGTAGACCTAGAAAAACCACCAGCATTAGAGGATATAGGTGACCCACCTGAACTTTACTTGGGGACATCTTTGGTTGAGTCTCGATTAAATGTTGATCCATTTTTTTACAACACTGATTATTAAGGACAAATTGTTACACAATTGTATGTTTGAATTTGAAGCATCATGTAATGTTATGCCCCTAGAATTCATGAATGAATTGAACATTGAAGTAACAGTAGCCTATGGCAAGTGTACTATAATGGATTCTAGAGAGGTGTCTATTGTGGGATGTGTGAAAGGTTTGGTGGTACAACTTCCAACTTATCCGGGTAAGAACTTGAAACTTGATGTTGTCATTGTTGATTTCCCTGCCAAATGGGCCATGTTGTTATCAAGAAAATGGGCTACAAGTGTTGGTTGAAGTCTTCAGATGGACATGTATTTTTGCCACCATTCCAATTCAAGGAAGCCTTGTAAAGTTATATGGAGAGAAGAAGATGTTATACCTCATTGAAGATCCCAATAATGCTTCTTATGAGTTGTTGTATGCTGATGTAGATTCTGATAACTTTGTGAGGTTTTCTAATGGCAAAGAGCATAAGATTGATCAGTGTAAATGTCTTGAACAAGTGGTTTTACCTTAGACCTTGTTATTTGATGGAGCTTTTTCCAAGTTTGGGAATGGTGCTGGCATTGTTCTAATTTCTCCAGGCCAAGAAGAGTTTATCTTTTATTTTAAACTTAACTTTCAATGCACTAACAACATTGTTGAATATGAAGCATTGTTATTGGGTTTGAGAATTGCATGGAAATATGGTATAAAGTATATCATTTTCAAAGGGGATTCATAATTGATTTTCAGGAAAATTAGAAAACTATATGCTACTAAAAACTAGAGAATGAAACAATAAAAGCATGCATTCTAGGATTTGATTGAAATATTTGACTCTTTTAATATATTGCACCATGATAGAACATTTAATGCTATTGTAGATAAGTTAGCAGTGCTAGGATCCATATTTGGGAATTGTACAATGTCTCCATTTTTTGATTATGATGTTGAAATACTAACAAGGCCATATATCCCTGATAACATTAAAAATTGGCAAGTGTTTTATGATGATGCCCAGGTGAAATGGTTTCTGTGAAACCAACGCGAGTTTTCTAACCAAAGTATAGATTGGGAACCAATGGTGTGTGTTGCTGAAGGAAAGGAAATTCTATTTGGAAAATACATCATCTAGCTGAAGACAAACACGATTCCCAGAGGCTTGGTGGCACTTGAATCAAACTTTGATAATGATGATTGCATTATTAACAGAAGTATGTTGATTTTAAGAGATATGGAAGAGCATGACATGTGCACAAAGGAAAAACCATGTAAAATCTGGTTAGGAAGAAATCTAAGAAAGGAAGAGAAGCAGTCCTATGTTCAATTGTTGAAGAAATATCAAGACTCCCTAGCTTGGTCTTGCTATGAGTTGAAGGTATATAAGAAAGATTTGTTCCAAAATAAAAATTCCTCTTGAATCTAATGCCAAACCTTTCAGGAAAAAATTTAGGCCGATCAAACTGCTCCTTTCTTTGAAGATGCAATAAGAACTGAAGAAGTTGAGGGATGGAGGGATCATTCAGCCCACAAGGTACTCATCTTGGGTTGCAAATTTAGTACATCTCAGAAAAAAGAATGGTGATATAACATTGTGTGTAGACTTTAGGAACTTGAATAAAGCATCATTGAAAGATAATTACCCTCTCCCAAACATGGATAATATGCCATAGTTGGTAATTGGTTCTGAATTTTTATCCACTTTGGATGGTTTCTCTGGCTATAATCAAGTTGTTGTGAAGGAGTTAGAAAGAATAGAGACTATCTTTACCACTCTTTGGGGAACTTATGTCTATGTCAAGATGCCTTTTGGCTTAATGAATGCTGGAGAAAATTTCCAAAGAGTGATGGATGTAGCGTTTGTTGGCTATATTAATGATTTCATTGTTGTTTATCACGATGATGTAGCTTTGTTTTCCATAAAAGAGATGATCACTTGCAACACTTGGAGAGAATGTTGTTAAGGTGTAGAGAGTATAGCATATCACTGAATCCCAGGAAGTGCCATTTTGGAGTGTAAAATTTAAAGTTGTTTGGTCATATTGTATCAAAGGAAGGGGTCATGATTGATCCCTAGAGAGTGGAAGCCATCAACAAGATTCCAATTCCGAGAACTAAGAAGGGAGTCCAATCCTTCTTTGGACAAATAAACTTTATCAGAATATTTGTGTTTAACTTTTCTCAGCTGACCATCCCCATTACTAGCATGATGAAGAAATACCAAGTTATCAAATGGGAAGAAGATTCCATTCAAGATTTTAATGGGATCAAGGAAGCACTAAAGCATGCCCCTGTTTTGGCATATCTAAATTACAAGAAGCCTTTTCAAGTGTTTTATTTTTCTTCAGAAAACACCATTACATTTGTTTTGTTACACAAGGATGATGAAGGGGATGAGAGCCCAATTTCCTTTTTTAGTAAGGCATTGCAAGGAGCTGAGTTGAATTACACCATCATGGAGAAGTAAGCATTTACCTTCATGAAAGAAACAAAGGTTTTCAGACCCTACATCTTCAGCTCTAAAGGTTTTGCTTATGTTCCCCCACACAATGTTGAAAGATATCTTATCAGAGATGGAGGTCTCAAGTGAAAGATGCAGATGGGTAAAAAAGTTGCATGAATATGATATGGATATCAAAATCATGAAATTGATAAGATTTTTGGGCCTAGCTAAGCTTATGGTTGCGAGCAACTTGCAAACTATTGAGGTGAATGAAGTGGAAGGGGAAAGGGTGGATGTCATTGAAAATTTGGTAAGCTCTGAATGGTGCAAATATATAATATTTTATCTCAGACATCTATGTTGCCTTGAACATTTGAGTAAAAATTAGAAAGTAACTCTTCAGTTAGCCTCTCAAAAATATGTCATTACTGATTTTGGGTTAGCTTGGAAGAACCCGGAGGGAGTGCTTTTGAGATGCATTACTAAAGATGAGGCCCCAAAAATAATTGTTGATCTCCATGGAGGAGTTTGTGTGGGAAATTTTTGTGGAAGAGTTATAGCACATTAAATCTTGAGGGTTGGTTATTGGTGGCCAAGTCTCTTCAAACATACAACTCTATTGGTTAGGAAATGTGAAATTTGCTAGCGTTTTTCTGGAAGAATGAAAGTTTCAGGCTCCCTTCCTTTGCATCCTGTGTCAGTTGAAGCCCCATTTAAGTAATGGTGAATGCATTTCATTGGAAATTTTTTTGATCCTTCCAGTGCTGGTCATAAATGGATTCTTGTAGCCACTGATTATTTCACTAAGTGGGTGGAAGAAATCCCCACCAAGAAAGTAACACACCAAGTTATCATGGACTTCATACTTAATCAAATCATATGCAGATTTGGAGTGCCAGCTAAGATTGTTGCTGATAATTCCATGAGTTTTAGAGCCAAACCTTTTTGTGGCAATGTGCAAAGAGTATGGAATCAATTTGAAATATGTTTTTTACTACAATCCCTAAGGAGATGGACAAGCTAAGTCCAACAATAAAAACTTGTTGAAGATCATTAGAATAACCTTGGAGCTGAACAAAAAGAAGTGGGGTGAGCAACTGAAGTTTTTTGTTTGGGTTGACATAATCACTGTCAAAAGAGATACTGGTAAAAGCCCATTTGAGTTGTTATATGGAACTCAAGCTTTGTTACCCCTTCATTTGCAATTTTCTTCATTTTAGTTTTTTCAACAAATTGAAGACCAAGAAGTTAGTCCATATGATGCTTGAATCGATCAGATTATTGAGTTAGATGAAGAAAGAAAGGCACCCCATCAGTGGCATGTGAATTTTAGAGAAAATTTGAAGAAGTTATTTAACAAGAAGGTGACTCCAAGATCTTTCAACATTTGGGATCTTGTGTTATTATGGGACAACAGGAACGAGGATAAGGGAAAGCATGGTAAATTTGATGCATTGTGGATGGGACCTTATTCAATTGACATTCGAATTGGAGAAAGTACCTTCTTCCTAAAAGACTTAGATGGGGAACTGGTTATAGTTCCTGTTAATGGCAGGCATTTGAAACACTTCCTTGATTGATTTCCCAGAATCAGGGTATACTCCATTGTACAATGTATAATTCTTTGGTTTCATTCTATTTTTGTGTTTTTGTTCATTCTAGTCATTGGTGACCTGGTTTTGTTGGTTTCTCAGTTCATTTTTGGAGGATGGTTATGGTTTCTCTGCTCTACAAGATTATTCTTTGACTCCGTCACCCAATGGTTTGTTTTTGGCACTTGGTCTACTATTTGTTATTTTGGCACTCACGGGGAGTGCCCATCCCCGATTTGGAGCTGATGTTGGTGTTTAATTTGATCTCGCCCCATTTTTCCTTGAAATTTTTCAATTTTTGGGTTGTATCATCTTTTCTATCTCCTGATATTAATGCATGAAAACTCTATCCTCCATTTGGTTACCATGATCAGTCCCTTCCTTGGTCGAGGATCACTTAAAATTCCATAATTTGTTTTTCATTCCTCTGTTCATGTGAAAGAGTCTATAACTTGGTTGTAAAACTTGGGTTTTCTCCTTCCTTCTGTTTTCCACAGTCATGGTTTTTTTCCCCATATTTTTTATCCCAAGTATATGTGGAAACATTATTTAATGCAGCTCAGAGGATCATATTTGGGCCTTATATCACTTCTGAAATATTTTTCCTTAAAGAAAGATTCATTTCTAGGCACAGATGGTAATTTTCCTACATTTTACGGTTTGACAAGTGTGTTTTTCCCTGTCAAATTTATATCTCAGCATCTGTGGAAACGTTTCCCTTTCTAGTTGGATGTGGCTCAGAGAGGCACATTGAAACTCTAACGCCCGATTCAACTCAAATATTGTCCACGTGGAGGGCTGGCGCTCGTCTGAAAATTCACCTTTTGGTTTGACCTTGGAGTTACGTCAGGGAGACACATGGAGGTTTCCGCTGTGTTGCCCAGACTTAGACATTTTTCATACGGCCGGTAAATCTTTTTCAGACCATGGACATGTGGCAGGCTAGTGCTCATTTGAGGATCCGCCTCTTGGTCCTACCTTAGCAGTTTATTCCACTAGTATTTGAACCTTTTTAACAATTTTTTTGGACTAGGACACACGTAGAGCCCGTGCCTATTTGTGGTCTCTAGTTTTTGGGACCATACCAAATTTTCACCTAAAATACACGTGGAGGTTTCAGCCAACTCCTTTCCATAATTAAAATTTTCAAGCAATTTCATAAAGGGTTGGGACACATGGAAGGCCCGTGCTTGTTTGGGGACAAACCCCTAAATTTTATTTTGAAGATACGCCAGGAGTACAATTGGAGGCTTCTGCTCGCTCTTCCCTTGCTTGGAATTTTTAACAGCCAAGGAAAATTGTCTCAGACCCTATACACATGGCACCTTCTACTGATCTCTAAACTTTTTTTAAAAAACTCTACCGGAGTGAGATATGTGGCGAGCCCACACTTTTTCAAGGTCTTCACTTTTGGGGACCATCTCAAAGTTGCACTATGATGACACGTGGAGGCTTCTGTTGGCTCCCTTTATATTGAGACTTTTCAAAGGCTAAAAGATGTTTTCCTTAGGCCTAGGGCACTTGGAAGGCCCATACTTGTTTGGAAACCTACCTCTATGGTTCTCCTTTGTAGTTGCACCAAGGAAACACATGGACGGATATAATATAAATTAGAGAAGGGGTAGAATCAACAATTGTTGTGCATTGTGTCTATTTTCTACCATTTTTTCTCCAAAACTCCTGAAGATGCGAATACACACTGTTTTTCATCATTTTTGATGAAATTCCTTATCGTTTTTGTCTGCAAAGTGCTATTGAATGGATTTTGAACCTAATTAGTGAGTCCAATAATTGTTACGGTTGATATTTTTAATTTGGAATTTCTCGGCACTTGCAAAATCGTGAATTACAAGAGAAGTTGGATGCGGGACAGAGTTGCAAAGGAAAGAGAGGGAAAAGGATGAAATGATTAAGGTTGCAGGTGCAAAATATGAAAAAGGTGTTGCCTCGAGGGTGAAAAGGATTACATGTTAGATCCAGCTATACAGAGCCTCTGGAGAATGATTGAAATGGGGATTTCTAACATGATAGAATTAGAATGATTAAAAGGATTGTCAAAAAGGTTATGGCATGACATCCTAGGCATTAATCGAGGGTCTGAGAAATGTGATCAGTTCATAATTGGTCCACTAGGTAACTTTTCGATGTGAATTTGTTAAACGTTTTTTTTCTGAGGCAAATCGGTAACAAATAAAGGTTCCTCAAATATTCTTCTTTTAGGGGGGAAAATTGAGTGAAGGAAATGTATATATGCAATGAGAATATGGTCAGGGGGTTAAATTTCACAAGAAAAATTTGAAAAAAGTCATCTTCTGAAAAACCCGTATGAGATACGTGGTTAATTTCTTCTGTGTTATATTTTCTATCATGTCAAGTTAGTTACAAATGTATAGCCTTTGACAGGCTCTGACATTTCTCTGGAAGCTCTTCCCTGTCGATGAATCTAAGCAATTTTGAAATTAAATTGTGCTCAATCTCTAGCAATTTGTGTTTGCTTTGTTTTTGAATGTCTGCAAATGGTTTCTTTTGTTCCTATTGCAATATTACATTGAAATATTTATGAAATCACACAGGATCTCATCCCTATGATAGTTTAGTGGCATTTTTAATTTCATTTCAAGAAGAGCCTTCATCCTGTGATGAGATAAACAAATTTAAAATCACTCCACTTTCATTTGTTGACAGAGATTATTTATAAGTCTTTGGGGATACCTTAGGTGTGATTGATCAAATAATTTTGTGTTTAATTGAGTATTTTAACGTGAGCCTTCATGCTAGATTTTCAAATATTGTGTGAATACATGCAAATCTGGGTCTCCATTGATGCACACCTTCTGGTTGAAGGAACGTATTAACTATTCTAAAGATTTATGTTGTTGAGTTATCCATTACTGTGAAGTTTCTCAATGATCTAGTATAATAAAAAAAATTCTGCTTAATCTCCCACCAAAATTATTCAAAAACCATGAATCCATCCTGAACTACCCCTATTTTTCCCTATATATCCAGAAAGGAACAAAATCTAATTACTAAAATATGATGAACAATCAGGATTTCATAATTTCTTTAGTAACCTTAGCCTTGTTTTGAAAGTGTCTCCGTCATTTAGAAGTGATAACTCTTGAGAGTTAAATTATGGAGTATTAACCGTACTTTCCCAAGGTTTTCTATATAAAATTTGTGCAAAAGAAGGATATTTCCATCTCCTTCATCAAACAAATGGTTACACTAAGGGTCCTCTCACCCTTGTCAAAAGGCATGGCCTAAAGTAGTGAGGATAAGTCAAATCTTCTTAAAGGTGCTATCCATCTCTCCACAAATCTGAGTGACAAAGGGCAAGTGAGATCTCATCCCCAGCTACAAAATGACATACATCATGATCTAGCTATCTCTAAGCTCCATGTCAAATCTGTGATGTTTCTTAGCTTGAAAAGGAGAACGAATTTGGATACCAACAGAATCTTAGTGCCTTCAAGCATTGGAGCCTTCCCTAATTAGTTATGGATTCTGGAAAACAGGGTAAGAAGGTTACAAATTCAAGTAGTTCAAAAAATGGTGGAAAGACTTTGCTTGGTTATTTTGGAAAATCACAAAAAATGAAGGGGGTTTCTGCATCAACTTAAAAATATCAGAATGTACTACTTATAGGTTATTTAGTCTTACAAAATTCAATAAATATGTTTTTCATACTATTATTTGAACTCTTTGGACTTTGTGTAAAAATTTAACAATATATAAAATTAATACTATATATATATTTCAATTTTATAGAATTATATGCACACGTTTCATAAATTCTTTCACAAAATAATCAATTTGAAGATATCGATGATCCATTATATCTTGAGGAAAACATTTTGTCCCTTAATGATATAGAAGTACAACAAAATTCATCGAATTATCATGATACACTAGAAGATGAATCTTTGACTCCAAGGTCTATTTCCAAAAAAATGAGACATGAGAATCAAGATATTCTTGTTGAGAACCAAGATGCAGAAGTTGGACCTCAAGAAAAAAAGGAAAAAATGTCAAAAGAAAGAGGGAAAAAATGGACAATTGGAAGGAATTTCCAGTTCAAATGGGTTGAAAAAATCCATTTATTGAACCTGTGTACACTGAAAAAGGTAATGATGTTCAAGCACAATGTCGATGCAAAATATGTGGTTAGAAACAGGGGAAGGATCAAATGATGCAGCTCAAACTGGACACAATTGAAAAGCACTATGGGAAAAAAATACATTTCCCAAAAGCAAAAGGATGGAAGCATAGTCATAACACATAAATAGAAAGATGCGAAAGAGTTCCTCCATGTAGAATACGCAGAAGAATATGAAAAGGATAAAAAAACATATGAAAAATCTAAATGAAAAAGGTGGCACCATAGTAACAAGATTGAGAAAAATTATGGAGGCAGAAATACATGCAAAAAATATTCATTTTGCTATTGTATTCCATTTATTGAAAAGGGGAAGACCCATGTAATATTTTAAAGAAAATAAAATTCTATATCAATTTATTGGTATATAAAATGTTCCTCAATCTCATTGGTCAGATACCAACGACTGGGAAATTGTAAAAAGTCTATCTCTGGTAGGAAAAAAAGATCTGCAAGTGTGTGTTTAAAAGGTAAAGTATATTTACCTTTCAATAGATGAGGTTACTGCACTGGATAATACTTCATGGATTTGTGTTCATGATTACACATTTCCTATGAAGTAATAACTCCTCACCTCTTAGCAATTCATAAAATGACTGAAAAATGCAATTCTGAAAATATTTATAAGTTCATGGTTTGAAATCTAAATGATATCCCCAGAATGGATAAATTTTCCATTGCAATAAAATTAGTTTGTTTCGACACCGATGGTGTAGTTGTAATGCATGGAGCAAGAAATGGTCTCAGCATTTGACTTCAAACAACAATTTCTACTTATATGATTGCTATCAATTGCATGGGTAACAAAATAAATATGGCCTAAAAAATTGTGAGAACATTTGAAAATGTAGCTAAAGTGGAGGAACTGATATGTGGTTTTCATGCTTATTATTCTAGCAGTCTAAAGATATTTTTAGAGTTTTAGAAATTTGAAATAGGACTTGTTATGTTTGTGGAGCCTATTTTCATGTTAGAGTTTGGTACACCTTCTATGTGTTACACTCGGATATTTTTACAGCGGTCCCGCTCACCGGTGAGCGCATCAAGGGGGTTCGAGGGTGAAGCCCTCGAAGTAAATTTTTATGGGTGGTTTATTAACCCATGGGTAATGGGTAACCGTTATGGGCTGTTTTTGGGCCCGTGGTTTTTTAGTACCCATTGTTTTGTAAAACCCGCCTCTTCAACTACCCATAGGTTTATGGGATGGTTTTTTTCCCTTTGTTTTGATACCCACGGTTTTGTAAAACTACTTAAGCAGTTGTCTATTTATATGGTTTTATGCATATGATAGAGGTATGAAATGCATTGCAGATGTGATTTGAATTCGGGTGTGAATTCTGTAGATTTTTTTGAGCATAGCTCCAAACAGATCTGGTTATTGTATTGAGAGAGTGGTGACTTGTAATAAAATCTGAGCAAGTGATTCTTGGTAGACGTAGCCCAAATTGGGTGAACCACAGTAAATACTATGTCTTTGTGTTGTGTTATTTTATTCTGCACTTTTATTTGAGATCTGTAATATTTTCTACATATTAGTTTCTACTGTTATGATTCTGTGAGGGATTATTCTGCATATTTTATCTCTTATTTCCTAAAAATTTGTATCAGAGCCTAGTTTTTGGTTTGTTGAAGTGTTGAATCACAGGGAAAGTTTTATCTTGAGTGGGAGCTATGGCAGATGATAGAAGATCTAGGGTTGATAAATTCAACAGGTAGAATTTCAGTCTTTGGAAGATGCAGATAGAAGATTACCTTTATCAAAAGGATCTTTATAATCTATTGTCTAAGAAGGTGAACAAACCCTCAAGCATGATAGATGCGGAATGGGATTTGTTGGATCAGAAGGCACTTGGAATGATCCGGCTGTGTCTTGCATCTTCGGTATTATTTTATGTTTCAAAGGAAAAGACTAAAAAAATCTAATGGATGCATTAGGGAAGTTGTATGAAAAACCCTCTGCCTCTAACAAGATATTTTTAATGAAAAATTTGTTTCATATGAAGATGTCTAAGAATAGTTCAGTAGTAAATCATTTAAATTATTTCAATATGGTTGTGAATATGATAGCTTTGGTTACAATAGAATTTGATGAAGAAGTTAGGGCTTTATTAATTATGTGCTCTCTACCTAAGAGTTGGAATACCTGGTAATGGCGGTAAGCAACTCAGTTCTAGCTAACTTGAATTTGAAGTTTGAGGATGTTTGTAGGGGTTATTCTAAGCGAGGAAATGCGAAGAAAAAGCTCCAAGGAATCTTCTACTTCAGGGAATTCTTTGACAGTGGAAACCAGAGGGAGAGAGAAGAATAGAGGAAACCATGGAAAATCGAAAGATCGGTCAAGGTCAAAATCCAAGAGTAATATTGTATGTTGGAATTGTGGAAATTCTTGGCATGCAAAGAAGGACTATTGGGAGCTTCGAGATAAGAAGAAAAAAAGGAGGAAAATATGGCATCGGGTAATGTACGCCAGGATGCTTTGATTCTTTCTTTGCATAATATTATTGAATCTTGGGTTTTAGATTCAGGGGTTTCCTTTCATGCTACTCCACATAGGCATTATTTTGTTGATTATGTTCAAGGGGATTTTGGGCATATTTTTCTTGGTGATGATGAGCCTTGCAGTATAGTTGGAAAAGGTTATATTTAGGTTCAGATGCAGAATGAGAATACATGGCTATTGAAGGATGTCAGACATGTGCCTACATCAAGGAGAAATTTGATATCAACGGGGCAATTGGGAAGTGATGGTTTTACTGTGATATTTACAGCTGACTCTTCGAAGGTTACCAAGGGTGCTCTTGTGGTGGCAAGAGGTAAGAAGGTTGGAACCTTGTATTTAACCACTGATAGTACTAATGATTGTAATCTTATGGCTTCAAATGCAGATACAACATTATGGCACTATAGGCTCGGTCATATGAGCCATAAGGGCATGGACATCATAAAGAAGAATTTTCCTGGATATACAGAAACAAGTTTGGATTTCTGTGAGAACTGCATATATGGGAAACAGAACAGAGTAAGGTTTCTCAAGGTTAGACCTATGAAGAAAGAAAGTAAGTTAGAGCTGGTACATTTTGATGTGTGGGGGCCAGCTCAGGTATCATCTCTTGGGGGTTCAAGTTATTATGTTACTTTTATTGATGATGCAATAAGGAAAGTTTGGGTTTATTGCATTAGAAACAAATCTGATGTATTTGATACTTTTGTTAAATGGAAAGCCTTGGTAGAGAATGAAACAGGTCTTAAGTTAAAATGTCTCATGTCAGATAATGGAGGGGAATATTGCAGCAATGAATTTGATGATTATTTTTCTAAGAATGTAATCTGCAAGCAAAAGATAGTTCCATGAACCCCACAGCAGAATGGGGTGTCAAAAAGGATGAACAAAACAATAATAGAATGTGCTAGGAGCATGAGGATACATGCAGGACTACCTCTTTATTTTTGGGCAGAAGCGGTGAGCACAGCTATGCACTTGATAAACAAAGGACCCTCAAGTGCCTTAGATGGAGGCATACCTGAGGAGGCTTGGTACTATAAGAAATTCAATTACTCATTTCTTAGAGTCTTTGGATGTGAGGTGTTTTTTCATTTTGACAAGGATGATAGAACCAAGCTAGAGGCTAAATCAGAAAAATGCACTTTTATTGGTTATGGTGGTGATGAATTTGGATTTAAATGTTGGAGTATTAAGGACAAGAAAATCATTCGGTCTAGGGATGTGGTCTTTAATGAGAAAGTCATGTATAAGCAATAGTTGTGGGAAAATAGGGAAGAATCCAAGGTAGAATATGCAGTGGTATAGGATCTTCCAGATGGGACAGTGACCTAGGAATCAGTTCAGGAACCTACTCAACAGGAACCCCAAACTCCTACAATGATGAGGTCTTCTAGGGTAAGAAAAGAACCTAAACATTTTTCTCCTTCTCTTTATTATTTATTACTCACTGATAGTGGAGAGCCAGAGAGCTTTGATGAAGCAATGTAGGTAGATGCCAGTAAGAAGTGGGAGCAAGCCATGGATGAGGAGCATAAGTCTTTCATGGAGAACCAGACTTGGGATTTGGTGAAGCTACCGGAAGGCAAAAGAGCATTGCAGAAAAATTTGGTCTACAGAGTTAAAGATGAAGGAGGAAAGAAAAGATATAAGGCCCGGTTGGTGGTCAAGGGGTTTGCACAGAAAAAAGGTATAGATTTTGATTATATGTTTTCTCCTGTAGTAAAAATGACTTCTATCAAAACTGTTATTGGAATAGTGGCAGCAGAAGAATTGCAATTAGAACAGTTAGATGTAAAGATTGCATTTCTCCATGGTGATTTGGAGGAGGAGCTATATATGCAGCAGCCAGAAGGATATGAAGTCAAAGGTAAAGAGGAGATGGTGTGCAAACTGAAGAAGATCTTGTATGGCCTCAAACAAGCTCCATGTCAATGGTATAAGAAGTGTGATAGCTTCATGATGGAGAAAGGTTATATTAGATGTCATTCTAACCATTACATGTATACAGAGAAATTTGAGGATGGAAGTTATATTATCATGTGTTTGTATGTTGATGACATGTTGGTTGTAGGTAAAAACATGCAGGAAATAAAAGTACTCAAGAAACAGCTAAGTGAATCCTTTGATATGAAGGATTTGGGGGAAACCAGACAAATCCTTGGTATGAGGATAACTCAGGATAGGAAGGAACAGAAGCTGACTTTATCTCAGGTAGATTACATTAAGAAGGTATTGGATAGGTTTAACATGCAGGATGCTAAACCGGTTGGGACTCCTTTGGCAGGCCTTTTTAAGTTATCAAAGGAGAAGTGTCCCAAGATAGAGCAGGAAAGAAACCATATGTCCAAGGTACCTTACTCATCAGTGATTGGTAGTTTTATGTATGCTATGGTGTGCACTAGGCCTGATATTGCCCATGCAGTGTGAGCTGTGAGTAGATATATGAGTGACCCAGGTAAAGAGCATTGGCAAGCAATTAAGTGGATCCTTCGGTATTTGAGAGGGACCATGGGGAAAATTTTGTGATACAATGGATCAGATACCACTTTACATGGTTATGTAGATTCAGACATGGTTGGAGATGTAGACAGTAGGAGGAGCATGATAGGTTATATTTACATTGTAGGTGGGACAGCAGTGAGCTGGATTTCATGACTACAGAAGTTGGTGGCTTTGTCAACCACAGAGGCTGAGTATGTTGCTACCATAGAGGTAAGCAAAGAGATAATTTGGTTACAACAATTGCTTGAGGAGTTGGAGCATAAGTAGGAGGAATGTAAGCTATATAGTGATAGTCAGAGTGCTATACACCTAGCTAAGAACTCTGATTTCCACTCTAGGATGAAGCATATACAGTTGAGATATCACTTCATCAGGACAGATTTGGAGGAAGATAAGTTGAATTTGGAGAAGATTCATACCAGTCAGAATCTTGCAGACATGATGACCAAGGTGGTCACAAGGGATAAACTAAATTTATGTTCAGCTTTGGTTGGCCTTCATGGATGATAGTGAAAGGTTGAGAAGCTTGCTCAATGGAAATCAGTCTCCAAGTGGGAGATTGTTATGTTTCTGGAGCCTGTTTTCATGTTAGAGTTTGGTACACCTTCTATGTGTTACACTCGGATATTTTTATAGCGCTCCCACTCTTTGGTGAGAGGGTCAAGGTGGTTCAGGGGTGAGGCCCATGAAGCAAATTTTCATGGGTGGTTTATTAACCCATGGGTAATGGGTAGCCGTCATGGGTTGTTTTTTGGGCCCATGGTTTTTTCTGTACCCATTGTTTTGTAAAACCACCTCTTTGGCTACCCATAGGTTTATGGGATGGTTTTTTTTCCCATTGTTTTGATACTCACGGTTTTGTAAAACTGGTTAAGAAGTTGTCTATTTATATGGTTTTATGCATATGATAGAGGTATGAAATGCATTGCATATGTGCTTTGAATTCGGGTGTGAATTTTGTAGAGTTTGTTGAGCATAGCTCCAAACGGATCTTGGTATTGTATTGAGAGAGTGGTGGCTTGTAATAAAATCTAAGCAAGTGATTCTTGGTGGACGTAGCCTAAATTGGGTGAACCACGTTAAATATTGTCTCTCTGTGTTGTGTGATTTTATTTTGCACTTTTATTTGAGATCTATAATATTTTCTGCATATTAGTTTCTACTGTTACGATTCTGTGAGGGATTATTCCACATATTTTATCTCTTATTTCCTAACAGGACTGACAGAGGGAAAAAAGCTACTCAAAGATGTCGATACTAGATAAATGTCTATGTATGAACCTTCCTATAGAATATTTTATGAATATCCTTCATTGACTATATCTATGTATAAATACCACATGGATGTAGATAAAGCTACAACTATATTGTGTCAACTAACAAACATAGAAAGTTTACTCATACTCTGCGGTACTTTTCCCATGTTGATGAAGCTTAATATTTTAATGAAGCATGCAAAAGATCATTCTTTATACATAAAGGACTTCATAAGACTCAGAATACCTGTGTGTTGGAGTCTATAAATTTTATATATTTCAAATGGGAGTTTTTAGGGTGCTGTTTTTTAAAACTTGAATGCATTAACAAACTTCAAACATCTCACATGCTTCTTAAAATACAATATACATGATCTTCTATGTATAAACAGCACATGGGAACGAGATTCCACTTCATACATTCCAAAAAAGATTTGATATGGCTAGCTCAAAAATGTAAGAAGTAAGAGTGACACAAAATTTATTTAATGCGGTGTTATTGGAAACTAGGAATAAATTGAGAAATATCTCTGAATATTTATCTAAAGATATCCGTGAAAGATTCAAAAACAATAAAATACTTGAAGCAATGGGATTTGTAAATCCACATTTTTTTTAATTTTTCTGGCGAAAAACTATTACATCCATCATTCCTTTATTTTTCAAAAACATTAGTGATCTAACTAACCATTTGTCTAATACTAAAGAAATAAACGGAGTTTTGGTAGAAGGTATTTTACAAACAAAAATACTTAGTTCTTAGTTAATGGATTATGCTAATACTATGATACGACAAGTTGAACTTCTACAAAACCCATAGGAATATGGTGCCATCAAAATGATTTGGAAGGATATTTGTTCCATTAGTATTCTACTTGAAGATTTTAGCGAGTATATTAAGCTATATGAACTCTGTCAAACAATGAGTCTGGGTTCTCGTTGAAGATGAGAGGGTTATCATTGCACTATCATTTTTAAAGTCAAAAGTTTGAAATAGATTGGATAGGAATCTTGAAAGTTGTCTGAGGTTTTATGTATCATGTTACTCAGTGGAGTCTTTTCCCTTAAGATAAAGTACTCGCTTTATGGAATTCACTAGTAGAAAGAAGAGGATTTGGCCATATTATTCCTTACCAAGGGGATCGAGACACACCCAAAGATCATGCTGCAATTTATTTCTAAGACACGAATGAAAGTGTTTCTCTAGGACTGTTCAAATTCACATAGATTTCATTGATTCTATACATTATTTATACTATTTATAATAATTTGATGTAATATGTATTTATGTATTTCATACAAAGATTACAACTTTCAATAAAGGAAATATTATAGTTTTCTTTATTTTATCCATTGCCATTGGAACATTGCCACTATCATTTACTTATATCCAATTTTTTTTTTTATATTTGGTTTTCAGACTGAAATAAGGACATATTTGTTTTTTATATCAATTAATTGATTTTTTTACATATGCATGAAATCATAAATGTAAATATTTTAAACAAAAAAATCATGAAAATTTAAGCACCATTTACATAAACAAAGAATCATAAACATCATCTGTATTATGTAGAAATCCATTAAAAATAAATATAGTTATAATTCTAAATTACTCTTGAAATCGTTCTCTCATGTCGCGGATAACTTTATGACGAAAAGTATCAATTCATAAAGCATTGTCAACCAATACAATTCAAAAAGGGGGTTGTAAATAATAGTTCAAATCTTCCAGAAAATTTCTATCATATAAGGACACATTATGAGGGCATCCTCTTTTCTCCCTATAATTTTGAATCATAGTTATCCCTACGTATTCTACACAAAATAAAAAGCAATAAAGGGTTGGCCACTTTCTTTGAATTCCTACATGAATTTTGGAATTGTGACAACACACCTGTCACATGGTGAACTTAACTGACATATTGAATTTTTTATGTTTCAGGGGAAGCTTGATATTTTTCTTACGTAAGAGGCAGAAGAATCTGCTCTATCTATACAGAGCTATCTGCTATAACTCCTGATTCCTGCAAATATCATGTTGCGGTACTGATATTTTAAATAATATGCTCCTCCTCCCTTGTTATATCTCCTACTGAAAAACGTGATGCATCTGGATCCACCTTATGCTCCTTGATTATCCCTCTCAACATATTATTTTGTTTATTTAATACAATAATTTTTTCCTTCAACTGTAAAAATGAATTCAGGATTTTACGGGCATCATTTTATCATTTATTTTTGAATTTTGAGGAATGTATCCAAATTATTTTATATTTTATATTTTGACTTTAATTTGAGTTGAGGGAAAGATCTTAATCAACTGTTTCGTGGAGGGGAAGGAATATATGTGCATGACCTGGAAATATATTCCCTAAGACATGTTTTTGGTTTGTATATAAGGTAGGATTGAAGTAATTATTGAGGTGTTCCTACTAAAGAGGAACTTATCCCTATGAAAGATGCGATGAACAGAGCCGTGATTCTCATCTTTAAGGTTTTCTAGGATAGTGATGGAAGACCACAAGCTTTAAAATCATTAGAATGATAAGATGGATGGTGGATGATGTAAATTTTGTTTTGATCTAACTACTGTCATGATGGTCAATGTGTTAATAGTAGAAAGGCCACAATTGCAAGGCATTCAAAGGTTGACCCATGCTATATGGACTGACCTAATTAGGGGAAAACATTTCACATTTACTCATTTCAAGAGTAATGAACTTATTATTTGATTAGATAAAGTTTATAAGGATGTGTGAAGTGAGATTTCCAAAGTCTAGTATAAAGGAGACCTCCTAACATAACGTGGTAGATAACACGTGCTAAAAAGGAATAATGCTTTAAGGATGTTGGAAATTTTAATTTTGACTGATTGAGTATATTGTAAATGGAAGGGGATGTGAAACCTTTAACTAAGGACTTGACAAGGCATTGGTTCTACCTTTTCTTCGTATGTATTGATTTTTCGTTCGTATAGGTGGATAAGCCATATTGTTCTGTGATGAGGAACTTTCGTTGGATAGTGACAAGAACACACACGAGATGGATTTTTCAAGACCTAACTTAAGATGACTCCCTTGTTCTATAGATATTGATTATGATACGACCAATGTATTAGGTGTAGGTGTTGATTGTGTTAATAGACCCTCAAGGTAAGGTACTCAGTGCATAAATGCACCTTCAAGGGTAGGTGCTAGCATGATTGAGGAACCTTCCAAGGAAGGTATTAGTGATTTTGATGGAACTTTAATAGAAGGTGATGATAGGCAAGAACAATTTTATTGACAAATTTTCGTAAACTCGTGAAAATAGAGGTTTATAGAAATTTGAATTGGCAAATTTTCTGTGATTCTTATCTGACTTATTCGCCAAAAAAATTGACTAACATGTCCATTTTAATATTCATTTCACCTAGATTTTACACATATATAAGAGCTTATGAATGCAATTCACAACAATTTTGAATCATTTCGTGTGCATATTCGCCAAAGTAAACATAAACAACCAACATCGTACAACATATGTTGTTAGACCACAAATACAAGTCATCCAACCCTAAGTTCATCCAACCTCATACTATAATACCCATCTAAAACCTTAGTCATCTAACCCCTTAGCCATCCAACTCATTAGTTGTCCAACCCCTCACCCATCAAACCATTTATCCATTTAACTCCTTAACCATCCAACCCCTTAACCATTAAACTCTGTTTTCTAACCCTTTATTCATCCAACCCCTTAGCCATCAAACCTGTTAGTCATCTAACAACTTAGCCATAGAACCCATTACCCATCAAACCCATGACTGTCCAACCATAGATCCTTCTAACAAAATAATTGTCTAACCACTAGTTGTCTAACCCCAGATCTGTCCAGCCTAGATCTATCTAACCTTAATCCATTGAATCTTAGAGCCTTCAAACATAGGATCCTTCCCTAAGCAGTCATGGATTCTGGAAATCAACATAAGAAGGTTACAAATTTAACTAGTTCAAAAAAGGCTGCAAAGTCTTTTCTTGGCTAGTTTGGAAAATCACAAAAAATGAAGGGGGTTTCTACATCAACTGAAAAAATATCGGTATGTGCTATTTATAGGTTATTTAGTCTAACAAAATTTGATAATTATGTTTTTCATACTGTTATTCAAACTCTTTATACTTTGTGTAAAAATTTAACTATAGATAAAATTAATATTATATATGTAACAATTTTATAGAATTATTGTTAGGAATATTTTAATATTGTGAACATTATTGTTGTGCAAATAATGAGTTGGTGACAACTCGTAGAGATCTCTTAGAGAGATTCTAGGTTTTTTGAGTGAGAATAGGTATTGGGAGAGATAAGTGGGATGCTGAGTGATCATGAGAGAGATATGAGGGATAGAAGTTGACTCCTTAGTTTAAGGATGTCATTTACCTATATATGTATGTAATCCCTCCAGTGTAATCTATCCCGAACGTTTTTCGACTCTAAATATATTATTTCGGTATACTATTATCTGGTTTGCCATGCTTAAACTCTGATCAATTTAACATTTTGGTATCAGAGCAGGTCGAGCTCAAATATGAGAGTCATTCATATCTGCAATCAAGATTGGCATGTTCTGTCTTGCACCTTTAGCAACCTGTTACCTTTCATGTGAGGATCTGCAAACGAATACAGGTGGATGCTCTCTAACATTTTTTATTTTCTAAATCTGAGAGTGCAGAGAAAGGATTTACATCAGATACATGTATCTAGATCTGCGGTGCATTTAAGCTTGTTATATTATCTACTGCATCTACCCTAGCTATATTACAGCTCGAGATATTAGAAAAAGAAAAGAGAAAGAATACAGTTTTCTAATACAAAGATGTTCGTCCCTTTCTTATCTATCCACAAGATTATTTTGTCATTCTGCCACTGATCTGGAAAGTCTCTTTTCCTGCGACTCAGTTTTTCCGCACACACACAAGGGCTTATTGATTTTCAGGAAAAGTTTTACCTGGAAATGTTGTAGCAACAGGCCGTTAGTTTGGCCCTTGAAGAAGAATGGAACAAGGCAAGCGTTGCAGGAAAACGCATAAAAGGATGGCTTAAAGATGCTACGGGTATCGCAAGCATTCAAGTCCCGACGAGGACATATCCCTACGAAATCTCTGAACATGGCACCAATTTCCTGTTCATTTTTGTCAACCAGCGCGCCGTAAAAGAGGCATTGAGAGCAGATGTTAACATAAATTGGAAGTGCTGGAGCGACGCCATGGAAAGCAGAATGAGCACGGATTACATGAAGAGCACAAAATGGAAGGTTGAAATGCTCGTAAAGTGGATGTCGGTTTTGGTGTATCAAGGTTAGTTTGATCTGGGGTTTGCTGTTTCGGTGGAAGAATGGTTACAGAGTGTGGATTGGAGTGGAATGAGTGAATTTTGGCGTACAGAGAGAAAGGTGTGGAAGGTAGGTCCTGTTGTGGCGGGGTACATTAGATCCCATTGAAATCTGACAAATGTGGTGGTGGCGAGAGCAGGGCACAAGGCCGCTGTTGATCAGAGGGGTTCATGCCAGGTGATGATTGAATCCTGGGTTAAAAACCAAGTTGCTGCCAATACAGATCATGTTTTTTAGGCTCCAAGCTAGAATTTAACGATAGCGTAAAGTTTCTCGATGGAGGCCAGAGGTAATGGAGGAAGGAGGACAATCAGCGTCCTCTTGCCAGCCGCAAGCAACGGGGCAGCATAATGAGTTTGTGGCATTTTTTCATTTATGTGTTTCATTGTTTGTAATAAGAACAGATGTCACATTCCTGTTCAGAATTGTATTTCCTTTTATAACCTCCTGATGTAAATATGTTATAGTAGAAAGAAGAAAACACAAGTACAAAGTTAGCATTATGATACTTGAAGAGGATGAACAGAGGTTCATGAGCAGGGGCTCCTACCTAGGATAGAGATCCGTTATTGTCGAACAAGGGTTTGTATTCATGAACAGAGGTTCATGAACAGGGGTTCTTACCTTGGACTGAGGTCCATATGTGTACCAAGATCATGAGCAAACAGGGGTGTGCAAGCTGCAGAGAAAGTGTAACTATTCTTTTCTACATTGTTCACATTAGGGGAGTGTATGTGTGGAAATAATAATGTTAACAATAGGGGAGTGAATGTTAGGAATATTTTAATATTGTGAACATTATTATTGTGCAAATAATGAGTTGGTGACAACTCGTAGAGATCTCTTAGAGAGATTCTAGGTTTTTTGAGTGAGAATAGGTATTGGGAGAGATAAGTGGGATGCTGAGTGATCATGAGAGAGATATGAGGGATAGAAGTTGACTCCTTAGTTTAAGGATGTCATTTACCTATATATGTATGTAATCCCTTCAGTGTAATCTATCCCGAATGTTTTTCAACTCTAAATATATTATTTTGGTATATTGTTATCTAGTTTGCCATGCTTAAACACTGATCAATATAACATTTACTCTGATCAATTTAACAATTATATGCAGACATTTCAGAAATTCCTTCACAAAATAATCAATTTAAAGATATTGATGATCCATTATATCTTGAGGAAAACATTTCATCCCTTGATGATATATAAGTACAACAAAGTTCATCAAATTCTCATAATACACCAATAGAGGAAGCTTTTACTCCAAGGTATATTTCCAAAACAAGGAGACATGAGAATAAAGATATTCCTACTGAAAGCCAAGATGCAGATGTTCTACCCCAAGAAAAAGAAAGAAAAAATGTCAAAAGAAAGAGGAAAAAATGGACAATTAGAAGGACTTTCTAGTTCAAATGGGCTACAAAATATCCATTTATGAACCTGTGTACACTAAACAAGGTAATGATGTTCAAACACAATGTCAATGCAAAATATGTGGTTAGAAATAGGGGAAGGATCAAACGATGCAGCTCAAACTGGACACAATTGAAAAGCACTATGGGAAAATATACATTTCCCAAAAGCAAAAGGATGGAAAAATAGTCAGTACACATAAATGTAAAGATGCGAAAGATTCCCTCCATGTAGAATACAGAGAAGAATATGAAAAAGGATAAAAAATGTATGAAAAATCTTAATGAAAAAGGTGGCACCATAGTAAAAAGATTGAGCAAAATTATGGAGGCATAAATACATGCAAAAAGTATTCACTTTGCTATCGTATTCCATATATTGAAAAGGGTAAGACCCATGTAATATTTCGAAGAAAATAAAGTTCTATATCAAGTTAATGGTCTATAGAACGTTCCTCAATCTCATTGGTCAGATACCAAGGGCTCGGAATTTTAAATTGTCTTTCTCTAGCAAGAAAGCAAGATCTAAAAATGTTCGTTTAAAAGGAAAAGTATATTTCCATTTTAATAGATGAGGTTACTACAGTGGATAATACTTCATGGATTTGTATAAATGATTACACATTTATTAATGAAGTAATAACTCCTCACCTCTTAGCAATTCATTAAATGACTAAGAATTGTAATTCTAAAAATATTTATAAATTTTTGGTCTCAAATATGAAGGATATCACCAGAATGGATGACTTTTCCATTGCAATAAAATTAGTTTGTGTTGGAACCAATGGTGTAGCTGTTGACAGTTTTTGCACTTGTGTAAAAATGGGCAACTCGAAACTTCGTTACGATGGATAGCATTGGTGAGTATACCTAAGCTAGGGGAGATCACATCAGATTTTGTCGTTACTGCTGATTTGTTTTAAATATTACATGAAATATGAAGCTATGTGTGTTGTTACAAAACGTAATAGATCACATAGTCTGTAATTTCATGACTATCCTCAGCAAAAGAACACAAGCCCCAAAAAAAATAGTTTTTTTGTCTTGATGAGGACATCCAATCACAGAGTAGGTGAAATGTAAAGTGTTGGAGCAAAAAACATAAGTGCAGATCACAGGAAATCAGAGTTCATTGTTGAATGTTACAATTTCTATTCAATGTTCTTTCCTTCATGATTAAGACATTCAATTATTTTATTGAGTTGTTTAGTTCATTAAACAATCCATACAAAAAGTAGAAATGCAGAATGAGGTATACAACTCATTTACAAAATTCAATGTTTTATTCACAAGGAGAGTCAAATGTTTCCCACACAAGTCATGGGATGTAACTGAAAAGTAAAGTACAACTACTGAAAAGAAAATATACACATGCATGAAGGAGAAATCAGAGGAGTATGAGGGTGAACCCATCATTTCCTTGTATATTCGTCTTTGTGTAGAGAATCTCTTAGCCATCTCCTTCATACTCAAGTCATGGTACCTGAAAAACCAAAACAAGTCAACCATCAGTTACGAGCTCAGGGATCAAACCATATTCCTACACTATCCTACTTTATGCATATGAATCTTCCCCTAAATAGGAGATGTATTCTACTTGAAGGAAAAACTGCATGCATGCTTTAATCACTCAAAAAGAAGAAGACATGGACATAAGAGATGCCAAAAAGCCTAAATATTTCCTAAGTGTGCAGGTACAGGTTGCAGCCAAAGAGAGAAATAAATAAGTCATAAGTACATGCTAAAAAGAAGCAAAAGTGTAATTCAAAGTTCAGCAAACATTCTGCAAATGGAAGAGGTTAGAGATCAGAAGAGACAATATCAATGAAGTACATTCTTCAGTTTGCAAAGAAGAGGGAGAATCATATTTCAACAAGCTGAAGCTAAAAGCAAAAAGGATTACAGTTGAAATAGGATGAGAGAGAAGATTCTGGGAAAATTTAGACATGGCTTCACCTTATAAAATCAACATTTCATATTTTTCAGCATACATATCAAAGTTGTAATGAAAGGAAATACAGTATATAACGCAGAAAATAATTCTTTATAACTTAAACAGCTGAAGTGAATTGAAATTCCAAGATAATATTTCAAATTTCAACTTTTCTAAGTTGCAGTTTTCAAGATAAAGCAGATATGAGAGCACAGAATTACAACAATATCAATGATGTACATTCATTCAAGCAAGGTATTACTCATCTACAACAGAAATAAAAGCCATTATAGGTGAACAAAATAATCTATCTCATGATGACATTAAAAGTAGATATAGGAACAATTTAAAGTAAGCTACAGACGACACAAAGTGCATGAATGATCATCAGATAGTAGCCATACAAGAAAATACTAGTAGCCATACAAACAAAGAACATATTAAGCTATAGGTCTTCATGAGCTCAACCTTTTCAGAATAGAGGGGATACTTGCAGGCAAGGAACACGTCTAGGTTGAAAATGTTTTGGAAGAGAGATAATTCTAGAAAAAAATTGGCAGGGCTTTGCCTTATAAAATCAACATTTACAACTTTCCAGCATCTATATCCAAACTGAAATTAAAGAAATGCAGTGAAAGTAGCAGAGTAAAGTATCTGAATCAAGGCTTATGCCTAAAAATTGTGTTACAACAGGTAAAGAATTGTTTAGAATTTCCAGAAAGCTACTTACAATATTACAAAGGAGCATCTCAGAATTTGAAATAAAGGAATACAAAGATTGCAGGTTTAGACTTTCATTAAAGAAATCATCAAATTGAGAGTTACAAAAGTCATAATAACCCAGATCTAAAGTGTAATTATCTATTCAGAACAAGTATATCATTTCAGGCTCATAGTAAAAGAGATTAGTATAAATCAAGACTGTAATCAAAGAAGTTACTCTCAGCCAAAGAACAAAATTTTCTTAATGAAGGCAGTCTCGAAATAGCATTTTGTATTAATACAACTTGAAGAGCTATGAAAAACAGAAGATACGAGTATTCAGAACGGCCTCCAAGGAATGTATCAAGGAATAACACGGTAAAGATTTCGGATCAAAACAGTGGCTACTTCAAATAAAAGATCAAAAAATGAGAAAAGGCTGAGCTTCAAGAAGGAAAATGGTGGCCATCGTGGAATATAGGACTCCACGTCAGACGGGTTTTAGAATAAATGCATATCAAGACCCCTACAATCATACAATGGTGATAAACCCACATGGTCGTAGAGGATTAAGCAAATAAATCATAGAGAAGACTAAGTGGAGTGACTATCAAAGGTAAAGAATGTACAAACCCGAAAATAGAATACAATCTGAGACTTCTTGATTAAAGATTTAAATTTCTAGTTTGTGTTTTGAAATCTCTTAATCAGGGTATGAGTAGATTTTGTAACCAACATACACCTACAGTCACCATTTTAATCAAAGAGAAGTCAAAGTACAGAGAAAACACAAGCCGAGCCATAGATATTCAGTAAACCCTCAAGGAAAAGTCCAGAATCGGGACGACATGAAGTTCGAATACCCAAAATCAAGAAACGTTCAGACCTGGAGTTAAGAGAGGAGCATTACTGTAATGAAATAATGGAGACCCAAATGAATGTTGAGCTCAAAAATGAAAAGCTTCCAAAGGTAAAGAGGTTCAAATATCATTAATGGCAATGGAAGTCACATGACACAAAAAAGTTGAAGAAACCGTCACAAGTGCAATTGTAAAGACAATGTACCCAGCGTTTGAGCTCAATTAGCAACACATAAACTTGAGAACCAGTTAAAAATTTGGATAATCAAAAAATTTTGACCATCAAAACTCATATTGAAATAAAGGCCATTATTTTGCGACGAAAACCATCACATTTCTACGCCAAAAGAAATAAGCAACAGATCCAGTTCGGTAAAGGATTTCTTTTCATTTTACCAAATATCCATGAAGGGAATTGGACTTACTAGTCACAAAGATCAAAAGCTGAAAGTAAATCAACAACTCAAGTGCCAGTGACGTTTCTTACCCAGAAGCTCACACAACTCTGCAAAAGGTGAAGGCACAAGAAACCCAAAAATCACTAATAGTGGTAGCTTCAGCGAAGAACACAGAGAATATTTTCCACAAAGGCCAAGATCAAAAAGAAGAAATCGAGCTTCAAAAACGACCACACAGAGCTAATAAGGCCAAAAGAATCAAAAACCCGAGTTTACAAAGCTTCAGCAATGGCGTCGAAGGAAAACAATTTGCCAGGGCTTCGCCCGCTTCTCAAAAATCCAAATGAAATGATAATCGGGTTCAAGTTTTCTTTTACTATTCCAACTTGAGGGGAGAATTAATGAAACCTAACCGAGGGTCAAACATCGATGATCAAAATTCAAATGGGTATAGAGATCAACGGCTGGTGATCATTCACCAAATTCAAAGCAACCAAGCACAGTTAGTCCCCACCAACCATTTTAAAAGCAAATCATGAACCCTAATCACAGCCAAGGATCAACGGAATCAAACACAGGAAGTACAGAGATTGATGGTCGAGGATGATCACCAACTTCCACACAAACCTGAGTTACTCTCTTTTGATAAGAGGTTAGTTACAAATGCCACCGACAATATTTCCAAGGGGTGAGTTATCGAGGGGAAGAGGCCATCCCACGTCATCAAATCAAATAATAAATCATTGCAAATGACTTTTGCAAGTCTAACTTTAGTGCATGCTCAAAAATTCAAAAGGCCGACCAAATCATACACAATGATCACCGAAAAGGTAAAATATAAGATTTTCCAATCAAATGCAAAAGGGGAGGGACAACAATATAATACCATGATAATAAAAGTGGGGTGGCATACCTTATAACATTCCTAAGTCCACAAAGGTGGTGGAATGTAACATGGTGCCCCTTGTATTATTTCAAAACACAATATTTGTTAAGTCCACAAGAGTGGCTAAACCCAATGAAGGAAAAAGTTCGCAACCACAAGTGGCCCCCACTGATGGTGATAGATTGTACATGAATTGGAATGCATTTTTCCATGTGATCACTAGAGAACAGAATAAGTGTCAACATCAGAGACAAAGGTGGTCCCAATCAGGATTAATGTTTGGATGAATTATTTTTGTAAATATTGCTAAGTGTTGTAATTATTTGCTCAGAGGCAAAGAGTTGTATTTCTTGCATCCTTCACAAGAAGACAAAATAGAGAAGAAGATGAATTTGCATTCTTAAAGGAGGAAGACTTGCCTAGCAAGCAATTTTATTATTAGCAAATTATTCATCAATTCTTTCCTTAAAAATAGAACAGTCAACTTCAGTCTGACTATATTGTATTTAAGGCCATTAGTGCCTATTTTTAAATGGCATGCTCTAGTTTGTATTATTTTATCCCTTTATTTATTATTAAATAAAGGATAAAATTAGGATGCATGGGCGAGTACATTCATAGTCTATTTTTAGGAAGGGAGGGAAAGTTTATTTTGTTATATATTGTGTGCCTTTGCAAAGCACAAGGATTCTTCCTGGAGGACTTTTGGATATATGAGTACTAAAGAAAAAATTTCCAGTTTTGCCCTCTGAGTGTGAAGTGTTTCTACCTTTCCAAGTTACTTTGCAGTCTTGTGTATGTTATATTAATCTTGTGAATGAAAATTCCCTAATCAACCATCTTACCCTGCTGCAAATTTTAGTCCTTTCTACTTAAATTTTAATGTTCATGTTAACTTGTTAGTACTGTTGTGATCATCCCTCAGTACAATCAATTGTTTTTCCCTTAAATATTCTACACAAAAACTATTGGTTCATGCATCAAGAATCCTTCATAGATCAGTTGTGCATATACTCAATCAAATCCCTCATACAAATTTGGTGTATCACCTTAGTTTTAATCATTTTTACAGTCATCTATTTACCCTCAAACTCCCAGAAAGTAGTTTAGGATACACCAATAAGGACCTGGCCTTGATACCGGAGACTCACCTTGAAATAGGTATACCCACAGACCTGAGGTGTTTCCATTGTATCTATGAAAGAGAGAGATCATTTGTGCAAGCTTAGAAAACCTGCAGCCATATCTCTATAGGGTGCACTTTCAAGAGATAACAGTAGTTATAATGCAAGGAGTAAGAAATGCTCTCTGTTTGACTTCATACAATAATTTTTCTTTTTATGATTTCTATCAATTACATGGATCAAAGAATGAATCTGGCCTAAAAAATTGTGAGAACATTTGAAAATATAGCTATATTGGAGGAACAAATACATGGTTTTCATGCTTATTATTCTAGCAATCTAAAGAGATTTTCAGAATTTTAGAAATTTGAAATTGGACTGACAAAGGGAAAATAGCTTCTCAAAGATGTAGATACCAGATTGATATCTATGTATGAACCTTCCTTTAGAATATTTGATGAATATCCTTCATTGAATATATTTATGTATAAATACCACATGGATGTAAATAAAGCTAAAGATATATTGTGTCATCTAATAGACATATAAAGTTTACTCACACTCTACGATATTTTTCCTATGTTGAGGGAGCTTAATATTTTAATGAAGCATGCACAAGATCATTCTCTTTACATAACAAACTTCATAAGACTCAGAATACGCATATGTTGGAGTCTTTAAAGTTTACATATTTCAAATGTGAGTTTTTAGGGTGTTGCTTTAAAAAACTCAAATGCATTGAAAAACTTCAAACATCCCAGATGCTTCTTAAAATACAATATACCTGATCACCTGTGTATAACAGCACAATGGAATGAGATTCCACTTTATACATTCCAAAAAAGAGTTGATATGGATGGCTCAGAAAAGGAAGAAGTAAGAGTGACACTAAATTTATATGATGTAGTATTATTGGAAACTAAGAAAAAATTGAGAAAGATCTCTAAATCTTTATCTAAATAGATACGGGAAACATTCAAAAATGATAAAATACTTGAAGAAATGGAAGTTTTAAATCCACAGTTTTGGAATTTGTCTGGCGGAAAACCTTATACATCCATCATTCCTTTATTTGTCAAAAACATGAGTGATCTAATTGACCATTTTTTTAAGACTAAATAAATAAACGGAGTTTCTATGCAAGGTATTTTACAAAGAAAAATACTTGGTTCTCAGTCAATGGATTATGCTAATACTATGATACGACAAGTTCAACTTCTACAAAACCCATATGAATATGGTGCCATCAAAAGGATTTGGAAGGATATTTGTTCCATTATTAAACTACATGAAGATTTGAGGGAGTATATTAAGTTGTATAAACTCTGTCAAACAATGATTCTGGGTTCTGTGGAAGATGAGAGGTTTTTTAGTGCACTATCCTTTTTGAAGGAAAAACTTCTAAATAGATTGGATAGGAATCTTGAAATTTGTCTGAGGTTGTATGTATCACGTTACTCAGTCGTGTCTTTTCCTTATGATAGAGCACTCACATTATGGAATTCACTAGTATAAAAAAGAGGAGTTAGTAATATTCTTCCTTACCAGGGGAATCGAGACACACCCAAAGATCATGCTATAGTTTATTTCCAAGACACAAATGAAAGTGTTGCTCTAGGATTGTTCAAATTCACATAGATTTCATTTATTCTATACATTATTTAGACTATTTATAATAATTTTATGTAATATTTATTGATGTATTTGATACAGAGATTACAACTTTCAATAAATGAAATATAATAGTTGTATTTATTTGATCCATTGCCATTGAAACATTATCACTATCATTTTCTTGTATCCCATTTGTTTTTTATATTTTGTTTTTAGACTGAAATAAAGACATATTTTTTTTATATCTCTTAATTTATTTTTCTAACATCTACATGAAATAATAAACGTAAATATTTTAATAAAAAAATTCATGAAAAATTAAGAACCATTTACGTAAAAAAAATCACAAACATAATTTGTATTATGTAGAAATCCACTAACAATAAATATAGTTACAATTCCAAAGTACTCTTGAATTCATTCTCTCATGTGGCAGATAACTTTATGATGAAAAGTATCAATTCATAAAGCATTTTTGGCCAATATAATTTCAAAACAAGGGTTGTAAATGATATTTCAAATCTTCCAGACAAGTTCTGTCATATTAGGACACATTACGAGGGAATCCTCTTTTCTCCCTATGATTATGAACTGCAGTTATTCTTACATCTACTACACAAAATAAAAATCAATAAGGGGTTGACCACTATCTTTTAATTTCTATACCAATGTCGGAATTGTGACAACACACTTATCACATGGTGAACTTAACTAACAAATTGAATTTTTTATGTTTCAGGGGAAGCTTGATATTTTTCTTGTGTAAGAGGTGGAAGAATCTTCTCTGCCTATACAGAGATATCTACTATAACTCCTGATGCCTGCAAATCCCTTGTTGCAGTATTGATATTTTCAATAATATTTTTCTCCTCCCTCACTACATCTCCTACTGAAAAAAGTGATGCATCTGCATCTGTGTTTTCCTTCAGTAAGACTTTTGGATCCATCTTATGCTCCTTGATTATCCCTCTCAATGTATTATTTTGTTTATTTAATAATATGAATTTTTCCTTCAATTGTACAAATGAATTCAGGATTTTATGGGCATCAATCTATCATTTATTTTGATTTTTGAGGAATGTATCCAAATTATTTTTTTATTTTTTTCTTTTGAATTTAATTTTAGGTGAGGGAAAGATCTTAATCGACCATTTCGAGGAGGGGAAGGAATATATGTGCATGACCTACAAATTTCTTCCCTAAGACATGTTTTTGGTTTGTATACAAGTTAGGATTGAAGTAATTATTGAGGAGTTCCTACCAACGAGGAACTTATCCATGTGAAATATGTGATGAACAGAGTCATGGTTCTCATCTTTAAGGTTTGTGGGGATAGTGATGGAAGACCACACGCTTTAAAATCATTAAAATGATAAGATGGCTAGAAGGTGATGGGAAAAAAATATTTGATGTGACTATCATCATGATTGTCAATTTGTTAACAGTAGAAAGGTCGTAAGTGCAAGGTATTCAAAGGTTTACCCATGCTATATGGACTGACCCAATCATGGGAAAATGTTTCTATTTAATCATTTCCAAAGTAATGAACTTTTTATTTGATTAGATAAAGTAATTTTATAAAGATGTGTGAAGTGAGATTTCCAAAGTCTAGTATAAAGGACACCTCCTAACATAACGTGGTAGATAACACGTGCTAAAAAGGAATAATGTTTTTAGGATGTTGGAAATTTTTATTTTGATTGATTGAGTATATGGTAAATGGGGGATGTGGAACCTTTAATTAAGGACTCGATAAGGCATTAGTTCTACCTTTTCTTCGTATGTATTGATTTTGTGTTCGTATAGGTGGATAAGCCATATTGTTCGGTGATGAAGAAATTTCGTTGGATAGTGACAAGAAGACACACAAGATGGATTTTTCAAGACCTGATTGAATATGAATCCCTTGTTCTGTAGATATCGATGATGATACCGCCAGTGTATCAGGTGTAGGTGTTGATAGTGTTGACGGACCCTCAAGGTAAGGTAATCAGTGCATTAGTGGACCTTTAAGGTAAGGTGCTAACATGATTTAGGGATCTTCAAAGGAAGGTACTGGTGAGTTTGATGGAACTTCAATTAAAGGTGCTGACATGAAAGAACAATTTTATTGACAAATTTTTGTAAACTCGCAAAAATTGAGGTTTATGGAAATTTGAATTGGTGAATTTTCTGTGATCCTTAGCCGACTTATTTTCCAAAAAATTCAACCGACATGTCCCTTTTAATATGCATGTGTTGTCTTTATCCCATTTTTTTATAGTAAGCCTTTGCTTCAGCATTTAGATTCCCCAACTTGTTTAACATTATGTCTATAATATCATCATTGTAATCATTAGTATATGAAATTATCCCCGAATGATCCTTTTGTCTCTATGGAAGTGAATAATGAATTCGTTTGAATGTGGTCATAGTATCAGGTATTAATTTCTTTTATCAAAATGTTAGCTCTTTTCTTCGAAGACCACACCAAATCCACATCAGACATTTCAACTTCTTGAATTGTTTCCCCCATATTATATGATATCAAATTTTCTAATATAAAATGTGTCTTTTCATGATATGTATGTTGAGATTTTCTTGGAAGAGGAGGATAATCATTTTCTTATACTTCATGCACTTTTTTTGTGGTGTTGGTCGAAGTGGAGTAGATTGAATCATAACATGGTTGTAAAAATAGTTACTCTTGACAATTTTTGCCCTTGTGCAAAAATGGGAAACTCGAAACTTTATTACGATGGATGACAATGATGAAGTGGATCTAACTAGGGGAATTCATTACAATTTTATCATGTTTTCAGTTGCAACAATTGATTAACTACATGTAATCTGGAAGGTATGTGTGTTGTTACAAAATGTAACAACTCACATAGCATGTCATTCCATGTTCATCTTAAACAAGGAAATACAAATGCCCCAAAGGACCAATGTATTACCTTGATGAAGGAAGGAGTCATAGTATAAGTGAAATGCTAAATTTGGGAACAATAAACAGATTTGCATTTTATAAGAAAGAGATTTAATTCTTAAGTTATAGGTATTTCAAAACCCATTATTTCTACATGTAAATACATTAAATTACATGTTTGAGTTATTTATTCAGTTATACAATCAATATACATGTCATAAAACTCAAAGCAGAAAGAAGTATACAACTCAAATATAGAAATTAAATGTTATTTATTCATGAAAAAGTACAAATATTTCCCACACAAGCCTTGGGATGTAACTCATAACTACTAAAGAAAGAAGTACATATGCATGAATTTAAAAGTAAAAGAGTATAGAATAAGCCCATCATTGCCTTGGGTTATCTTATGTTCTTCTTCACTTCATCTCCAGCTCCATCTTGTACCCAGCTCTCCTAGTGGTCACAATATACATAAAAAATGAAAAAAGGAAAGGCATCAATATTTGATCTTAGGTTTTACTATGTAGCCATGTACTATCTAACTACATGCATATGTATTTCTAAAATAAGAAGCATAAGGTATATCATATACAAATACATAATTGATAAGAGCATTATTCTACATTAGCACATATGATTCCTGGAATCATTCCATAAAAGAAAGAGAAAAGAAAAACTATGGAAAATAAGAGAGGCCAAAAATCCTAAATATTTTCTAACTATTTTATTAAGTGTGCAGGTACATGTAGCAAATTAAAAAATAGAAATCTTTTACAAAAATGATTACTGTATAGAAAGGAAATACTTGCTGAAGGAATCTACATAGTGTAAATTTATGAGTTGTTCCAGAAATATAAAATGTAGACAAAATATGTGTAAAAGAAAGGCATTGGGACACTAAATCAGAAGTGTGGGACTAAGTAATCAAGTCTTGAATCCATTGATATTGCAAGAGTGAAACAGAGTCAGTTTTAATGGAGAAACAAAAATTATGCAAGTAAACAAGTACAGGTTCAGGTACAAATTCATAATGAAGTAATGATTTTAAAACACATGTTTTGGCTTATATAGTTTCCAAAAATTCAAGATACAGATCAAAGGAAACCCAAATATCTTGTTACAGGTTGCAGTCAAAGAAGAATCGAGAAAAACCTCATCAATCAACTACAAGTACTTTAAGATATGTTGTGGGTACCATTTTAAATTCTAGAAGGAATATAAAAGTAAGAGCCTTCATGGCAATGTGCAGTTTTCATGATCAATAATGAAAAGTTTGCTAAGAACACCACATATTCAAGACCAGATGGTACAACTATTTCCAGGTAAAATGATCAAACTCGTTACAACTCACAAAGTATAAGAGAGTACAGAAGCAAAATCTGAGTTATACAACAAAATTATTTACTTGGATAGAAGAGTGTCATTCCAAGTACACAAATAGATTCAAGAAGTTCATCTTTCATAAAGGATAATTAAATGCATACATGATCATCTGATATACTAACTCGGAAAACAATAATGAGAGCTTCTAAAACTACAACAATCATTGGTTACAGTTAGCAATTGTTCTTCTGGTACATTGTACACTATTTAGGTATGTTGACACTTGCTGAAAGTGAAGAAAATAGAAATAAAATATTGATGGTGTTGTCATAACATGAAAATTTGTAGAGGATGTGCTAATAATAATAGAGTAGAAGGTTCTGGAAATATGCATCATTCGAGATCTAAAGATTATAATGCAGGAAAATAAAGAATCCTCAAGAGTGAATTTGCAAATCACAAGGTTCATATCAAATGAAATATTTCTTATCTATTTTGAGCACCATGTCTTCAAGTGAATAAAGGAGAAAAAATATCAAATTGAAGCAGATCCCTTTTAATCTTTAAACTCAAGAAATTACAACTCTCATCCATCAAAATAGAGAAACTTTAAAATTTCATCTTTCAGATCTTAAAACAAATTAAACATAAGGATTAATGACAAAGTAATGCAAATCTAGCTTAGGTTCAGTACAGAAGCATGCTTCAACAATCATCAATGAAAGGACAAGGTAAAGCACACAACCTCAATTAAATAGATTTGTAATGAGTCATAGTTTTAGACAAGAGCGTCAGATACCCAATTCATGCTTCATCAATACAGAAATATCAGTGCCAACAAAGATAGAATTGTAGACCAAAGTTGATTAAGTAATGAGCTTCATCCAGAAAATTGAATCCTTTGGGAAAAATATAAATAATAGTAAATCATGCCTTCATTAGTGAGTTAGACAACAAAATACACAAAACAATGTTCAAGTTTCCTTGAAATAACAAGTTGGTCTTGAAGAAATTTTCTAGAATTTAGACATTAGTGAGTCAAGCTACAATGGTATTAATAAATCTTGTTACGATTTCCTCCAAAAGCTACAAATATTTTATACTGAAGGCCATATTATATTTTACAAAAGTTATAGAGATATTGTAGCCATCATGCAAAAGACTCATAGAGACTATTAAAACCATCAGAACTCATAGATTTGAATAAAATAACCAATCAAGAAGTTTTTGAAATGGCTACAATAAAGTAAGTAAAGAAATATCGCCTTGCATAGAAACAAAGAAAGACATGTCATACAAAGTGAACTGGAAGCATAAGTGACAACCAAGATTCATGTAAACATGTCTCGAAATGCAAAACAAAAATAACTCCAAGATATTCAATGGTGACAGAATAAATAGAAAACTCCACGGTCTTTGCACAAATTTTCAGAAATACATGGTGGCCAATACCAGAAAAGATCATAATCACTACATAATTCAACAAGCAGGGTTCGAATATTAAGAGTAATGCATCAAACTAGTACAAATACCAATAGTGGAAAAATACAGAGCTTGAATCTTGTTGAATAAAAACAAGTATGATTAGCAACTGAAGATAAAGTAAAGATGTATTATTATGGGTTATAACACAAAATTTTACAAGTACATCCATAAAAAAGTTTAACATATTTTGTAGAGGAACTCAGAAGATGAACTTGGACTTACCAGTTTTTGATCATGATTTAGAAACCCTCAGAAGATCACAAATGCAGTCCAAATTTGAATTACCTAGATCAAACCTCAATCTCAAAGTTGCAAGAGAACACATAAAACTAAAAAAAAATTCAAAGTTTCAGTGTTATAGAAGCAAAAATGACACGAAATAATTGTTACAATGCTCAAAGACAACCACGACCTTAACTTATTCAATCTCACATGACATAGAGAAAATAATGAGCTCGAATATTCCCGATAGTGGTGGTTGACTATTAAAAAATCTAGCACAAATCTCAAAAGGATAAAAATTGGAAAAATTGACAAGTGTTCGAAGTTACAGAAAACCAGATAGGCTTGAGAACCATAAACAATAATCCCCACAAAGATTTAAATGGAAAACCTTCGTGCTAGGAATTGAATGTAGAGATCTCAAAACAAAAATAACCACAACCACCTCTGTCAAAGTGTGCGACGAGCTCGAACATAAAAAAAATGGAAGAAAAAATTCATGTTCATAATTTCACATAAGACGGTTTTGCAGAGAAAACAAGTTCAGAATCATTCATCAATTAAAGTCTGAAGAAAATTTTCTAGGGCTTCACCCTCAAAAATGGGCATGCAAATGAAATGATCAAGTTTGGGTTATAAAGAAACCTACTCGACAACCAATCATGGTGTATCCAAACTTAACAAAGATTAAAGATCAATGGCCAAGATCAATTCATGCAATAATTAAAAGGGCCAATTTTCTAACCAGTCCGCCTACCTCACTTACCACGGTGAAGAGATCAACCTTCCAAAATCAATCAGTACAAAGATCAAAGGCTGAGAATCAATCACAAAATCAATGAAAAACCTAATTTAATTCAAATAGAGTTTACATTCATCGATGGTAGAGATAAAAAGGTACATATGACCAATAGTCTAGAACCCCTGCCAATGGCTATGTGTTAGCTTGATACATTTCACGCATTGGTTACACATGGTTACGGTTACTCCTTAACTGTATTGTGTAATTATTTCATTGTTCTTTATATTCTTCCTCTGTTGTTTTGTTTACATGCATTGAATAGAATACATCTCTTGCCATCATTGGTATCAGAGCATGTTTTCTCTCTTCTCTCTTTAGCATGTGTGGAAGATCATTGATATTTGTTTTTGGCCTGGCAGAGCTGTTTAGCATGTAGCATTTCTAGCGCATAGCAAAGAAAGTGGCATTTCTTGATCAGAGCTTTAAGAAATTCATGGCCTGACATGTGACAATATTGAAATGATCATTAGACCAATCTCCATCTGCCTGTGAGTCAAAGATTCTATTTTCTCGATGTGCAAAGTTTAAAACTTGCATGAAAATTTAGAGGATTGTTGGAGTATTTTTTGGTTCGACATTCGACGTCAAGCACGGCGGATTCATACAGAACTTGAACGTGGATATGATGTAGATGATGAATGAAAAGTAGAATGCCCACAAGATTATCCACACCTCACTGCACAAGCCTGTAGAGCCCATCTTCAGGACATATTCCTTCAGTAAGCATTGTAACCATTTTTGAAAAATAAATAAAATATAATTTTGAGTTTTTGAAAATTTCTGCTCCAAATATATTGCTATTTGATGCCCAACTCTTGAAAGGGTTAAATTTTTCCACATGGAAAACCAAGATGTAGACGATTCTTTAGTTTAAAGATCTTTGGGGGATTGTTTCTAGCAAAGATGCCCCTCCCACAGATGTTGATTTGTTGGCTAATTATGAAAAGGCTGATGTAAAAGCATTAATTCTTATCACTCAAAGCCTTTCTGATGAGGTTCAACCTTACATTCAGGGAGTAACCACTTCCTCTCAGGCATGGACCATGTTGTGTACCATCTATGAAGCCAAGAATCTAACGACGAAGTTGCATCTTTAGACAAAGCTTCACACAATGAGTATGCATGATGGCAAATCAGTCAAATCCTTCTTGTGGCATATGGCCAAGTTACGCACAGAACTTTCTACTCTCGGTGAAACAGTAGATGACAAGTTACTAGTCCCTCTCACCTTGCGATCTCTTCCTTCCCAGTTTCAGACACTGATCACCACGTTGACCATCACTGAACAGGAGGTGAGTTTTTTCCACACTGGTGAATTATCTCCAGCAGGAAGAAGCCATTCAGAATGTTCAAGAGGCCTTTGAAGACAAGGCTCTCATCATGCGGCAAAAGTATAATCCTCAAAAAGGGAAGTCAACCCCCTAGAATCAGAAGCAGCATCCTCCACAGAAACCTTCTCAGCGGCCACCATAGTAGCCACCCTAGAAGTAACAGAACAACAAGGCAGATCGATGGTGCCCATCCACGAATACGCACATGACTGTGAACTATTATTACAACGGTCGTAAGTATGGAAACTCTAGCAAAGAGAGCACTTTTGGCCTAGGATATTCCAAGAAATCCTGATGGTCTACTCATATTCAGAGGTAGAAAGGTCATATTGTTGCTCAGCAGGATGCACACCTCCAATGAAGAGGTTCCAAACACACAACTCATCCAAACATTGTCCTAGTCTCACAGACCCTCGCAGCCATCAGAAAGTGTCTGGTTGATTGATTTCGGGTGCCAGCAAACACATGAATGGCAATAAGAAGTTTGTTCCATACTCTGAGTGGACCGACCCACTAGAGATCAGATCACCATCATAGATAATTAGGAGTATATTGCGGCAAGTAATTGGTGATGTCATCAATCATATTGAGACACGAAGATGTACACTCACGAAGGTGCTATATGTTCCAAGTTTGACCTCAAATCTCTTCTCTGTGAGTCAACTTCTTAACCGTTAAATGTAGGTTGAATTATTTGTTGAGAAAGGGGTCAATTCCTACATCATTTCCCAGGGAGACTAAGTAATTGCTCAAGAATTTATGATGGGTCGTCTATTTACACTGGATGCGGTCACTTCATCTAACATTACTCTCTCTGCTTCAATGGTGGAGTCCACTGCACTGTGGCACATTTGATATGGTCATCTTTCTACCAGGGCTCTACATCAACTCAATGCCAAGGAAATGGTAAGAGGGATTCCTCCACTCTCCCATTCCTTACATGCTTACTCAGGATGTCTTGCGGGCAAACAACACAGAGGTCTATTCAAACAGAGCTCTTATCATTCTACGGAGCATCTTTAGGTTGTACACACTGATCTGTGCAGACCCCTTCCAGCTAGCTTCCAAGGTTTTGAATACTTCTAGCTCATCACTGATGATTACTCATGGAAAATGTGGGTATATTTTCTCCGGAAGAAGAGTGAGGCATTTTCCAATTTCCAAACCTTTTACTAGCACGCCACCAGGTAGTCTGGGAAGCCTCTCCTTCTCCTCCGCTCAAATCAAGGGGGGTAATTTGTATCAAAGAAGTTCTTAGCATACCTAAAGCATCATGGCATTCAGCAACATCTGATTGCACCCTACACGCCCCAATAGAATGGGATTTCCGAGTGACACAACAGGAATTTCATGGATATGGCTTGTTGTATGCTCTCCACCGCCAAGTTGGAGGATCAGTTTTGGGTAGAAGCAGTCAAGACAGCAATGTATCTACTCAACCGGGCACCCATGAAGATCTTGCAGAACATGACACCAGAAGAGGTATGGACTGGTCGTAAACCTTCTATTCATCATGAGTTTTTGGTTGTACTGCATATATGCATGTTCCAAATGAGAAAAAGAAGAAGATCGATCCGAAGACACTACCATGTCTTTTCTTGGGGTATAGTACTACCTCAAAGGCATATCATCTCATGGATCCTGAGACAAAGAAGATGTACGAGAGTCAAGATGTGGTGTGTGATGAGTCATCCTTTGAATCCCTGTCACACAATGGAGATCCAGTACTGACCTTGTCACATAGATTGCTCACACATCCAGATGATGGGCAAGATGATTCTTCTGAGAGAGAAGAAGAGTTGAGTGGAGACTTGTTTGTTGATCTAGGCACACTGGAAAACACATCTTCACATCAGCAGTAATAGCACCAACGTCTGAAATGGGTCCAGAATACTATTGGAGATGCACACCTGACCTCACTTCCTGATACTTCTATGGGAGTCAGAGCACGAAGTCAAGCCAGACATGAGGTAACTTTTGCACTCATGAGTTTAGTTGTTCATAGCACTGAACCTCACACTGTTCATGAGGCATTAGACCAACCAAAGTGGAAATAGGCTATGGATGCTGAATATGATTCCCTAATTCAGAATCAAACGTGGGAACTTGTCGATCTACCTCCAGGTAAGAAATCCATTGCCTACAAATGCATTTTCAAAACAAAATATAAGGTAGATGGTTCAATCGACAAACACAAATCATGACTTGTTGCAAAGGGTTATGCTCAGCAATAAGGAATTGACTATGAAGAGACCTTTGCACCCACTGTGAAGATCAAAACCATCAGAGTTGTCTGTGCACTGGCAGCACAAAATGGATGGAAACTTCAGTAGATGGATGTCAAGAGTGATTTTTTGAACGGTGATCTCAAATAAGAAGTGTACATGGCCCAACCTTAAGGGTTTGTAGACGAGCATCAACCACACAAGGTATGTCATCTAATAAAGTCTCTTTATGGACTCAAACTAGCACCTAGGGCATGTTATATAAAAATTGATGATCACCTATTATAGCATGGATTCACTCGTAGCCCCTCAGATAAAAATTTGTATATCAAGAAGGTAGGAACAAAGATTGTTATTCTGGTTTTGTACGTAGATGATCTTGTGATCATAGGAAGTTCTGACAATCTTGTGGATTATGTAAAGAATGATCTGAAGAAATCCTTCGACATGACTGATTTGGGGCTACTTCACTACTATCTTGGCTTACAGATATGGCAGAAGAAGAATCATATCTTCGTCTCCCAGATGAAATATTCCAAGACACTCTTGGAAAAGTATGGAATGTCAGATTGTAAACCAATGTCCACAACTATGGAAAAAGGATTGCAATTATCTAGATTCTAGGATTCACCGCAGGTAGATGGCACTCACTACAGGAAGCTTGTGGGGAGCCTCATTTACTTGACTTATACCAGAATATATTTATGCTTTGTAGTGAACTATCTCGCTAGATTTATGCAGGAGCCGAAGAAATGTCATTGGATAGTAGCAAAGAATGTGTTGAGATATGTCCAAGGTACAGTTGACTTTTGTCTAGAGAATCAGAAGAACACTCAGTTCTTCTTATAGGGATATACATACTCGGACTATGCAGGATCCATTGATGACAAGAAATCCACTTAAGGGTATGTTTTTCATCTCATATCTAGACCTATCTGGTGGGTTAGAAAGAAGCAATCTGTTATTTCTCTCTCATCCACTGAGGTTGAATACCACACCGCACGAGGAGTTATGTGCAAAGTGATTTGGTTGCATCACATTCTTACAAATATAGGGACTCCTGAAGAGAAACCTCCCATCATTCACTATGACAATCAAGGTGTTTTGAAGCTTGTGAAGAATCATGTTTTTCATGAACGAACAAAGCATATTGAGGTCGAATGTCACCACATTCGTGAACAGGTCTTGAACCACCAAATTCAGCTCCAGTACTGCCCTACTGATTTTTAGGTTACAGATATTCTCACCAAGCCTCTCGGCAAGGCGAAGTTTGATTTGTTTTGGGGGTACATATGTCGAAACAATGTATTAAGGGGGGGAATGTTAGCTTAATACATTCCATGCATTGGTTACACTCGGTTACGGTTACTCCTTAACTGTATTGTGTAACTGTTTCATTGTTCTTTATATTTTTCCTCCGTTGTTTTGTTTACATTACATTGAATAGAATACATCTATTTCCATCACTATGTAGGGTTACATTTATTAGCACCAGAGAATCAAAAATCCAAATTTTAAGGTACCGTGATCAACAATTAGTAATGCAAAAAACTAGTTTCCAATACAAACCACATGTTCGTGTCAACTCCCCACCAGGGTTTAAAGAAAGGCATGTGTCTAGTTTTGGGTCAAAACCCTAATCTTACCATGGTTAGCATCACTGACTTCTCAAATTGGAAGGTTCAAATCATCATACAAGGGGTGCCAACCCCATTTACATAATTACTTACATTTGACTTTTGATAATCTCTGAAACAAAATAATATATGTCAGGTCAATAGTGCAATTAGATGCCAATTCAATGCCAACTCATCATTATTTAGTCTTCAGTCAAATCAGATGCCACGTAACCAAGCCAAATCATCAAGTGGAGGCTATCAAGTGTCCCACAACCAAGTTAAAGGGGGCTCAAAATATTATTATTATGCATGATCAAATCAAAGAAGATCCGAATGATTACACCAAACCATAGTCTATACCAATAATTACAAGGTGACCAAATATGGTTAGAAGAAGCCAATATATATATATATTAAGGTTAAGATTTTTCTTTCCTTAAAAATTGCAAAAGTACCTTAATTTTTCCAAATACCACGTACCAAGTCCAAGATGGAAAACATTGGATATTTTTGTGGAGAGATACTATTGTTGCACGTGTTCACAAGTTGCCCCCACAATTGATGAATTATTGAATGAAATATTTTTCTATGTTTTGAAAACAATGGTATTATTTTACACAAGAGTATATTTTCATGTCATCCACAAGAAGACAAAATAACAGAGAAGTGTAAAAGATGTCAACATCAGAAATCAAGAAGACATTTTTGACATGCTAATTACCTTAATTTTAATAAAATAAGGTTGTATTTTCTTTCACATGCCTACAAGTGGTCCCCACACATTGGGTGAATGTTTTGCTAAGGATGAAGATAAAGAGTTATTTTATCTCACACAAAGAGATTAATTTTGCATGTGTATCCAAGGGGGCAAAATTAAAGAATGCTAAAAATATCATTGCAAGTGGATCAAGTTTTACGTGTCACATCAAGCACTAGATGAAAGATATTACATGCACATTGTAAAGGACTTACATAACAAGAAAGGGATATTACTAGCCAAATTATTCATCCTACTTTATTAAAAATAGATCAGTCAACTATAGTTTGACTGAAATGTATTTTTGTAACTCAAGATTTTAATTGCCTCATTCTAATCAACATGCTTATTTTTATCTCTTTTATTATTTATCATAAAAGTTTAAAAATAGGATGCATGGGCAAGTACAAATTTTATTCTATTTTTAGGATGGGTTGGGTGAAAAATATAGCTATATATTTGGTGCAATTACAGGGCATAAGACGACCCTTTTGGAAATAGGAGTGCTGAAGATAATTTTGCCAGTTTTACCCTTTGAATGAGAACTGATTTCTTCCTTTATAATTATTTGCAGTGGTGTGTATATCTCATTAATTCTTATGAATTACAAATTCCCCGATTAATCATCTTAACTTGCTATAAAATTTAGTAATTTTTGCATAATATTAGTGTGAATGTTTATCTTAATGTATTGTTATGACTTATTCCCTCAATACACCAAGTGTTTTTCCTTGATATTCTACTGAAAACTATTGGTTTGTGCATCCAAAATCCATTCTCAAATTAATTGTGCATGTACTCAGTCAAAGCACTCAACAAGTTTGGTGTATCACCCCATTTTCAATTCAGTTATTAGTCATCTTTTACCCTCAAAACCCCTAAAAATTAGTTTAGGATACATAAAAAAGGAACCGGCCTTGATACCGAAGACTCGCCTCAACAATAAGTATACCCACAAACTTTAGGTGTTTCCATTGTATCTACGAAAGAGATAAATCTATAACAAGCTTCAAACACATGCAATCATCTCTCTACATGGTACACTTTCGAGAGATAACAGTTACCCTTGTCTGCATCACCATTATCAAATCCCAAATACTCCTCATCAAGGCTGATGTTGTATAAAAGTTGTGGTCATTACACTTAAAACACCACCTAGTGAGAGTCGAAGAAATTATGTGTTTGCAGGATGAATTATTCCAGCCAAGTTTGCAGGAAATCTGATATTCTTTCTTGAAGATCTTTTTTTTTGTTTGCACTGTACGTTTTTCCAGCATTGGTCACCTCCTATCAAGTGGAATGTGCTCAGAAGCCATATTACTTGTAAGAAGCAAACAAAAAATTGTGAGAAAATTATCATTATACAGTTGGGCCTTGTAAATCCTAAAAAAATTATAACTAAACAAAACATGCTAAATACTATATATTACAATTTACCTTGCATGTTCGGACATGCAAATGTGACATTTCGATCTTGAATATCAGAATGAGTTTGATCTTCATTGAACCAGTTTCAATAGTTTCTGAATACAATAACTGTAGAAAAGAAGAGTACAAACATTAAAAAATATTACCACTTACATAATCTATACTTGTTGTTTGAATTAGTTAATTATATAAAAACAAAACTTCAAACCTCTAGTTAAATGTGATGGTAGATGTGATGCACATACCAACCCCCTAGGTCGTTTTCGATGAGGAACATGTATTGACGTCGATTATGTTGAATCCATGTCATAATCTGCAGAGACCTCTAGAGGGGATTTACCTCAAGCAATTGCCTCCTTATGAGATGTTGTAGCTAGAATTATTCTCTACAAAATAAAATCTTACAATTATTATTTTATTGAAAAATATTGAATTAGAAATCCTTATAACAAGAAAACTGTAAAAGTAACTATTACCTAGTGTTCTTTAAGAGTGAGACCAATCATTTTATCATTAATTGTAGTTGGAATTTTCACTTGCTACAATTCAAAGAAAGATTCTTAATAGAAAGCAAGAATGTAATTGCAAAAAGAGAATACAATCTTGGATTTATCAAATACATTGCGGGTTCAATTGACATATGTTTTTATTCAGTTTGACAAATATGTGCACCAATTGAATTGTGGACCTGCTAGTGTCCGCAATATATATTGAACTTCCAAATACGAAATGTCTACATATATACACTGTAGTATAATCATTGCCTGAAATAGTGATGGAACTGCAAGAAAGAATTGGTTTTTAATACACTATAGAAGGTGGCCTCTTGTTGAACGATTACTAAGAGATGTATATACAGAGAAGAAATGTTATATACTACAATGGTAGAGTAATGTTAATAAAAAAACATTTGAAAATAATAAACTTACCATCAACATGCACATTATAATAAGACTCCAAAAAATGTGTCTTCATCTGTAAGGAAAACCTTTTTAGTAACGGGAAACTGATTTTCGAATGGTAACCCAGTTAACCGATGTAAGTTTGTGGGCTCAATTCTAAAAGAAATTTGATGACAACTCGGATGCACGAGGAGAATGGAAAATTATACCGCATTCTAGTTTTAAGAGGCAAGAAGGTAATCAAGGATGAAAGTATCAGTATCGAATTGGGTAATGTTGACAAACATAATAAATTTTGGTTTTTCTATCCATTCTTATTGTGTGTCTTTCAGTTTCATTAGAGCTACAATCTGTGGGCACATGAGGTATTTGTATTGGAATTTTGGTGTAGGAGAAGACATGGTTCTTGACATTATTGAAATTTTTCAGAACTTCGAAGAATGGAGAGCTCAGAACATTGAAAATTTTCATGGAAAAGTGAAGAAATGAACCCTATAGGGGTATATATAAGGGTTCTGAATGGTTTAAGGGACACATTACAGAAAAACTATTGGCTAGATATGATAATTGCCCAACCCATGTTGGACATATGACTAACCCACTTGACTAATCAAATGGGCCAACCTAATGATATAAGCCATCAAAACCAAGTATATAACACACATGACAAGCCCACCTAATAGCTCTTGGGTTATACGGCTAGTGGTTGAATGGTTCTTTGGTTAATCGGCTCTGTGGTTGGATGGATATTTGATTATATGGCTCTAGGGTGTGACATCTGTTAGGTTGGAAAGATAATGGGTTAGACGACTAAGGGATTAGACAGTTAAGGGATTGGACAACAAAGTTGGATGGTTAAAGGGTTGGATGACTAAGGTGTTAGACAGCTAGGTGGTTGAACGACCGAGGGGATGGATGGATAAAGGATCGGATGGCTAAAGGGTGGAAGGATATGGTGTTGGATGCTAACAGGTTGGATGGAAGAGTTGTATAGTTAAAGGGTTAGATGGCTAAGGGATTGGACCACCAACTAATCTACTCACCTAACTCACCCATCAAACCACCTGACTAACCTACCCACCCACACCCTCCCATCCAACCTACATGACCAACCACCGGACCAAGGTACCCTTTGAGCCTACCCAACTAACTCACCTAAATAATATACCCAACCAACCTACCTGACCAACCTACCTGACCAACCTACCCGACCAACCTACCAGCCTGACTTGTCTGACCAACCTGCCCGACCACCTTTCCCAACCAACTTACCCAACCAACCTTCCCATCCAATAATGTGAAACCTCGAGCAAATTTCTCTCTGCGAATTTTCCTTTCCTCGACACTTTTTTTCATAAATTTACCAACGATTTGAAAGTCAATTTTTGAGATTCACCAAAAATTCTAAAATAATTTTTCGGAGGGGAATTCTTAAAATGAACCCTACTAACAGCGTAGATGGACCTTTAATGGAAAGTGTTGGAAAATTAAATGGACTTTCAATGGAAGGTGCTAACAGCATTGGCAGGCCTTCAAGGGAAGGTGCTAACAAAATTTATTGACCTTCAATGGGAGGTGCAAACAAAATTGAGTGAACTTCAATTGAAGGTGCGAACGAGGTTTCCAATAAAGGTTTGCAAATGCTAGAAGAAGGATGTCCCCTTTTTCCTACAAATGTCAATAAGGGTATTAATGAGGGTAGAGGTATTAGTGATATCTTAGGATGATCTCCCTCTGGGAGAAGATCATTGAAAAGGAAAATTTGTTATATTATGGCTTTTAATGGTTTACAACTTTCTATATCATGACGTAGGATTCTATGATAGGCACAAGTTTTGTTTTATCTGTACCATGTAGGTTTTCGAGTATGTGGATTAGGTGTTTTAATGGGTGCTAATTTGATAAGAGATTCTTTTATGGTCCTCTAAAGGATATTAGTATAAGTCCCTTTTGGAGGGTTTGAATTTATGGATTTTTATTTTAGTTTTTATTTACGAGAACACTTAGTAGGATGTGTATTTTGTTTGTACATAGTTGAATTAATGTAATATGGTATTGCAACATTGTAGGAATGTTTTGAGTTTGATAAGAAGAATAATTTGACCTGAGAAAGGGGTTGATAAAATTGGATGAGGGATGATGTCCCAAAATGGACGAGGAGGGATAAATAGGGTATGAATGTGTGTAGTATTGAGATAAAGTATGGGGTACCTTGTAGAGAGGTTAGGAAAAATAGAAAGCAAAAGCAACAAGCATGAAGAAAATTACAAATTATTAGGTTTTGAAAAACACGCAAGGAAATCACCTACAATTGGATAAATCATGTGCCAAAATGTTTAGAAATTTTTTTACCTCTTTAACTTAACCCAATAAGAAAGATAATAAAACTTACCAAACCTTGAAATGGCAGGGTTTAGAGATACCCAAAGATGATGTGTGATGTTGCACTCCGTGAAATGAATGATATAAACTTTTTTCCTATAAAAGAAACTTACAATCAAGGACACTACACAAGACGGGACTAGATAAATATATGTTGAATTTCCTTGCAAAAGGCTAGTCCTTGGAAGTCAATGGACTTCCTCATGATGATATCAATCTGATTTTAAGACATTGATCGAGTAATAATAAAATACAATATTAAATAATAATTAAATAATGACAGAAGATATAACCACTTAATGCAAGGTAAAAGGGACTGACGTGCTCTAGGCCATATGCTCGTCTGATGGTGATTCTTGGTCCAAAGGGAGTTTGGGATCACAATGTGGCTTAGAGGAGAAAAGTTACAGATGATTGATATGCTTACAAAGGCAAGCTGAGGGATGAATTGATTAAAATGATCAAAAAAATGTGATGGATGGCTTAAAGGAGCTTGATATGGTTTGGCAAGCGCCTCCAAAGGTAGAACTATGGAAAAGGCTAGGGTTTTGATACCAAAAAGATAGGTTGAAATGGAAAAGGGATCTAAAAGACAGGAAACATTGGCGATTGGGAAAATCACTGGTGATTTGTGCCGAATATACACAGGTTGACAAAGGCTGTGACAATATTGATAAGATGTAATAATTAATCAATGATTAAGATGATAATGCATAAATAAAGTACATACCTAGTTCAAATGTCATTCAAGGATGATAGTAGATGTTACCCAAACTGTAGATGTCAGGGAATCAGACTTGGTTGCTAGATGATTTGAAGGCTATGGAGAGAATAAGATTGTGGATACTAGAAGTCTATTAAATTGATTCCTAGAATTTTGATCGTCCTACAAAAACTGGAGTATGAGTTCTGGATGTTTTGGAACACTCATATGCACTAGATTGAAGAGTTGAAGCTCACAAAAGTCTATACAGGATCCCTTGATTGGAGATGATGAATGAAGTGTGTAAAATTTGCAGCCTAATGGTGATTTATCAATCCCAACAGGCTCCAAATGGTTAACAAAATTTCTTGAGAGATGTAAATGTTAGATAGTATTAATTTTTTGTTGATGCACCACAATAATGTACTCTTATAGAAGAGTTAGACTCGAAAATGTGAGATGTCCCTTACAAAAAATGGTTGGGAATTAGGATTAAATAATCATTGGCGTTTTACCGAAACACTGGTGATTTCGGCCTTTCCAATTTTATTTAGTTAATAGTTGAAACAATTGTCCAATTCAAATTTATTTGTTTGTGTATTTGAGGGATAAGATATGGGTTTTTTTTTTAATGTGTTGTGTTGTCATATGAGGTGTCATGTTTGTTTAGAAAATAATTAGATTATGATCTATTTCAGCGTAGGTTTGTTTAAGATATATTTTAGGTGGTTTGATTAAGATATATCATATGAACAAAAATGATATAAGATTTTTTGTGATATTGATGCATATAAAATATTTTGTAAGTATATTAAAATGTCCATGTTAGACATGTAGGATAAGGGAGTTAGAGATGATATTAAATAGATTTTAATTAAGAAAACAAATATCATGGAATTTGATATTGGTATATATGAAGAAATAATTAAGTAAATAAGAATGGTTTTAGGATATGGGATGTTGATTAAATTAAATAAGGATATATTTAATTAATTAGATGTGATAATGAAGGGGGTTTAGTGGACTCAAACATGAGGAATATTAAACTTAGGATAAATTATTTTGATAATATGGCGTGATTAAATAGAGTGATACATATATGACTTTCATAAGAATAATATGATGTGGTGAGTGTATGGATTTATGTAAGAAATAATGGTATAGCGAAAAAATGAGTGTGCAAATTTTGAGTGTCTACACATGTGTGTGTTGGATCTATGCCTATGACATTATTTTTTTTAATTATTATGTATGTGTACTACTTGTTTTCTTTCCATGGTGGAATTAGATGTCATGTGATGTGATACAGTCGTGAAATTATTTAGTAATATGTCTTGTGGACCATTAGTTTTGTCTTTAGGCCTTGCGTGGAATCTTGAGGCAAATTAATGTTGGATACCCACGAACATAAAACAATTTAAATTATTAAAAATGAATATTAAGAGATTGGTATTAAAAAATCCTATAAAGGTAAAGTACTAATTAAGTAATAAAGTAAAAGATAACTAACTACCAATCTTCATATAAGATTAAAATTTAAGATATTGCTAAATGTAGTCTACTTCTATGTAGTCTCATTCTAAAGAAGATTAGTTTTATTAAACAACATGTATCATTATTTACTTTATTACCTATGTATCCTTCTAGCTTATGTGATGTGTCACATCGATTCTCTTAAAATGGGAGTGATATGTAGAGTCTAACAGAAAAATATTACAAAAAAATGATGAATGTGCGGGCTGGTGGGTGAGTAGAAGGAGCGAGCTATGTTAATTTTGGTAGGTAGAGGGGACATCAACAGGGATGGGTTGTCATTGCAGCCGGGGGTTAAATTTGACGGCCGTTTAGACGTTTTTCCTCGATTTTAGCCGTAAAATACTTGCAAATATTTGAAATAACCGTCACATGCGACTTGCATATTTTAAGTATGACCATCATTTTTTATATATATTTATATGTACAATATATAAAAATAATTACATATATACATAATAATTTGATTTATAGTTTGTTAATAGTATAAAAATAACATTGTTTTACATTTTTGAAGGGCAACATTTAAAAATGACCATCATCTAAAAATTGTTTGACAGGCATAGGTGGCCGTCAAATTTAACCCCTGGCCTGTAGACCTGTCATTTTCGTGGCATAATAATCTAAGAACTTTATTTGATACCTGAGGCGTTAACCACATCCAAACCCAAGTTATCATTGAAATTTAATAGTGATAAGATATTTGTAGCATACAGAACGTGATATGGGATTATGATAAATAGATATCTCTCCAATAGCCATCCTCAATTATTCCCATCGTAGATTAAATCATCCCTGAGATTGGAGATAAAACATTAACCCAAATATCTCCCCATTTTACTACACCCAAATTGAACGATCTGGATCTGGATCTGTATTCAAGAGGGATCAATTTTCTTTAAGAGGAAATGTCTACCTGCTGTTAATTTGTGGTTTAAAGGTTGCAGGAGGATGTAGAAGCATTAAAAGCTACAAGAACAGTTTGACAAAATGCTTCAACAAGGTGCCATCTCAAGGAATTTGTTGGTTGCAGGATGGGGTTTTTCAAAGGAAACGTGTGGTTTCTATGTAACTAAACTAAACGGAGATCTCATCATTGGCCATTTCAAAATCAGTCCCATTTTCGGTTAGAACATTCCTGTGTATGGAGATAAATCTGTAATTATCATGTCTCCTTTTTCTGTTATATATAAACTGATTGATCTAGATCTATTTTTGTATCTGAATCAAGTTTAAATATCTCTAAGAGGGGAATGTTGTCTGCTAATATTCCATTATTTTATACAGAAGATTGAGGTTTAAGGGCACATTCTTCAGGGCATAATGCCTAAGCCGTATGGATTTACCTTCTTCTACTTTTATGTACCTGTGCTATCTGCACAATAACCTTTGCAGCGCCATCCTCTGCTATACACGCATACCACTTCCTTCCTACTCCTTATATTTATTTTTTGTAGTTGTTGTATTGTCTAAGACTTTTAAAGTGCATTTACTTTTTTCCCATTTATGTCTCTGCAAGATTTATCCTCTCCCTCCCTTCTCAATGAACCCTCTGTTTTTTCTTTCCCAGTCTTCTCCTTTGGGCGCTCCATTTAACTGGGTGAGACTAAGTTTGGTAGCCTTGGAACTGAGTGTGGTAGTGTTGGAATAATACTTTTCCTTTCATCAAAGCAACATGGAAATGTATAATTATATACATATATATTTAATGTATTGTAGGATTCCACATAAAAAGTTATGCAAAAAAATAGAAGCAAGCGCAAAGGCACATGATCAGTTGGAAAATAGGTGTTAAAGAGATATGGTCCCATGAAGTGTATTGATGGTTATTTAAACAAAACATCTATTTGTTAAATAGGACTTTTATTGAAATAAATGTGTGTGGAAATGGACGTTGGAAGCATATCTAAAAATTTTAGAACCCTTTAAGAAAGTGTAAAGTGTGTGTACATATATTGGTCCCTATCACAACGGTCACCCTCCTTATATGTGCCAATAGGAGCTTGAGAACAATATGGAATTCTTTTAATGCAAAAAAAAGGGAAGCTTTCAGCAAACATGTTAACAGTTTGATAAAATTCCATAGGGTTTGGATATCTTTGTGGTTGTTAGGGATAAAGGAAAAGACACTAAAACCGTTAGATCAGATGCATCGAAGAGACATTCTCTTATGTATTGTTGGTGGAAAGACACACACAAACTGGAACTTTGAAAATAAATGGGAATCCCACAAATCAAAGTGCAACTAGCAAGTGAATCACCAAACTCTGCAATGGTGCAGGATAGTATTTCCACGCATGGTCTCCTTTCCTTCATCTTTTATAATTTTTGTATAATTTGGTTCTTCATTTACAATATAATAGAAATATCAAATCATTAGATACATAAACAAATGGATATTTTAACTCGAATGTTAGTGAAAAATAATAAAACTCCACCTTGTGATTTAGATTTTTTTAATTATTGATAAAAGGTTTTGAGGGGACCTTACCCTGAGGTACAAAATAACTTAACAACCAAATACAAAAAGGAAGATACAAAAGGGAAAGAACTCAACAACTGGATATAACAAGGGTACATCAGTGCTTATAAGACCAATGGGGACCACACCCCAAAAACTGAAACCTAGTGCAACAAAATACAACATTTAACACAACAAGGTAGTAGCAACATAGGTTATGTACAACCACAAGACAATTGCAAAATAGTGAAAAAAATGAGGTAAGAACAATGACTTTCTTGGATTTTTTCTTGTTTTGAACCATGTTCCATCTGTGAGAAATCTCCATAACAGGAAGAAAATTTTCTAGTGCTTCAATCGGTAGATATGTATTATTTTTCAAAGGAAAAGGAGGTGGGATATTTTCCTTGGTTTCTATGCCACTGGATGAAGACACATTTTCAAATTTATTGGGAACATTCTAAATGTTGTCTCCATCCACTAGGATTTCCCGAAGAGGAGTTTCGGGAACTTCCTCCAGGTCATCGCATGAGTCCACATCACCCTTAGTTGATTTGGAATGATTGAATGAATCGACATTAGACTCCAGTTCCTCCTTGGCATAAAAAACCATATGCTCTAGGAGGGCATCTTTCCACCATTTTATTTTTTAGTTTGGAGCTTTTCCTTCCTACAATAAGTAGGAGTGTGACCTAAATAGAAACATCTTCTACATCTTAAAGTTAAACCTTCGTAGTCTAAAGGTTGAGACCATGTTCTATTTTGCACTTTAAGACAAATGCTTGCAAGAAGATTTTTAGAGGTATCCAGTTCAACTAAGATCCTGACATATGTAGTATGGGTGAAGTCAGAATTTTGAGAGTTAGTAAAAAGTATATGGCATAGAACATTTCCAATGGAAATAAGACAATCACGACTCCCAAATTACAGGGGTAAATCAGGAAAACTAATCCAAATAGGTGTCTAGGAAAAAGATTCAATGACCGGGTTAACAGAGGGAAACCAGGGCTTTATGAGAAGATATCTCGAATGGAAGATCTAGAGCTTAGATACTATGGTATGCTTATCAAATACTGAAGAGAAAACCACAATTAAAATACTTTTCACACAAGGGTAAAGGTCTAACCTTCCAACAAAGATGGGGATCCAGTGTTTGGAGATCCTAACATGTAGATCTGGTAGGTTGGACCATAAACCGCCAAATCTACAAATGAAAGCATGGTCCTAGTAAAATCTTTAAGAATCAATCACTTCCTCGCCAAATGTGAGGCCAGATGTATTATCAGCAGAGAGTATGGCCAATATCCATCCTTTCAACGCTTCCGTAAATGATCAACCAAAATCGCCATTTTAGGCATGGTTAGCAGAGACGAAACCTCCTTTGAGTTGCTTCAGCGGTAGCGGTGAGGGAAACAGATCAGAGAATCACCCTTCATTCTACATATAGATTTGTCGCCCATCCAAACAAGCTCAGGATGTAAGACATAGTTTTTACCAACATCCAAGATAGCTAGTTTAAACCCATCGCTTCAAGTTCCAAACGAGGATCCGTAAATGCTATGCAAATAAGAAGTGTGAGCAGAGGCACACGTTGTGTTTGGTGATGCATGGAAGGCACCAGGAGTTCAAGTTTCTTTGCCGTCACCCGCCCCTGAGTCCCCTTCTTAACATTACAACCGTTATGGGAGTGAGTGTGATGGTGTTTCCCCACACCAGAGAAAGTTGAACCATCACCATCGGTGGATGCTTGTTTAGGGTTCTATATTTTAGGGTATGCTACAGTTGAAATTTTAGGGTTCAGCATAGTGAATTCCTTATTAAGATCACCTTGTGATTTATGTTACCGATTTAAAATTTAATTATCAAATGTGTTGCTACAATAACCTTATGCGTTGCTAAAACATGGTATCATAACTAGGTGCTTATGTCCATTGGTACCAGTGAGAGTTGATGAGTTGTCAAGTAAAACAACCATTTTAGCCTACCTTATAAAGTTAGAAAAATGCAATATTCAAAGACTGGCAAAACAACCTTCTGAAACCCCAAAAAAGGGATGTTAAGTTTCTTCTGTGTCCCTTGTTCTGTGGGGTTTTGTATAATATTTTATATTTCAATTCCTAAAGTATATGTGTACCCTAGATAGAAAAAAGTAGAAGATATATAACGCTTATTAATATTAAGGAGAATTCGGAGAGTATATTTTTTCATAACATGGAATATGAAGGGACTCGAAAGTTGACAATCGCCTTAGAATGGATAAAACTATGAAAGTGCATTGTGTTGACTTCGAAAATCCCTCAGTTGGAATGACCTGCACAATGATAGGTGGTGGCCATATGGAGATGGGTTGGCGGCTAAAGGGTAACATGGAGGGAAGGTTGGGGTAGTCCTTTGGATGGACGTTGGAGAGTCTCGCAATGGAGATTTATTGCGGTCATTGGATGACGAGATTGACAGGGTTAGATGGAATATGGTCCTCCCTAAGAAAAACTAATTGGTGTAGTTTGATAGAGTGACATGGAGTCGTATTAGGGAAACTTCAAATGGTAGTTTGTGATGTTTTTCTATCTCATTGTTTTGGGACAAGTCTCTTTTTCCTAGATCTCGTTCTAGTCAACGTCAACTTAAACTTGTATCTTTTTGTGTTTTATCCCTTGTTTCTTCTATGGGTCACTGTGACATGGATTCTTGTGCAGTAAAGGGTTTTTGGATCCATTCATAATCAAGTCTTTTTTACCTTATCTAAAAAAGTAAAATAAAAATATGATTTTGGACTACAATCTAATTTTGGTTCATGTTATTAGTTTCAGAAATTAATATAATTCTAGTTTATGATTCACCTCTCTCTAGCTTTATTATTTTCCTTTTGTAAGTCTTGATATGTAAACATTGCACAACTATATGCTTTGTTTAACATACTTCAGTCCACATTATTTTAGAGCTACAAATGAATTAGTTTGTAAAATTTTTAGACTACAAAATTTTGCATTTCCTAATGAGTGATTCCAAGGAGCACTGCTAACACCTGGATTTGATAGGAAATCCAGTAAATTGTATCTAAATGAGCATCTTAACTGTACTATATTCATAGACAAAGTCATACGCCCATATGGAAGGAACAAGAAGATATTTCCGAACATACCATGTGAAGGGATTGTGCATAATATTGGATACATGGGTGATGTTAGAAGAATAACCATTTGGTCATAATTTAGACTACTACACATTATACCATCTTGAGTCTAGGCATATAGAAGCTAGGTTTTAAAACTCTCAATAACCTATTACACAAAACATTTCAAGCCAATCACAAGAGACATCAAACTTAGGAAATGATATAATAATATCTACATAGAGATCTTGCGTAGTTACTTCATTATGGGAAGCTTCAGAATCCTCAATGCTAGAACTTCATAATAATAAATAACAAGGCTGTATTTAACAGATATCATTTATGCGAGATACATTTGATATGATATTCTTGCATGGTTACTTCCTTGGACATGCAATTATGGGAAGATTCACAATCCTCAGTTGTACTTATAATAACAGGACTTTATTTAAGAGATACGATTTATATACATTGCCATAAGGCAACGTTTATTGAAAGAGAGCAATAAATGTTAATAGAGAGATTGACTGCATGTTTTCAAAGCTGAAAGTACAACCCAATTCTGAATCCCTGTTGATCGCAAACTACTACATACGGTAGTCTTCCCAATTAACTTACACAATATAGAAAGTTAAAGAGGCCTGTTTGAGGATTAAAATATATAGGACAGAATGAGAGAAGGGAGAGAGAGGAATTTCTTCCCGAAATCTTGCTCTCAATCCAAACTAAGTACATCAATGTCATCGTCCATAAAGCCTGGGACGACTTAATGAAGGTGCCACTGTTGAGATGACCCATGCCTCCGATGTTTCCTTGATTAGAGACATCCAAGGAAGCCCAGTATCTTGGCAGATTATTTTGGTAGGTGAGACCATCTGAAAACACCCCTTTGGCGAGGGGCTTGATCAGCAAAGGCTTTTCAATAGACTCTTTATTCTTCCCTTCCCTTGTATTGTCACATAAATTAGATGGTTGGGCATTCCTGTCTAGTTGTTGGACTCTGAAATCTGCAGAATTCTTATGCATTTCATGGATTCATAACCGTTGTAGTGATCTCTCTCCACGTGATCAAAGATCGCTGTACTATTCATCACTTAATTTGGCTAAAGATTGCATACGAGAAGGCACGCAGTTTTAGTGTCCTCTGTGTGTCTATAATACGGCACTGAATTTGGAGCTATATACTAGAAACTCCAGAAGATCTATAGTCGCGATGAATACTTTTCATCGTTCGAGCCGCAGTTAGGACTTTCATTAAAATACCCTGAAGTAATAAAGAGAATCCGTATACGGACGATTTGGGTTGATCAGACACTTTTTCTTTTATGTGGGTTTGGGTTTTGGGATTTCAATGGGTTGACTGGGACTTCATTGATTTCTGGGATTCGGGACTTCGGTTTCAGGATTTTAGTACTTAACATGGGTTTCAGGGATTCCTAGGACTTTGGGTCTTGGGATTCAATACTTCATGTTTCGAGATTATATCATCCACTTGGCACATGAAACCTCTGAAATCCTGAAAGTGTCAAAGTCTAAAATTTTAGACTTCAGGTTTTAGAATTTTCTTCCCCCATGTGGCATTATTCACTGTGAGCTCGTGAAACCTCCAAAACTTAATACCCCAAAGTCTGAATTTCAGATTTCAGGTTTCAGACTTCTGACTCCCTTTTTTTACACTTCTTTCCACTAAGTCTATGAATTCACCTTCTCCCTACCTCAAAATGTCCTCACCTTTGAAATCCAATTTTTTACTTTGGAGCTTCTTCATAACTCGTAACCATCTCAGACTCTGAGCTCTTTTGCAATGCGCTCGGCTCGCTTCACTAAATTTCTTAGCTCGAGCTCGAAACGTGAGCTCCTGTGGCTAAGTCGATCCCTCCATTTCCTCTCTTTGGGGTCTTGTTTGTCTAATTTCAGCCATGGGAGCAAGGAAGGAAGAACCATGGATGAATTCACAAAATCCACTTAGTTTATTGGGGTTAAGGATTTGATAACATTATATCATTTATTTACTAAATTCATTTTTGTATCATTATTACTGTCTTTATATTATTTACTACATTTCCATAATCTGGGGTTTTATGTCCTCCAATTTAGATTAACTATTGGATATACTTCCCTTTAGTTTCCTTATTTTATTTAATGAATAACTTACCTTTAGCTTACTGGCTGGTGTGTGGAGACTTTAATATGATAAATGAATTCTAATGATAAATTTGGTGTCCTTCCTTTGAGATGGTGTGTCGGTAAGTGTGTGGCCTAGTATTTCTTTAAAAGCCATTGGGGACTTTGCACAGATCCTTTGCTTAGCCAACGAAAGGAATTAAAGCCCAAGGTTGGTATACTTGCACCGCAATCTTTGAAGTGAGGATATGCTCAAATTTTAAAAATTCTTGATCACACACTTCTTTCACAGCCTTAAGAATTATTTTGATTTTTACATGCAAGGCTCTTTCGTTGTCAAGGTATGTTCAGATATAATTTTATCTTATCACCACCCTATGAACACATTTAAATTTATTTGGAAAGGGCCCCTTCCCCAAGTCCCATCTAATCAATTCCTTCTTAATGTCTCATTTCTGAGTCATTTGGAGGTGGTTCCTCTTCTTGCTAAAGTTTGGAACATGGTAAAGTCATGTTTGTCATCCTTGCTGTAGCTGAATCTCATGGTGGGAAGGTGGATCCTTATTGCACAACCTATTTCCTCCTGATTATTCGCAAGTAGGTAAGCTTGTTACATAAACTGTATGTAACTAAGATTGTGGACTTGAATCATTCCTAATGATCTCACTGCCTAGTTGATGTCATGAACCTTGACATTGGGTCTCCAAGATATAGGTTGTTGACAGCCTAGTGGGAAGTGCACCATCTCATTGATTCTCATTCAACCCATGGTGTGCAGTGGTCTAGGAGGATGTCATTGGATTGATGGTGCAGCTTACAACCTACTCAGGAAATAATTCTTTAAAACCCTTGAAGTCCAAGCATACTCGTTGATAGCCCTGCCAAATATATCTATGATGTCACATTAGAGGATTAGAGAGTTTACAAGTGTTGGTGGAAGTTCCTTTTTAGATGGATCATGTATTTTTAAATCTAAAGAGGCTACTAATGAGTGAAGTTAGCCCTGTAAAGATGTATCGATGTGAAGAAGATCGAATGCACCTCATTGAAGATCTCAAATAATGGTACCATATGCAATTCTCCTCTATTCTTTGGATGTAAATCCATGCTACCTTTGTTGTGCTTATCTGATGACAAAGAGGACTCGATGGTTTACTGTAGAATGTCTTGAACAAGTAGGTTAACCTTAGACGTTGTTGTTTGACTTGATCTTGCTTCATGTCTAGCAATGAAGATCTTAATCCAATTCTCTTGGGAGTTGTCATCAATCAAGGAAACATAAAATTCATCTCCTAAAATTGGTGATCCTTAACAGATAACAAATTGGTGGCCTAGTGTTAGCGTACATTACATTGTAAATGGAGATCCTTCTAACTATTATGTTGTATTCTATTCCTATTTATTTCTCCCATTTGTGGGTGCTTAAAGGTATACATCTGAATACATTGTTCCATCTTTATCTCCTCATACCATCATTGGTATTAGAGCGGGGAGGGTAGAGCCTGTGTGCAAGGATTTGGAGTCTTTAAACAGAAGGTTGCTGGAGGTGGTTGACATAGCATGGAGATTGAGGTGAAAGAGTCAGTTCTCAGATGAGAGCTATCTTAACTCAGGTTGGAGGATAGATTGCTGGAGCGACCTGTTTGGAGTGTGAGTTGTAACCTTTGGCATGCATGGATACAACGTGAAACATGGATGTGACCTGTAGTTATCACAACTATTGACATACTTCTTGGTGACAGTTTGTGTTGCAGTTTAGCATAAGACCATTGACCAAGGAGGAAGTCATGTCTTCCAAGGACTGTGTGGAAAATTAGTTTGACAACATATTTTGAAGAACCTGTTATGTTGAACTATAAGGATTATGTTGCTCATGCCCTGTTGTTGGCATTCGTTCAATATACTATGTATATGAGCAACAATATAAATTTGTGACATACTGGAAATTGGAATAGACCTGAACATTGTTGGATAAGAAGTGCCTTCATAAGCCTATTGAGTTCACTGTGTGCCACATTCAAGTACACAATGGAGTATAGTGAGAAGCAATATGAAACTAGAGAGTCAAAGGAAGGGTGAATTTAGCCTACTTCACCATTTTTTTCTCTTTAGTAGTTATTATGGACATTCACTTGGAAAAATAATCGGGGTTAAAATTTCATACATGGAAGGTGAAGATCCAAATGCAACTTATGCATAAAAACTTATGGGGTATAGTAGATGGGAAAGAGAAAAATACCCACCGACATCACCAAATTAGTAGAATGGAAGTGCAGAGATGATAAAGCAAAAGCCATTATTGGCCTTGCTCTCTCCGATTCTGAACTCCATCATGTTGATCTCAATAAATCTTCCAAGGACATGTGGGATAATTTAAATCAATTATTTGGAGAGAAAGTAGTGAACGCGAAGTTTTCCCTAAAACTTTAGTTATATAGATTCAAAATGGAAGAAAGCATTTCTATGTCTAGTCACATTAATAATCTTCGGTCTCTGCTCCGAAAACTAGTAGAAGTCAAAGCTTTGATAGAAGACGAGGATGCCAAAGCTATCCTATTAAATAGTCTATCTTCCAAATACAACAATGTTGTTTTTACTCTCAGTCAAATTTAGTTTAAATCTCTAGATGACATGATTGCGGCTCTTCTCACAGAGGAAAATCACATAACTGACGATGCTGCAGAAGGTGATACTCAACAAGTAAGTGCACTTTATTCCACAAACATAAAATTTCACAGGAGATTAGATAAAAATAAACAAAGGCCTAAACAAGAGATTGAATGCCACTATTGTCAGAAGAAAGGTCATACAATGTGGAACTATCATATCTGAGCAAGAGATGTTCTACAAGGAAATATAAAACACAATGGAGCTAATACTGCTCATATAGAAGATCCACAAGATTCTGACGAGAGTGAGGAAGTTGTTGATGAGATTGGACTTCACGTCATCTCTAGTATTGTAAGCAGCAATACAGGAGGACGGAGGATAACGGAGGCTGGAGGAGATCCAGTGACCTCTTGCAAGCCGCAAGCGACAAGGCCGCTGACAGATATTGTGGCGAAGTAAGGTATTGAGGACCAATTCCTCAATTTTTGGCTTGTTTATTTCAGTTTTGTTTTGTGTTGTTCCTGTTGTTTTGTTTTCAATAAAGTACAGATGATATGCACAATTTCCTATGTGGGACCTCCTAAATTGAAGAGCGTCGTGGGGAACAGAAAAGATCACTGAAAGCAACACATGGTACTTCACCCTGGGTTCATGGTAATCCTGTAAAACCACCGAGGTATCATCCTCTTGGGTTTGTGGTACGCCTGTAAAACCACCAAGGTAAAATCCTCTTGGTTCGTGGTAAGCCTGTAAAACCACCGAGGTGAATAGTCAGAAAAGTGTTCTTGTCCCTCTAGGTTTCTGGTCAACCTTAGAAAAACCATGTGGATCGAGACCATGTAGGCACATGCTCGTGTGAAGACCCTCTTTGCGGTGTTCTCATTTAGGGGGGACATCCAGTATTAGGAAATGTAAGTTTTTACAAACAATGTAATAAGGGGGGAATGTTAGCATAATTTGTTATTCCATTGTCGGTTGTGGTAACTGTATACAACCATCTATGCTTTGTATTTATCCCCATTCATTGAGACTACATAATGTAGAAGATCAATGAATATTATTTGATTATTTCTGTTATATCTGCCAAGATGTAAAGGTATTTTCTGTCTTGTTCCATCTGACCCTTATACCATCAGTTCAAAGTTTGGAAATGGTGCTGGTATTGTTCTGATTTCTCCAAGACATGAAGAATTTTTTTTGTCTTTGAAACTCAACTTTGAATGCACTAACAACATTGCTAAATATGAAGCACTGTTATTGGGTTTGGAATTGCATGGAAACATGGTGTAAAAGATATCATTTTCAAAGGAGATTCAGAACTGATTGTCAATTAGATTAGAAAATTGTATGCTACTAAAAATCAGGGAATGAAACAATACAAGCATGCAGTCTGGGATTTGATTGAAATGTTTGACTCATTTAATATTTTGCACCATGATAGAAATTTTAATGTTGTTGCAGACAAGTTAGCAGTGCTAGGATCCAAATTTGGAAATTATACAGTATCTCTATTTTGTGAGTATGATGTTGAAATACTAACGAGGCCATCTGTCCTTGACAACGTTAAAAATTGGCAAGTTTATCGATGATGATGCCTAGGTGAAATGGTTTTTCCTGAACCAAGGTGAGTTTGCTGACCAAAATATAGATTGGGAACCAATGGTGTGTGTTGTTGAAGGAAAGGAAACTTTATTTTGGAAAGACATCATCCAGCTGAGGGCAAACACGATTCCTAGAGGTTTGGTGGCACTTGAATCAAACTTTGATAATGTTGATTACATTATTAACCGAAGTATGTCAGTTTCAAGAGATGTGGAAGAGCACGACCTCGACACAAAGGAAAAACCACGTAAAATTTGGTTAGGAAGTAATCTGAGCAAGGAAGAGAAGCAGTCCTATGTTTAATTGTTGAAGAAATATCAAGACTGCCTAGCTTGGTCTTACTCTGAGTTGAAGGCATATAACGAAGATTTGTTCCAACATGAAATTCCTCTTGAATCTAATGCCAAGCCTATCAGATAAAAATAGAGGCTGATCAATCTGCTCCTTTCTTTGAAGATGCAAGAAGAATTGAAGAAGTTAAGGGATGGAGGGATCATTCAACCCACAAAGTACTCATCTTGGGTTGCAAATTTAGTACCTGTGATAAAAAATAATGGTGATATTGTTAGCATTAGTTAGTTTTAATACATTTTTGTTTGTTATGTATTTGATGGAAAGTTATAACTATCCTCCTTCCTCCCACAGGCGTTATATTTGAGGCTCTGCTCATTTTTTTATGCATTGAATGAAAATCATTCTTGTCTCTACCATCATTGGTATCAGAGCCCCTCTTTCTTCCCTCGGTGTGCATGGTATCTGGAGTTAGTTTTTGAAGTGGAGAATGATCATTGGCTCAGCAGAAGTGACCTGGTTTGGGCATCAACCTGCACAGACCCACATGAAGAAGAAGGTGGTGTAGCATAGATTTAGATAGGAGAAGAGTTCTTGAAAGCTAAATGTCTGATGAATGTTGAGGTTGCACTAATTCTGGAGAAAAAAATAAAAAATTGATCAGCTTCAGCAGGCATCTGAAGACGCTTCATCTCAAGTGTCTCAAGTGTTTGAGAGATCTTTGCATTATGTGACATGGTTCAGTTGTTACAAAAATCCAGATGCCATGAAACGAGTTCGAGACGTGTTGAGCAGACATGCATTGAGTGAGTTTGAGCTTTTTGTGATTGACAATCTTTGCCCTGACACCGCAGAAGAGGCTAAAACTATGGTTCCATCTCTTAAACATAAGGGCCATGGGTTGGATGATGAAAATATTGATAAAATACTTAGTGATCTTGCCTTGATAAGAAAGTTTTAGTAAGATAATCTATATGCTCTGCCATGTGTACACCATTCGTTGGTGTCAATGATGGATGTGCTTCCACATTGTTGACAAACGCCTTAGGAATTTAGGAATTCTTTGAATTTCATGGAAAAAGTTAATCTTTTGTTTGGTGTAAAGGAGTACGGAGGACAACGGAGGCTGGAGGAAATACAACGACCTCTTGGAAGCCAAAAGCGATGAGGCCTCATACAGATATTGTGGCAAATAAGGTATTGAGGACCAAAATCCTCAATTTTTGGTTTGTGTTTATTTCAGTTTCTGTTTTGTTCCGTGTTCTATTATTTTGTGATCGGATGCTAAAAATGGATTATTCTGAAGCATAGTTGTTTGCTAATGGTTCTTCATTTTGAATTGATCCTCTGAGTGACGTGCTTCAAAAAGACGATGGTTCACTTGTGAATATGTTCACTTGCAACATGAACCATGTGCAACAAGGTCTAAGTGGCGAGATCCAATCGATAGCATGTTTCTTGATGCAATTTCTTTCTCAGTATTCATATTTCACATTATGGGCGAAAACGACTTAGTCAAGGGCAACATCCAATGGCAGTGATTTGTTTCCTTTAATGTTGAAGATTGGCTAAACGACAATCGACATCAGTGGCTACAACTAAGAATCTGATTGCTATGATTCTTAGAAGTGAATGTGGAATATTTGTTAGTATTGTTTGTTGTTTTCCTATGTTGTTTGGTTGTTCAATAAAGTGAAGATGTGTTAGCAGTATTAATGCATTGTTTAGTTGTGTTAGTTATGATTTGGGTCGGTCAGTTATCCTAGCCTTCGTGGCTCTTAAAATCCGGACGGTTCCCCTGCAACCGTTCTGGACTATTTGTATTTATTTGTTGTTTGTATTGTATTTTAATTAAGGCATTGAATTGTTTTCTATTCTCTTTCGTGCCTTCAGTGGTATCAGAGCTAGTTTCACTCCTTGACATGCGTGAAAAGAATTGAATTTTTGGCAGTTTACTCTGAAATAAAGCATGGAGGTTTTGCAAACCTGCGTGTTTATTGAAATTCATTCCCAGTGACTTGATCCAGAGCATGAAGGATTAGAAAAGACCTGTGTGGAAGTTTGAGGAGTTTTTGGCGCACCAGCCTGCGTATAGATCTGCTGTTAGTGCATTGTAAAGGGGTAATTTTCATGTTTTTTTCTTTTTAATTGTTAATTCCCTACCAGTTCTCTCTCGCAATCTAACGATTGAGCTACCCAACAATTGTTCAACTTTGATATTAGCTGATGATGGCATAGGTTCAACTTCCGCTAGAGGATGCAAAAAATGATGTGAGGAAGTATGATGAGGAGCGCGGGGAGTTTGCAGGGTTTGGCTGTGCTAATAGAAAGGTGCAAGTTATATAATAGATCAATCATGATGGTGAGATCAACAAAGCACACTATATGCCACAGAATCCTTTTATAATTGCTACCAAAACTGTTAGTGAAGAATTTTTTATGTTTGACTACAAGTTGCAACTTGGTGAAATTATTACCACCATTCTTGCTATCGGTTTTAATGTTGAAATTGTGGAGTACAAGAATATCAGCTTCACTGTTTGGGATGTTGGGGGCCAAGAAAAATAAAAAATAAAAAAAATCCAACCACTGCAGAGACATTACTTTCAGAATACTCTGGAGCCTTAAAGACATATCTGCTAATTAAGTAACAACATACAGGAGGACAGAGGACAACGAAGGTTGGAGGAAATCCAGTGACCTCTTGCAAGCTGCAAACGATGACGCCGCTATCAGATATTGTGGCGAAGTAGATATTGAGGACCTATTCCTCAATTTTTGGTTTGTGTTTATTTTAGTTTCTGTTTTGTTTGGTGTTTATTTCACATTATGAGTGAAAATGACTTAGTCAAGGGCAACATTCAGTGGCAGTGATTTGTTTCCTTTGCTGTTGAAGATTGGCTAAATGACGATCGACATCAGTGGCTACAACTGAGAACATATTTTCTACAATTCTTAGAAGTGAATGTGGAATATTTGTTAATGTTGTTGTTGTTTTCCTGTGTTGTGTGGTTGTTCAATAAAGTACAAATGATATGGAATTTCCTATGTGGGACCCCCTAATTGAAGAGTGTTGTGGGGAAAATAAAAACACTAAAATCAATGCATGGTACTCACCCTGGGTTCGTGGTAATCCTGTAAAATCATCAAGGTATAATCCTCTTGGTTCGTGGTAATCCTGTAAAACCAATGAGGTGAACAGTCGGAAAGTTTTCTTGTCCCTCTAGGTTTATGGTCAACCTTAGAAAAACCATGTGAGACCATGTAGGCACATGCTCGTGTGAAGACCCTCTTTGCGGTGTTCTCATTAAGGGGGGACATCCAGTATCAGGAAATGTATGTTTGTACAAACAATGTAATAAGGGGGGGAATGTTAGCAATATTAATCCATTGTTTAGTTGTGTCAGTTATGATTTGGGTCAGTCAGTTATCCCTACCTTCATGGCTCTTAAACTCTTGATGGTTCCCCTGTAACCATTCTGGACTGGTTGTATTTATTTGTTGTTTGTATTGTATTTTAATTAAGGCATTGAATCATTTTCTATTCTCTTTCGTGCCTTCAAGATGGTGCATAGTTTCCTGTTTGGGACCTCCAAACTAAAGAGCATCATGGGGAGCAGAAAAGCACTGAAAGCAGTGGATGGTACTCACACTAGGTTTGTGGTAAACCTGTAAAACCACCGAGGTAAAATCCTCTTGGTTCGTGGTAAACCTGTAAAAACTGACGAGGTATCATCCTCTTGGTCCATGTGGTAATCATGTAAAACCACCGAGGTGAACAGTCAGAAAGTGCTCCTGCCCCTCTAGGTTTATGGTCAACCTTAGAAAAACCATGTGTATCGAGACCATGTAGGCACATGCTAGTGTGAAGCCCCTCTTTGCGATGTTCTCATTAAAGGGGGGGACATCTCAGTATCAGGAAATGTATGTTTTTATGAACAATGTAATAAGGGGGGGCAGATTTTAGCATTAATTAGTTTTAATTCATTGTTGTTTGTCATGTATTTTATGGACGGTTATAACTGTCCTCCTTCCTCCCGCAGGCTTTATATTTGAGGCTCTACTCATTTGTTTTATGCATTGAATGAAAATCACTCTTGTCTCTGCCATCAGGTATAAGGTTGTTCATAGACTTTAGGAACTTGAATAAAGCATCATTGAAAGATAATTACCCTCTGTCAAACATGGAGAATATGCTACAATTGGTAACCGGTTCTGAATTGTTAACCACTTTCTGATTGTTTCTCTGGCTATAATCAAGTTGTTGTGAAGGATTCAAAAAGAATAAATACTTCCTTTACAACCCCTTGGGGAACATATGTATATGTCAGAATGCCTTTCGGTCTAATGAATGTTGGAGCCACTTTCCAAAGAGCAATGTATGTAGCTTTTTATGGCTATATTAATGATTTCATTGTTGTATATCAAGATGATGTGACTGTTTTCTCTAGGAAAATGAGTGACCACCTGCAACACTTAGAAAAAACGTTGTTAAGGTGTAGAGAGTATGGCATATCATTGAATCCCAAGAAGTACAATTTTGGAGTGAGAAAGGCAAAGTTGCTTGGTCACATTGTATCAAAGGAAGGGGTCATGATCTATCCCGAGAGAGTGGAAGCCATCAACAATGTTCCAATTCTAAGAACTAAGAAGGGAGTTCAAAACTTAATTTGGAAAAATAAACTTTATCAGAAGATTTGTGTCTAACTTTGCTGAGATGACCATCCCCATTACTAGCATGCTGAAGAAGGACCAAGTTATCAAATGGGAAGAAACTTCCATTCAAGCTTTCAATGGGATCAAAGAAGCATTAAAGCATATCCAATGTGTTTTGGTAGCTCCAAATTACAGGAATCCTTTTCAAATGTTTTATTTTTCTTTAGAAAACACCATTGCATATATCTTGTTGCAGAAGGATGATGAAGGGGCTGAGGGACCAATTTCCTTTTTTAGTAAGGCATTGCAAGGAGCTGAGTTGAAGTACACCATCTTGGAGAAGCAAACATTTACCTTAGTGAAAGCAAAAAAGGTTTTTAGACCTTACATCTTGAGCTCTAAATCTTATTTCTTATGTTCCCCACACCATGGTGAAAGATATCTTATCAGAGATGGAGGTCTCAAGAAAAAGATTCAGCTTATGGCTAAACAAGTCTCAAGAATATGACATGGATATCCGAACCATGAAATTGATAAGAGGTTTGGGCCTAGCTAAGCTAATGGCTGAGAGAAACTTGTGAACTTTTGAGGTGAATGAAGTAGAAGGAGAAAGGGTGGATGTCCTTGAAAAGTTGGTCAGATATGAATGGTACAAAGATATAATTTTTTATCTTAGACATCTATGCTGCCCTAAACATTTGACTAAAAATAAGAAAAGAGCTCTAAAGTTAGCCTCCCAAAAATATGTCATTATTTATTTTGGGTTAGCTTGGAAGAACCCCGAGGGAGTGCTCTTGAGAAGCATCACTAATAGATGAGGCCCCCAAAATAATTTTTGATCTCCATGGAGGAGTTTGTGGGGGACATTTTTCTGGAAGAGTTACAACACATAAAATATTGAGGGCTAGTTATTGGTGGCCAACTTTTTTCAAGGATACAACTCTATTGGTTAAGAAATGTGAAATTTGCCAGCATTTTTTTGGAATACTGAAAGCTTCAGGTTCCCTTCATTTGCAATCTGTGTCAATTAAATCCCCATTTAAGAAATGGAAAATGTATTTCATTCGTTAGATTTTAGATCCTTCAGTGCTTGTCATAAATGGATTCTTGTAGCCACTAATTATTTCACTAAGTGGGTGGAAGAAATCCCCACCAAGAAAGCAACACACCAAGTTATCATGGACTTCATGATGAATCAAATCATATGCAGATTTAGAGTGCCGGCTAAGATTGTTGCTAATAATGCCATGAGTTTCAGAGCCAAACCTTTGGTGGCAATGTGCAAAGAGTATGGAATCAATTTGACATATGCTTCTAACTACAATTCCCAAAGAAATGGAAAAGCTGAGTCCAACAATAAAAACTTGTTGAAGATCATTAGAATAACCTTGGAGCTGAGCCAAAAGAAGTGGGGTGAGACAAATAAAGGTTTTTGTTTGGGATGACAGAATCATTGTCAAAGAGCCACTAGTAAAATCCCATTTGAGTTGGTATATGGAACTCAAGATTTTTTGCCCTTCATTTGCAATTGTCCTCATTTTAGTTTGTTCAACAAATTGAATATCAAGAAGTTAGTCCATATGATGCTCAAATCAATCAGATTATTGAGTTAGATGAAGAAATAAGGGCATCCCATCAGCGGCATGTGAAGTTTAGATCAAAAGTTGTTGAAGTTATTTCATAAAAAATTACTCCAAGAGATTTTAGTGTGGGAGATCTTGTCTTATTATGGGACAACAGGCACGAGGATAAGGGTAAACATGGAAAGTTTTATGTATTATGAATGGGCCCTTATTCAAAATTGACATTCGAATTGGTGAACATACCTTCTTCTTAAAAGACCTAGATGGGGAATCGCTTGAGTTTCTTGTTAATGGCAGGCATTTGAAATATTTCCTTCATTGATTTCTCAGAATCATGGCGCACACCATTGTAAGAATGTATAGTCATTTCCCCATGTTTTCTACTTTTGTGTTTTTCTGTTTTGTTTTATCTTGGTACTTAAAAGTTGTTTTGTTGGTTTCTTGGTTCGTCCTTAGGGGAGTTCGTTATTATTGTTCTACTTTGCAAACTTAATAACTTTGAATCCATTTCCTAATGGTTTACTTTTAAAACTTGGTGTGCTAATTGTTCTTGTGGCACTCATAGGGAGTGCCCATCCCCGAGTTAGAGCCGATGTTGGTGCTTAATTTGGTCTTGCCCCGTTTGTCCTTGAAATTCTTCATTTTGCAGGATCTGTCGTCTATCCTATCTCCCAGTGTCGATACATGAAAACATTTTCCTCCATTTTCTTTCCATAATCAGTCCCTTCTTTTGGTCGAGGATCACATTAATTCTAGACTTTGTTTTCCGTTCATCTGTCCATTTGAAAGAATTTGTAACTTGGGCATAAAATCAGGTTTTTTCATCTTCCTTCCATTTTTCCGCATGGTCACGTTTTGTTTTCCCTGTCAATTTTTGTCCCAATATCTATGGAAACATGATTGGATGCGGCATTGGAGGATCACATTTTGGCCTTATATCATTTCCAAATTCTCTTTCCTTGAAGAAGGATTCATTTTCGAGCGCAAATGGTGATTTTCCTGCATTTTATGATTTGACGGGTGTATTTTTCCCGGTCAAATTGACATCTTAGCATCTATGGAAATGTGGCCCTTTCTAGTTGGATGCAACTCAGAGGGGCACTTTAAAACTCTAAGGCCCACTTTAACTCAAAACTTGTCCACGTGGGGAGCCTGCGCTTGTTTGGGGTGTCCATTTTTGGGCAACATATCCAAAGAGCACCATGAAGACACGTGGAAGTTTCTTCTCACTCTACCCTTACTTGGACTTTTCAATGGCCAAGGAAAAATATCTTGGATCCTATACACATGGCACTTTCCAACTGGTTCCTTTTATACTGAGACTTTTCAAAGGCCAAAAGGTGTTTTTCTTGGGCCCAGGGCACATGGATGGCCCGAGCTTGTTTGGAGACTTTCCTCTTTACCTCGCCTTTGCAGTTGCACTAAGGAAACACATGGATGGCTCTAATATAAATTTGAGAAGGGTGGAATCAACAATTGATGTGCATTACCATCTGCCTTTCCACCATTTTTGCTCCGAGACACATGGAAATGTGAATACACACTATTTTTCATCGTTTATGGTGTAATTCCTTGTCACTTTTTGCATGCAAAGTGAAATTGAATGGATCCCAGAGCATTAATTCATGAGTCCAAGGACTGTATAGACTCATATTTTGAAGACTAAAGTGGCTCGGGCACTTGTAAAAAGGTGAATTACTAGAGAAGCTGGACGCAGAGTAGAGTTACAGATGGAAGAGAGGGAAAATGATGAAATGATGGATGTTGCAGGTGTAAAAGATGAAAAAGTTATTGCCTCTAGAGCAAAAAGGATTACTTGTTAGATCCAGCTGTACAGAGCCACCTGAAAATGATTAAAATGGGGATTTCTTGCATGAAAAAATTAGAAGGATTTAAAGGACTATCAATAAGGTTGTGGCATGGCATCCTAGTCATTATTCAAGAATTTGAGAAACGTGATCAGATCATAATTGGTCAACCTGGAAGCTGCGTGTGTGAATATGTTAAACGTCACTTTCTGTGAAAAATTGATAACAAGCAAAGGATTCATCGAATATTCTTCTTTTTGGGGGAAAATTTGGGATGAGTGAGCAAATGAATTATATAAATGCAATGAGAATACTCTTGAAAATGGTTGGGGGTTGAATTTCTAAGAGAAAATTTGAGAGAGCCCATCTTATTGAGAGACCACTATGAGAAACCTGTTAATTTCCTATGTTTTAGATTTTAATCACGTCAAGTTGGTTACGAGTGTACAACCATTGACAAGCTCTGAGAATGTTCAAAGAAACTTTCCCCTTCTGATGAATCTAATCAATTTCGAGTTAATCTATGTCAATCTTGTAGCAATTTGTGTCTGCTTTGTTTCATAATGTCTACAAGTGGTTTTCTTATTCCTACTACAATCTTGTGTTAAAGTCCCTCCGAATCACACAGGCTCTTGTCCCTGTGACAATTTAGTGGCATTTTCAATTTCATTTCAAGAAGAGCCTTCCTCCTGTGATGATATAAACAATTTAAAATCACTTCACTATCATTTGTTGATAAAGATTGTCTGTAAGCCTTTGAGTGTATCTTAGGCATGAAGAACCAAGGGTCTTTGATGTTTTTTTTAGTCTTTAGCTCGAGCCTTCATGTTAAATTCTTGGATATTGTGTGAAATCATGAAAATTTGGGCCTCCATTGATGCACGCACACCTTCTGGTTGAAGGAATATGATAGCTATCCCAAAGCTTTCTGTCATTTAGCTTTCCAAATTGTTGTGAAGTCTCTCAAAGATCTAGCATAATCAATTTTATCCTACTTAATCTCCCACCAAAATGATCCAAAACAATGAATCCATCCTAAACTACCCTTGTTTACCCTATATGTCCACGAATGAAAAAATTCTACTGCCAAAATATGCAGAAGCAATCTGGATCCCCTAATGCCTTCAGTAACCTTAGCCCTATTTAGGAAATATCACCATTATTTAGAAGTGACAAATTGTGAGAGTTAAATTGTGGTGCATTGATTATATTTTCTCAGGTTCTCCTTTCAAATTTGTGTAAATAAGGACATCTCCATTCTCCTTCATCAACAGAGGTTACAAAATGGGTCCTCTCACCCTAGTCAAAAGGCACGGCCTAAAGCAGTGAGGATAGATCAAATCCTTAATGAAGGTGCTATCCATTTCTCTGATGCCCGAGTGATAAAGAGTCAGACAAATCCCCTCCCCAGCTACAAAAAGACTCATAATATCATATGTATGTCTCTCAATGTCCTGCTAAATCTTTGATGTTGCTCGATCTCCAGGGGAGAATCAATTTGGATACCAACAGAACATAAGTAAATAAATATAAATGGGTATAATATATTGCTAATGATATGGGGAGCTTATATATTTGATTAATTAATTGAGTAAGGATGGGGATGATGAGGGGTGTAGATTTTATATGAATTGGTATATGGATTAGATGTGATAATTAAGCAGGTCTAGCGGACTCTGACACGATGAATATTAAACTTAGGATAAATTATTTTCATAATATGGTGTGATTAAATAGAGTGATAAATATATGATTTTCATAAGAATTATATGATGTGGTGAGTGTATGGATTTATGTAAGAAATAATGGTATGGCAAAAAAATGAGTGTGCAAAATTGGAGTGTCTACACATGTGTGTGTTGGATCTATGCCTATGACATAATTTTTTAAAATTATTTGTTATGTGTACTGCATGTTTTTTTTTCATGGTGGAATTAGATGTCTTGTGATGTGATATAGTCATGAAAGTATGTAGTTATATGTCCTATGGACCATTAGTTTTGTCTTTAGTCCTTGCATGGAATCTTGAGGCAAATTACTGTTGGATACCCACAAACATAAAACAATTGAAATTAGAAGCAATGAATATTAAGATATTGGTATTAAGAAATACTGTAAAGGAAAAATACTAATTAAGTAATAAAGTAAAATATAAGTACCAATCTTCATAAAACATAAAAATTTAAGATATTGCCAAATTTAGTCTACTTCTATGTGGTCACATTCTAAAGACAAGTAGTTTTGTTAAACATCAGGTATCATTATTGACTTTATTACCTATGTATCCTTTGAGCTTTTTTGATGTGTCGCATTGTGGATGATTCTCCTAAAATAGGAGTGAAATGTAGTGTCTAACAAAAAAATGTTAAAAAAAAATGATGAATGCACGGGTTGGTGGGTGAGTAAAATAAGCGAGCTATTTTAGTGGTGGTAGGAAGAGGGGACATCAACAGGTATGGGTTGTCATTACAACAGGTGGCCTATAGACCTGTTATTTTCGTGGCATAGTAATCTAAGAACATTATTTGATACCTGAGGCATTAACCACATTCAAACCCAAGTTATCATTGAAATTTAGTAGTGAGAAGATAGTTGTAACATACAAAATGTGATATGGGTCTGTGATAAACAGACATCTTACCAATATCCATCCTCAATTAGTCCCATCGTAGGTTAAATCAGCCCTGAGATTGGAGATAAAAAATTAACCCAAATATCTCTCCATTTTACTACACCCAAATTGAACGATCTAGATCTGTGTTTGTATTCAAGCGGGATCAATTTTCTTTAAGAGGAAATTTCTGCTTGGTGTTGTTTTATCATTTAAAGGCTGCATGAGGATGTAGAAGCCTTCAAAGGTACAAGAATAGTTTGAAAAAATGCTTCAACAAGGTGTCATCTCAAGGAATGTGTTGATTGCATGATGGGGTTTTTCAAAGGAAATGTGTGGTTTCTATGGAACTAAACTAAATGGAGCTCTCATCATTAGCCATTTAAAAATTAGTCCCATTTTTGGTTACAACATTGTTGTGTATGGAGATAAATTTGTAATTCTAATGTCTCCTTTTTCTATTAAATACAAACTGATTGATCTAGATCTATTTTTATATCTGAATTAGGTTCAAATATCCTTAAGAGGGCAATGTTTTCTGTCGATATTCCATTTTTTTATAAAGAAGAAGAAGAAGATTGAGGTTTAGGGACACATTCTTCAGGGAATAATGGATAAGTCGTATGGATTTACCTTCTTCTACTTTTGTGTTCCTGTGCTATGTACACAACAACCTTTGCAGCACCATCCTCTGGTATACATGCCTACCACTTCCTTCCTACTCCTTATATTTATTTTGTTTAAAGGTTGTATTTTCTAAGAATTTTAAAGTGCATTTCCTTTTTTCCCATTTATATGTGTCTGTAAGATTTATCATCTCCCTCCCTCCTCAATGAAACATTTGTTTGTTATTTCTCAGTCTTCTCCTTTGGGCGCTCCATTTAACTCAGTGAGACTAAGTTTGGTAGCCTTGGAACTGAGTGTGGTAGTTTCAGAATAATATAAATTTTCCTTTCATCAAAGAAACATGGAAATTTATAATTATATACATATATATTTAATGTATTGTAGGATTCCTGATAAACAAGTATGCAAAAAAATAGAAGCAAGCTCAAAGGCACATGATTGGTTGGAAAACAAGCGTTAAAGAGATATGGTCTCATGAAGTGTATTGATGGTTATTTATACAAAACATCTATTTGTTAAATAGGAATTTTATTGAAATAAATGTGTGTGGAAATGGACGTATGAAGCATATGTAAAAAATTTAGAACCCTGTAAGAAAGTGTAAAGTGTGTGTACATATATTGTTCGCTACCACAGTGAGCACCCTCCAGATATGTGCCAATAGGAGCTTGAGAAAAATATGGAATTCCTTTAATGTAAAAAAGGGAAGCTTTCAGCAAGCATATTAACAGTTTGATAAAATTCCATAGGGTTTGGAGACCTTTGTGGTTGTTAGGAATAAATGAAAAGACACTAAAACCATTCGATTAGATGCATTGAAGAGACATTCTCTTATGTCTTGTGTTAGTGGAAAGAGACACACAAAGTGCAGCTTTGAAAATAAAAGGGAATCACACTAATCAAAGTACAACTAGCAAGTACATCACCAAACTCTGCAATGGTGCAGGATAGTATTTCCAGGCGTGGTCTCCTTTCCTTCATCTTTTATAATTTTTGTATAATTTGGTTCTTCATTTACAATATAATAGAAATATCAAACTATTAGGTACTTAAACAATTGGATATTCTAACCCAAATGATAGTGTGAAACAATAAAACTCCACCTTATGATTTATATATTTTTATTATTGATAACAGGTTTTGAGGGGACCTTACCCCGAGGTACAAAACCACCTAACAACCAGATACAACAAGGAAGATACAAAAGAGAAAGAACTCAATAGCTAGATATAAAAAGGGTACATAAGTTGTTATAAGACCAATGGGGACCACACCCCAAAAACAGAAACCTTGTGCAGCAAAATGCAACATTTAACACAGCAAGGTAGTAATAACACATGATCTGTACAACCACAAGACAGTTGCACAAGTGTGAAAAAATGAGGTAAGAACAATGACTTTATTGGATTTTTTCTTGTTTTGAACCGTGTTCCACCTGTGAGAAACCTCCATAACACGCAGAAAAATTTCCAGTGCTTCAATCAGTAGATATGTATTGTTTTCCGAAGGAAAAGGAGGTGGGATATTTTCCATGGCTGCTATGCTAGTGGATGAAGACACATTTTCAAATTTATTGCCAACATTCTGAACGTTGTCTCCATCCATTAGGATTTCCTGAAGAGGAGATCCAGGAACTTCCTCTAAGTCATCGCATGAGTCCACATCACCCTTATTTGATTTGGAATGATCGACTGAATCGACATTAGAGTCTAATTTCTCCTTGGCATCAAAAACCATACGCTCTGGGAGGGCATCTTTCCACCATCTTTTTTTTTAGTTTGGAACTTTTCCTTCCTACAATAAGTAGGAGTGTGACCTAAATAGAAACATCTTATACATCTTAAAGTTAAACCTTTGTAGTCTAAATGCTGAGACCATGTTCTATTTTGCACTTTAAGAAAAAATGCTTGCAAGAAGGTTTTTAGAGGTATCCAATTCAACTAAGATCCTGACATATGTAGTGTGGGTGAAGACAGAATTTTGAGAGTTAATATAAAGTATATGGCCTAGAACATTGCCAATGGAAATAAGACTACTGACTACCACGACTCCCAAAATATCAAGGGTAAATCAGACAACCTAATCCAAACAGGCTTCTAGGAAAAAGATTCTATGAGTGGGTTAACAAAGGGAAACTAGGGTTTTATTGTAATGCCCACTTCCCTACGACACTTAGTTGATTATCATTTTGAGTTATGCAGACTTTGGATATGGACATGACTTATACTTATGTTGATTAGCATGATGTTTTGTGACCAGATGCATTTAGATTATGGTTGGTATTTTGTCTTCAGTATGATCTACACTGACTCATAGATAGACTATTGGATACTGATGTTATTTTTATATGGATATATTGCATGTGTTCTAACATTGGATTTCTTCACCGTGATGAGTAAAATGTAGTTGTTGAATTTACATTACTATAATTTCGGATAATGATGAAATGCATAATTAAGTTGTGAATTTAGACCTAGAATAATGGATAATTGAATTACGTATAGATGTTAATAAATTTCATGCATATGATTATTTTGGACATTTTGACATGGCCGCAAGGCCGAAGGAGGTATTTTGTATTTTTGCAGGAAACACAACATGATCACAACCATGAGGGGAGATTGGGAAACCAAACACAACAGAATGTCGGGTGGTTACAACATTTGGTCGTCAAGGCAACTAGTAAATTGTATTGTGTTACCTTTATTCTTTTATGTGTTAAGAAAATTTCCATGAGGGGGAAATTTTTCTAATGTGACCAAGGGGGTAAGAATTTTAATTACTTGTTTTAACTTACTTTAGTAGGTGATTTTATTTGTGATATTTCTTTTTTAAAATTACTTTGCTAAGTGTGTTTAGATTAATGTAATATCTTGTTTTAATTTTTAAGTTTTGGAGGGAAGTCAAGTTGGTGTAATTAATTTTGATGGTCGGCTCCTTGAGCCTTGTGTTTCCTCTTGTATTAAATACTTGTTTTGAGTGTTGACCACTCCAAATCTTTTGAATCTCGAATTTGAAATGTAGGGTAACTTTGGGGGACATGTGGGAAAAGTTGAACTTGTCCCACACTTCCCAAAACCCCTTACCAACCATATCTATGGGTTGGGAATTCAAAAAGGGGATTATTTATTGTTTTGGGAAGGGAAAGATGACTTTGGAGTGCACTTTTCTTCATTTTGCATTTATTTGTGCCTTGAGACACATGGGAAGGGATGGATGTGGAAGAGAGTTGTCATTCAACCCAACCACCCATTTATGGTGTTTTGGGATTTGAGTTGACTAAAGGGAGGTGGTCTTGAGGATGTGTGATGTGGCATCCTATGACAAGGAGCCACATCACCCTCACTCTTCCTCTTGTCTATTTATGGAAATTTCCTCTCTTGTTGAGGTGGGTTGGAGTTTTGTTTTTGTTTTGTTGAAGAGTTCTCTTTTGTTATTTTTGGGGAGAGAAAAGAATTGGGAGAAAGAGAAAAAGAGAGTGCTTGGACTTGCATGCTTGGATTGTTTTAGAGGGAGATTGGACAAATTTCTTGGTTTAGGCTTCTCCAATGGAGCAGGTAGGAAACCTTCTCCTTTGTTTTGCTTTCATATTATTGTTGCTTCTATGCTAAATTTGTGAATAATGCATGTTTACTTTTGTGTATTGTGAAAAATGGATAGAATGCTTATTGTGTAGTATAGGAGAGGTCTATGGGAATACTCATGAGGGAGGCATAACAGTAGATTAGGATATTGTGGAGGGATTTTGAGAGGGATGCCCATCTTGGGTGAGAATTTTTACATTCTTACCTTGTTCTTGAAGGAGCCATAAGAGGAGGGGAAGGCATAAGAGTATAGGAGGAAAAAGGGGTACTTGAGGGAGGCATAAGAGTCATAGGGGCTTGAGTTTTATTGTGGAGGGTTTGGATGGGCATCTCATCTCAATTAGGAGGCATAAGGAAGACATTCCCATAAGTTCCTTCTCTTGTTGGCTTAGATGCAAGCCTTGTTGTGAAATGTTTGGTGTTATTTGTGTGTCTTTTGTTTCTTGTTTTTTTGCTTTGAATGTTGTGAAGAAATTGTATTGTGGAAGCAAGTATTGTTGCCTTGAGTGTAGGAGACCACCCTTCATGGTGTTGTGTTTGGGGCTCGGGGGTCAATGGAGGAGATTGCTTCTCTTCTCCATTGAGTTTTGGTTGGGAGGAGAGTGTTGCCTCTCCCCCTATATTGGTTGCGATTTGAAATACTTGAAACTTGGAGCATGGATGAAGAACACCTTGGAGCTTTGGAACCTTGTTGCTGACAATGTAAAACCACCATGTATTTACCACCTTGAGTGGAGGAAGAATGTAATATTACCTTGTATTTTAGCTTACATTATTGCAAATTTATTTCCACATGAAGTAGAGAGTGTTGTAACAAATGTTGAATGAAAGTTTTTTTTTGAATTCCAATAATAAGCATGTAATATAGATGGAATCAAAAGTTGAAAGGATGACAATCTATCTATTCTCCTTCTTACTTGACTTGGAACCTTTCATGAGTATGTCAATCTAGTTTACATGTTAGTAGATCTTGCCTTAAAACTTAATGGAAGTAATTTTGGAACCCTCTTGAAGGGTGTTGGGAATTTTTACAAAAATATATATTGAATTCTGTTTAATTACTTGAGAGTGATGTATTGGAAAGTGGTAAAAATTAGTACATTATCCTTTCTTTTATACTTGATGGAAAGAATTAAGTCTTCAAATGGTTTTTAGTATGACAATGAAACATTTTAGGCCCTAGCCCTCTTATATCTTTCTTTATTTATGGATCCATTATAAAATTATTAGCAAGTATAGAAGGAAATGAAATCAATTTATTCAAAACCCCCATGTAATGTCTATTAAAGATGGATAGAAGCAAATGTTGGTACAAATTCTTAGAAAAAGAAAATTACCAAGACTATATACACATGTCCTCAACATTTAAAGAGGAAACGAATGTTTAAATACTCCTCCTATCAAATCAATGCTAAAATTGTTAAATCATTATCAAGTCTTATTGCGATCAATATATTATCAATCTTTCCTTTATATTGCTAGGAGCATATTAAGACAAACGTTTTCCAAGTAGATGAAATTGAGGAGCCGTTGTTAGTATAGGCATATACTTTTTTTTTTGCTCTTTTCTTCATTTTGTTAGCAGTTGTGCTTCATGGATTTTCTGCCATGAAACAGACTCACCTCTACGTACGAGGAGCCCATAAAACTGCAGAAAGGAATAAGCTAAAATACTAAAAAAAAAAAAGAGAAAATCATACGTTCATGTTATATATAAAACAGTTAATATAATGATAGGTCTCGGTATAATTAGTTGTATGTTGAGATAGTAATAAAAATAACACACGCTGAATTGCTCTGTAATAGCAAAACAAATTGGGCTCTTGTATATTCTGATATGAAGCAAATCCACCTCTAGGAGTCTCTCTCCCACGGACTGCACCATGGGGCAGCTAAGAGGTCTGTAAAAAAAAAGAAGAAAACATGGCTTTACCTTCCTTCTGTCTCCTCATGACCCTCACACTGTCATTGTCCCTTGAATCGATTTGAGGCGAAATATCTTGTAGGTGAGCTCCAAATTTGAAGAAACATTCAATACTGAACCGTTGATAACAGTGGGTCAGGTCGCTGTTTCTCTTTCCCTTTTAATCACCCTTCACTGCTTCTCTATCGTTTCGATAGATGTCATAAAGGAAAATCCCAAAATTTGAGGATGCATTCGATACTGAACAACTAACAACATAGTTGGACGACCTGCCTTCTGGCGTGCTACCTCTACCTGACTGTCCACGCGCCTATGACCTCTGTTCTTTTCCTCCTTCTCTGCTTGCGCGGCCAAAGAGCTGATTCAACATGATCTCTCGACCTCCCTTCGGATCCGTGGCTTCTTATCCAACCATCTTTCCTTCCGCGCGGCCCGGGGCAGGGACAAAACGGGTTAGCACGCCTCTCCTTCTGGCCCGTGGTTTTATTTTACAACTACCATATTGTTTGCATGCGGCTAGGACTGTTTAGAAACAGCAGGCCGACCTTGTAGGAATTTTGATTTGCAAAATAAAGAGTATTCAATGAGGAGATGCGGCCAGATTTAGCGGAGATTGCACGTCAAATGGAGTTATTACTTTGCGGCAGGTGGCTGGAGCTACCCACTCCCAAACATGACTTTTTTTCCCCCCCGATTTGACTCTTGCTCCTTTATATCAAAAATTCAAATTTATGTTAAACATGTAGAGTCATTTAAGTGTAAATTTTGATAACATTCATATTTAAAATATCGGCCGAATTGATTCTTACTCCTTTTATTTCAAATTTCAATGTATGTATAGGCATATAGATTTATTTGAGTATAAACATTGATAATATGTCTATATATATATATATATATATATATATATATATATATATATATATATATATATACCACTTAATTAAAAGTATCTAATCCCTTTTAAGGGATATCTAAGAACCTATCTTGAAAGTTTTCTAAGCGTCAACGAAATAGCGATATTTGTGTTATCCTGATAATATACCTCTGCAAATATATATATTAAGATATATAAAAAAAAACATCAATAAAATTATAATACATACATTACCCTGGTCACCTTCATCCTTTTATAAATTGGATCATAAAGTGAAAACGGGGTCAGCGGTCAATTACCCCTATGCAGTCTTGTATCACCATTCTTGAAACTCGAAATTTATCCGCTAAGGATAGAGACGAATACAACGAATATTGAAGTAAATCTCGAGCAGATGGAATTGCGACAATCTTGTAGTTTTAGTTTTGCGAGCGGAATACAAAGTAAAAGATTGAAGCTTATCTGTTTCCCAAGGTCAAGCAGGACTCAAAACTTGCAAATAAAATAATTTAAGCACGAACCTCTACCTTGCAAAAAAAAAAAAAAATTTGTCGCATTTCCGGGTTGCATGGTTGTGGCACACCGTCATCTTCGGCGTTGTCGTCTTTTTCGTAGTCACATTTTGGTATCAGAGCCAGGGATTCGAAGCTGGGACCCTTGGGCACACGCAGGAAAATGCAGAACAAGAAACTTTCAACTTAGTACAGAACTAACACTTTTAAAATATAAAGCCATAATGTTGATAATTATAGTAAACAACAAATTTTGAAAACTGACTCAAGACCTAGTACAATGAACTAACTCTCGCCTTGGTTTGTGCAGGAGGCGCGGATTAGGCGAGGGGTCTCTTCATATAGACCTAGACATACCACCGCCAGAGCAGGCCGTAGCAGCCCTTCTGCCCCAGATTTTACAGACACTCCAGGATGTCAATGCCGCTATACGCGGAGAGCCCTTGGGAGGACACCTTGCTAGACATAGTTTGGAGCCATCAGTAGATGCCCAGGCATCCCCTCGACACAGCGAGGAGCACAGAGCAGAGAATTTCCGTGCAGAGTCAGCTAGGGCAGAGTCACCACAGAGAGGACATGGGGACAGGATCTCAGGACATAGGGACAGGTCTCGGAGCCCTAGACAGAGGGAGGAGCATACAGAGAGATCTAGGAGTCGTCATACGTCAGCTGCAGACCATATCAGGGAGATCCTGAAGCTACGACCATCTCACTATTCAGGTGATACAGGTGGTTTTCAGGCAGAGGCCTGGTTGGTGAGCTTGAGCGGATGCTTCAAGCTCTGTCCTTGTAGTAGCAACACGAAAGCTTGTGTTGCGATCCATCTTCTGAAGGATGGAGCGGGAGTCTGGTGGAGGACCGAGGAGCAGAAGCTCCATGTTGACTTAGAGACGATTACCTGGGAGCTATTTGAGGAGCGTTTCAGGAGCAGGTATTTACCCAGGAGATTTGTTCAGCAGCGCATAGACGAGTTTCATGACCTCCGTCAGGCATCGATGACAGTAGCTGAGTATGAGAGTCGATTTCTGGACCTACTTCAGTACGTCGACTATATGCAGGATGAGCAGGTATGGATTCACAGGTTCATCCGAGGCCTGAACATGGATTTAGCTAGCGCAGTGCGCATTCACTACCCACAGACATTAGCAGAGGCCGTGGAGAAGGCCTATATTGCAGAGGAGACATGGGGGAAGACACAGCAGGCTAGAGACAGAGTTCGGAGCCGTATCCAGCAGATGCAGGATAGTAGGTCGAAGGGGTCAGTTCCTCCTCCACGGGGTGGACAGAGTTCAGGGCAAGCTTCATTTAGGCCACCACAGCAGCAGCAGACCCGCCCACCTTACCGACCTCCTCAGAGATTCGATGCACAGAGAGGACGTAGTATGGGGCCTCCTCCTAGGGGTCCCATCAGGACACAGGGTGCACCGAGAGCTCAGTCAGTAGGAGCTCGTCAGCAGAGACCTCAGCAGTCCATAGCCGGATCATCAGGATCTGTATCTCAGTCATCTAGAGTACCAGCTGGAGTTGCTTCCCACTGGAGAGGACCAGGCAGCTATTATGGTTGTGGAGTTGTTGGACATATTTGGAGAGATTTCCCGCATAACCCTACCAAGGGTAAGACAGAGCTCAGAGCCTACTGTTGGAGATATGGCACGGAGTCATCGGATCTATGCAGCGGTCGAGAACCGCCAGGCTGAGCATCAGAGTACTGTGATTGAGACGACAGGTAGTATTGGTGGTATTTCCACCTCTATATTATTTGATTCTGGTTCTTCTGATTCTTTCATTGCACCATCCTTAGTAGAGCATTGTAGGCTGGTGGCAGTTAGGCAGGGCCATAGTTGGGACGTTGAGATGGCTTCTGGAGCCAAGATTTCTGTAGACTCCTTAGTCAAGGAGTGTGTAGTGGATTTGGGACCCTTCACCACTACTTCTGATCTTCGGATCCTTCCATTAGGATCTTATGGCATCATTTTAGGCATAGATTGGTTGTCCGCCCACAGAGCTAGAGTGGATTGTTACCATAAGACTATTGCTTGCATTGATGATTTTGGGGCAGAGTTAGTGATATCAGGGGTTAAGAGACCCGTTTCTATTTCGCACCATCTCCGCTATGCAGCTTAAGCGGTGTGTGCGATGGGGTTGCCAGTTGTATGCTATTACAGTTAGTGACAGATCAGAGGATGAGTCAGGGGGACCTTCCCTCGATGATCATCCCATCTTATCAGAGTTCGCCGATGTGTTTCCAGGGGAGCTACCGGGATTACCTCCCCCACGTGAGATCGACTTTCATATAGATCTAGTTCCGGGCGCAGAGCCTATCTCACGAGCACCTTATCGGATGACCACTCCTGAGTTATGTGAGCTCAAGTTGCAGCTTGAGGGCCTTCTGGAGAAAGGCCTAATCCATCCTAGCGTATCCCCTTGGGGTGCACCAGTTATCTTCGTAAAGAAGAAGGATGGATCTCTTCGGTTGTGCATTGATTACCGTCAGCTGAATAAAGTAACGATCAAGAATTGTTACCCCCTTTCCACGCATTGATGATTTATTTGATCAGATGAAGGGGGCTACAGTTTTCTCTAAGATAGATCTTAAGTCAGGATACCATCAGCTCAGGATTGCGGAGATGGATATTCACAAGACAACTTTCCGCACGAGATATGGCCACTACGAGTTCACAGTGGTACCTTTCGGTTTGACGAATGCCCCCGCAGTGTTTATGAGTTTGATGAATGGGGTATTCAGGACCTTCCTTGATCGCTTCGTGCTCATCTTCCTTGATGACATTCTGATTTACTCACGCACACGTGAGGAGCACGAGGAGCACCTTCGCCAGGTTCTTCAGTGTCTTCGCGAGCAGCGCCTTTACGGGAACTTGGAGAAGTGTGCGTTCTTTCAGCCTGAGGTGCAGTATTTGGGCCACATCATTTCTGGGGAAGGTATCGCAGTCGATCCTTCCAAGATTCGAGCCATCATGGATTGGCCAGCACCCACTAGTGTGACCGAGGTGCGTAGTTTCATGGGTCTAGCAGGGTACTACAGAAGGTTTGTTCAGGACTTTTCTCGGATTGCGCACCCTATCACTTCTCTTCAGCGGAAAGGGAAGAAGTTTTTATGGTCAGATAGATGTGAGCAGGCCTTCAGTACACTGAAGGAATGCCTTACGAGAGCACCTATTCTTGCAGTGCCAGATCCTCATGGAGAGTTTTTCGTATGCACAGATGCTTCCTTGGCAGGACTTGGAGGAGTGTTAATGCAGGAGGGTAGAGTAGTTGCCTTTGAGTCCCGCAAACTCAAAGATTATGAGCTCAATTATCCGACCCATGACCTTGAGCTTGCAGCAGTAGTACATGCCTTAGTGCGGTGGAGACATTTTCTTCTTGGCCGGAGATTTACACTCAGGACTGATCACTTGAGCCTTCGCCACCTCTTCACGCAGCCCAATCTCAACGCTCGTCAGCGGCGTTGGATGGAGTTACTCTGTGAGTATGACATGGAGATAGAGCATGTGAAAGGGAAGGAGAATGTGGTTGCAGATGCCTTGAGTAGGCGGAGACATGTGGTCATGGCCACCTCAGTGGGCACAGATTTGCGGAGTAGGATCTTGCAGCAGCTTCCTCAGGATAGTTTCTACCTTGCAGCCAGAGCAGAGATTGAGTCTCAGAGACCCCTTGAGGGGAGATTTGATGGATTTTCATTAGAGACAGATGGTCTTCTCAGACACAGAGGTCGGATATATGTTCCTAGAGATGGAGGCTTGAGACATGACATTTTGACAGAGGCTCATCGTGCACCTTACTCAGCCCATCCCGGGGTGAAGAAGATGCACGCCACCTTGAGACAGTTGTACTTTTGGAGAGGACTTCGGAGAGACATAGCTTCATTTGTATCCCACTGTTTAGAGTGCCAGAGGGTGAAGGCCGAGCATCAGCATCCAGCTGGCCTTCTCTATCCTCACGCCATACCAGAGTGGAAGTGGGACACCATTTCGATGGATTTCATTGTTGGGTTGCCGACGTCGAGATACCACCACGACGCCATCATGGTCACAGTGGATAAATTGACGAAGGTAGCTCACTTTTCTCCAGTGAAGACCACCTATACAGCAAGTGTTGTGGCACGAGTATACCTTGATGAGATTGTCAGATTACATGGGATTCCGCGGAAGATCATTTGCGACCGCGACCCTTTGTACACCTCCCATTTCTGGACCACCATGCAGTATGCCCTCGGAACGAGGATTAATTTCAGCACAACTTATCACCCAGAGACCGATGGACAGACAGAGAGGGTGAATCAGATTTTGGAGGACATGCTCAGGATGTACGTGATGGATCATCAGTCGAGATGGGAGGAGTATCTGTATTTGGTGGAGTTTGCCTACAATAATAGTTTCCAGAGTTCTATAGGCATGGCTCCTTTTCAGGCATTATATGGCAGAGAGTGTAGGACACCTCTTAGTTGGGACAGGATTGAGGACAGGGTTTCCCTTGGACCAGCTTTATTACAGGATATGGAGCAGCAGGTTACCTTGATCAGACAGAGATTGCAGGAGGCACAGGATAGACAGAAGAAGTATGCAGACCAGCATAGGACAGATCACAGTTTCGAGGTAGGCACGAAGGTGTTTCTTCGTGTCAGACCGCATAAGAGCCCTATCCGTTATGGAAAAGGTTCTAAGCTTGCTCCTAGATTTGTGGGTCCCTTTGAGATCTTGGAGCACCTCGGCCCCTTAGCCTATCGTCTAGCACTGCCACCTAGCTTATCGCGCATCCATGATGTATTTCACGTTTCTGTGCTTAGGAGATATGTTTCTGATCCTTCTCATGTGCTAGATTGGACTGCATTGCAGGTGCAGGATCAGGGGCAGGTGATGGTGGAGCCCGTGCGCATTTTAGATCGCAGGACCCTGGGCCTTCGCGGCAGAGAGATTGATCAGGTTCGGGTCCAATGGGACAGGTACGATGAGACTGCTGCTACTTGGGAGGATGCTACATCATTGCGAGCTCAGTTTCCACACTTATTTCAGTGACTTCCAGGAGGAAGTCTAGTCTAAGGGGAGGGGGATGTAATGCCCACTTCCCTACGACACTTAGTTGATTATCATTTTGAGTTATGCAGACTTTGGATATGGACATGACTTATACTTATGTTGATTAGCATGATGTTTTGTGACTAGATGCATTTGGATTATGATTGGATTTTGTTTTCAGTATGATCTACACTGACTCATGGACAGACTATTGGATACCGATATTATTTTTATATGGATATATTGCATGTGTTCTAACATTGGATTTCTTCGCCATGATGAGTAGAATGTAGTTGTTGAATTTACATTACTATAATTTTCAGATAATGATGAAATGCATAATTAAGTTGTGATTTAGACCTAGAAATAATGGATTAATTGAATTACGTATAGATGTTAATAAATTTCATGCATATGGTTATTTTGGATATTTTGACATGGCCGCAAGGCCGAAGGAGGTATTTTGTATTTTTGCAGGAAACACAACATGATCACAACCATGAGGGGGATTGGGAACCAAACACAACAGAATGTCGGGTGGTTACAACATTTGGTCGTCAAGGCAACTAGTAAATTGTATTGTGTTACCTTTATTCTTTTATGTGTTAAGAAAATTTCCATGAGGGGGAAATTTTCTAATGTGACCAAGGGGGTAAGAATTTTAATTACTTGTTTTAACTTACTTTAGTAGGTGATTTTATTTGTGATGTTTCTTTTTTAAAATTACTTTGCTAAGTGTGTTTAGATTAATGTAATATCTTGTTTTAATTTTTAAGTTTTGGAGGGAAGTCAAGTGGGTGTAATTAATTTTGATGGTTGGCTCCTTGAGCCTTGTGTTTCCTCATGTATTGAATGCTTGGTTTTGAGTGTTGACCACTCCAAATCTTTTGAATCTCGAATTTGAGATTTTGGGCAATTTTAGGGGACTTGTGGGACAAGTTGAACTTGTCCCACACTTCCCAAAACCCCTTACCAACCATATCTATGGGTTGGGAATCCAAAAAGGGGATTATTTATTGTTTTGGGAAGGGAAATGTGACTTTGGAGTGCACTTGTCTTCTTTTTTGCATTTATTTGTGCCTTAAGACACATGGGAAGGGATGGATGTGGAAGAGAGTTGTCATTCAACCCAACCACCCATTTATGGTGTTTTGGGATTTGAGTTGACTAAAGGGAGGTGGTCTTGAGGATGTGTGATGTGGCATCCTACAAGGAGCCACATCACCCTCACTCTTCCTCTTGTCTATTTATGGAAATTTCCTCTCTTGTTGAGGGGGTTGGAGTTTTGTTTTTGTTTTGTTGAAGAGTTCTCTTTTGTTATTTTTGGGGAGAGAAAAGAATTGGGAGAAAGAGAAAAAGAGAGTGCTTGGACTTGCATGCTTGGATTGTTTTGGAGGGAGCTTGGACAAATTTCTTGGTTTAGGCTTCTCCAATGGAGAGGTAGGAAACCTTCTCCTTTGTTTTGCTTTCATATTATTGTTGCTTCTATGCTAAATTTGTGAATAATGCATGTTTACTTTGGTGTATTGTGAAAAATGGATAGAATGCTTATTGTGTAGTATAGGAGAGGTCTATGGGAATACTCATGAGGGAGGCATAAGAGTAGATTAGGATATTGTGGAGGGAGTTTGAGAGGGATGCCCATCTTGGGTGAGAATGTTTACATTCTTACCTTGTTCTTGAGGGAGCCATAAGAGGAGGGAGGCATAAGAGTATGGGAGGAAAAAGGGGTACTTGAGGGAGGCATAAGAGTCATAGGGGCTTGAGTTTTATTGTGGAGGGTTTTGGATGGGCATCTCATCTCAATGGGAGGCATAAGGAAAACTTTCCCATAGTTCCTTCTCTTGTTGGCTTGGATGAAAGCCTTGTTGTGCAAAGTATTGTGTTATTTGTGTTTCCTTGTTTTTCCTTTTTTTGTATCTTTGAATGTTGTGAAGAAATTGTATTGTGGAAGCAAGTATTGTTGCCTTGAGTTGGAGACCACCCTTCATTGTGTTGTGTTTGGGGCTCGGGGGTCAATGGAGGAGATTGCTTCTCTTCTCCATTGAGTTTTGGTTGGGAGGAGAGTGTTGCCTCTCCCCCTATCTTGGTTGTGATTTGAAATACTTGGAACTTGGAGCATGGATGAAGAACACCTTGGAGCACAAGAACCTTGTTGTAGACAATGTAAAAACATCATGTATTTACCCACCTTGGGTGGAGGAAAAATGTAATATTGCTTTACTTTCTTTAGCTTACATTATTGCAAATTTATTTCCACATGAAGTAGAAAGTGTTGTAACAAATGTTGAATGAAAGTTGTTTTTTTTTTTGAATTCCAATAATAAGTATGTAATATAGATGGAATCAAAAGTTGAAAGGATGACAATCTATCTATTCTCCATTTTACTTGACTTGGAACCTTTCATGAGTATGTTAATCTTGTTTACATGTTAGTAGTTCTTACTTTAAACCTTATTGAAAGTAAATTTTGGAACCCTCTTGAAGGGTATTGGGAAATTTTACAAAAACATATATTGAATTTTGCCTTTATTACTTGAGAGTGATATATTGAAAAATGGGAAAAATAGTGCAATCTTTATCTTTACATAATTGATGGAACAGGACTTAGTTTATAAATAAGTGGATAGTATCCACAATGAAACTTTATTCTTAGGCGCCAAGCACATTCCTACAATAATACTGTATTTTATGAATCCATAGCATAATCTAATCTCCAATTAGCAAGTATAAAATTTAGAAACTGGAAATATAACCTGGTCCTTACTCAAATCACCATGTACATGTGCGCCTTAAAGTTATGGATAGCAAGTAAATGTTCAATACAAATTCACTTAGCAACAAAAATTACCAAGACTATATACATTGCATTTTTTTTACTTGCAAAACTATGTTACAGATTGCTTCACAAATATCAGGCTGCATGGCAGGCCTCGCATCTGCCCAAACAAGTGTAAAGATCAGTCTCAAAGTCTTATTCCCCAGTCAATAACCCTTATCATCTTAAATTTGCCTAAGAGAATAACTAGGAAATATAAAAAGAAAAAAAATGATACGTTTCAGTAGATACGCCTAATAGAGCAACTTGATACACAAAGCGCACTGTCACAGCGAATATTTAAAATGTTGCAATGCTTACAAATCTTTTTCAAACGTTTTTTATTTACAGATTAGGACACTGCGAGTGGAAATCTTAGCTCCACAACATATCAAGCTGCATGGCAGGCCTCACAACTGCCCAAACAAATGTGAAGTTAGTCTCAAAATCAAGACCAGTCCATCACCCTTTAATCGTGTCTAAGAGAATAACTGTTAATAAATAAATAAATAAATAAAATGATACGGTTTAGTAAATACGCCTGCTTTGTCCCTAGACGACTTGATACACAATAGCACCGACTGTCACAGAGTATGTTTAAATTGTGCAGCTGCTTGCAAAAGCTGAGTTTTACTGGTCAAATCTATTTAGGAGTGTTGCATTACGGACAAGCAATGCAGCTAAACAGCTCTTAACAAAAAAGAAGAAATACGTGGCTTTAGAGTTACCTGCTTAGTCATACCTGTGAGGCTTTCACACTGAATCATGCAATGTGGAGGAGACAAATCAAAACCATTATATGGGTTTAGGTCAAAAGCTGCGTAGGGAGAAAACATTTGGCTTATTTCCTTCACTGGAGGCTTTGTTAACATTGTTGTCCACCCGGTTTCAGGTGTTTCTTTGATGTCTGAGCTGTGATTATTTTCCCTTCGAATATTCACGTGCATAGTTCCTTTGGAAAACTTCTATATTTTCTGCGGGCAGTAGGATTAGTGGCAGCGAACCTTCCCTTGGAGCAGCCATGCTTGCTCATCTTATTTCACAAGTTGGACTTATGCTTCCACGCGCTCTATGATTCATCTGTTCTATGACGCTCCTTCTTGGAATCTTAGAACAGTAAAGACCGATTCGTTGGACATAGGGACCTGCTTGCCTTCACCATTCAGAGGAAAGAATGGAGCTTGTTCTTCTAGCCCGACCAGGTTGTCTTCCGCTCGGCCTGTAGCGCCTTCAAGCACGCCTCTCCCTCTGGCCCGTGGTTTTATTTTTTCAACCACCATATTGATTGCACGCGGCCAGGACTGGTTAGAAACAGCAGGCCGACCCTGTAAGAATTTTGATTTGCAAATTAAAGAGGATTCATTGAGGAGATGCGGCCAGATTTAGCGGAGATTGCACGTCAAAATGGAGTTATTACTTTGCGGCAGGTAGCTGGAGCTACCCACTCCCAAACATGACTTTTTTTTCCTCCCCCGTTTTGACCCTTGCTCCTTTATATCAAAAATTCAAATTTATGTTAAACATGTAGAGTCATTTAAGTGTAAATTTTGATAACATACATATTTAAAATGCCGGCCCGATTGACTCTTATTCCTTTTACTTCAAATTTCAATGTATGTATAGGCATATAGATTTATTTGAGTATAAACATTGTATATATATATATATATATATATAATATCTATATATATATATATACCACTTAATTAAAAGTATCTAATCCCTTTTAAGGGATATCTAAGAACCTATCTTGAAAGTTTTCTAAGCTGTCAATGAAATAGCGATATATGTGTTATCCTGATAATATACCTCTGCAAATATATATATATATATATATATATATATATATATATATATATATATATATATATGTATATATATATTAAGATATATCAAAAAAAAAAAACAATCAATAAAATTATAATACATACATTTACCCTGGACACCTTCATCCTCTTATAAATTGGATCATAAAGTGAAAACGGGGCTCAGCGGTCAACTACCCCTATGCAGTCTTGTATCACCATTCTTGAAACTCGAAATTTATCCGCTAAGGATAGAGACGAATACAACAAATATTGAAGTAAATCTCGAGCAGATGGAATTGCGACAACCATATAGTTCTAGTTTTGCAATTGCAGAATACAAAGTAAAAGATTGAAACTTATCTAGTTTCCCAAAATCAAGCAGGTCTCAAAACTTGCAGATAAAATAAATCAAACAAGAACCTCTACCTTAAAAAAAAAAAAAAAAAAAAATTGTCGCATTTCCGGGTTGCATGGTTGTGGCACGCCGTCATCTTCGGCGTTGTCGTCTTTTTGCGTAGTCACATTTATGATAATATATCTCGATTAGAATATCTAAAGCTTAGATGCTATGGTATTCTTATCAGATGCTGAAGAGAAAAGCACAATTAAAATACATTTCGCACAAGGGTAAAGGTCTAACCTTCCAAAAAATATGGGGATCCAGTGTTTGGAGATCCAAACATCGAGATATGATAACCTAGGCCATAAACCACCAAATCAAAGCATGTTCCTGGTAAAAGCTTTCAAATTTAATGACTTCCTCGCCAATGTGATGCAAGATGTATTATCAACAGGGAGCATGGCCGATATCCATCGTTTTAACGCTTCATTAAATGATCAACCAAAATCACAATTCTAGGCATGGTTAGCAAAGACACAGGCTCCTACGAGTTGCTTCAAGGGTAGTGGTGAGGGAAACGAATCAGGGAATCGCCCTTCATTCTATAGATAGAGTCGTCGCCCATCCAAACATGCTTAGGATGTAAGACAAAGTTTTAACCAACATCCAAGCCAGCTAGTTTCAACCCATTGCTTCAAGTTCCAAGTGAGGAGCCATAAACGCTATGCAGATCAGAAGTTTGAGTAGAGGTAGACGTGGTGTTTGGCGATGCAGGGAAGGCACCAGGAGTTCCAGTTCCTCTACTGTCGCCGCCCTGAGTCCCCTTCCTAACATTACAACCTTCATGGGAGTGAGTGTGATGGTGTTTCCCCACACCAGATAAATTTGAACCATTGCCATCGGTGGATGCTCGTTTAGGGTTTGATATTTTAGGGTACGTTGTAGTGAAAATTTTAGGGTTCAACATAACGAAATCCTTATTAAGATCACCTTGTGATTTATGTTATTGATATATAATTTGACTATCAAATGTGTTGCTACAACAACCTTATGAGTTGCTAAAACATGGTATCATAATCAGGTGCTCGTGTCCACTGGTACCAACAAGAGTTAGATGAGTTGTCAAGTAAAACAACCATTTTTGCCTACCTTATAAAGTTAGAAAAAATGAAATATTCAAAGACTCGCAAAACAACCTTCTAAAACTCGAAAAAGGGATGTTAAGTTTTGTCTGTGTCCCTTGTTTTGTGGGGTTTTGTATAATATTTTACATTTGAATACCTAAAGTATATGTGTACTATAGATAGGAAAAAGTAGAAGATATAGAATGGTTATTAATCTTAAGGAGAATACAGAGAGTATATTTTGTCATAACATGGAAGATGAAGGGACTGGAAAGTTTACAATCACCTTTGAATGGATAAAACACTGAAATTGCATTGTGTTGAATTCAAAAATCCCTCGGCTAGAATGACCTGGACAATGATAGGTGGTGGCCGTGTGGAGATGGGTCGGTGGTTAGAGGGTGACATGGAGGGAAGGTTGGGGTAGTCCTTTGGATGAATGTTGGAGAGTCTCGTAGTGGGGATTTATTGGGTTCGTTGGACGACGAAATTGACGGGTTTGGATGGAATATGATCCTCGCTAATAAAAACTAATTGGAGTAGTTCGATAGAGTGATGCGGAGTCGTATTAGGGAAACATCCAATGGAAGTTTGTGATGTTTTGCTATCTCGTTGTTTTGGGATAAGTCTCTTTTTCCTGGATCTCGTTCTAGTCAACATTAGATTAAACTTCTATCTTTTTGTGTTTTATCCCTTGTTTCTTCTTTGGATCACTTGTGACATGGATTCTTGTGTGGTAAAGGGTTTTTTGATTCATTCATAATCAAGTCTTTTTTACCTTATCTAAAAAAATAAAATAAAAATATGATTTTGGACTACGATCTAATTTTGGTTCATGTTATTTTTTTCAGAAATGAATACAATTCTAGTTTACGATTCACCTTTCTCTAGCTTTAATATTTTCCTTTTGTAAGGCTTTATATGTAGACATTGCACAACTATATGCTTTGTTTAACACACTTCAATCCACATTATTTTAGAGCTACAAATGAATTAGTTTGTAAATTGTCTAGACTACAATTTTTTGCATTTCCTTATGAGTGATTCCATGGAGCACTGCTAACACCTAGATCGCATAGGAAATCCAGTAAATTCTATCTAAATGAGCACCTTAACTATACTATATTCATAGACAAAGTCATACACCCATATAGAAGGAACAATAAGATATTTCCGAACATACCAGGTGAAGGGATTGTGCATAATACTAGATTCATGGGTCATGTTAGTAGAATAACCATTTGGTCATAATTTAGACTACGTCCCACCTTATACCATCTTGAGTCTAGGCATATAGAAACTAGGTTTGAAAACTCTCAATAACCTATTACACAAAACATTTCAAGCCAATCACAAAAGACATCAAACTTAGGAGATGTTATAATAATATCTACATAGTGATATTACCTTGTGGAATACATTTGGTACGATCTTACGTAGTTACTTCATTATGGGAAGCTTGAGAATCCTCAATGGTAGAACTTTATAATAATAAATAACAAGGCTGTATTTAACAGATATCATTTATGCGAGATACATTTGAAATGATATTCTTGCATGGTTACTTCCTTGGACATGCAATAATGGGAAGATTCACAATCCTCAGATGTACTTATAATAACAGGACTTTATTTAAATACATTGCCCTAAGGCAACTTTTATTGAAAGAGAGCAATAAATGTTAATGGAGAGATCGACTGCATGTTTTCAAAACTGAAAGTACAACCCAATTCTGAATCCCTGTTGAACGCAAACTACTACTTACGGTAGTCTTCCCAATTAACTTACACAATATAGAAAGTTAAAGAGCCCTGTTTGAGGATTAAAATATATAGGACACAGAATCGGGATCTATTTCAATTTCTTCCCAAAAATTGTCTAAATCCAAACTAAGTACATCACTGTCGTCGTCCATAGAGCTGGGACGAATAAAAGAAGGGCAAGTGTTAAGATGATCATCCGCAGATGTTTCCATGATTAAAGATATCCAAGAGCAGTTGTTGGCACATAATTTTTTAACCGCTGGCCGTTTGGCGAGGGGCTTGATCAGCAAAGGCTTTTCAATAGACTCTTTATTCTTTCCTTCCCTTGTATTGTCACATAAATTAGCGTTGGGCATTCCTGTTAGTTGTTGGACTATATTGCATAATTGTGATGCATCTATGGTCACAACCGTTGTGTGTCTCTCTGCGCGTGACCCCGACCTCTTGCTCTTCATATTTAATATTAAATATTGCATACGAGAAGGCACGCAGTTTTAGTGTCCGCTGTGTGTGTATAATACGGCACTGGTTTTGGTGCTATATACTAGAAAATCAAGAAGAGCTATAGGCAATAATAGTATTAATATTGACCGCATTCCCACTTCCATTAAAATACAATTAATAATAAAGAGAATCCGTATACGGACGATACGACTTGATCTGGCACTTCGTTTAATATGATGTTTTTGGCTCTTGAAATAATGTTAAATGAGTTGATTTTGATTTTTATTGATTTTTTAGGTTTAGGGCAGCGGTCTGGCGGGGTTTATGACGTAGGAAGGATGACGCAAATTATCGACTGTATCTGGAGCAAAGATTAATTACTTAAGCCAAAATACTTATTTAATGGCGGCTCAGACCTCGTGTTCACAAAAAACACCTACTTAATCTGGACATCGCCGAATATTTAGTTTATTGTGCTTTAATTATAGAAAAAATGAAGTGATTTCCATTTTTTATTTAAGTTTCCGGTTTTAATGGGCAGGGCATGTGATGTTGAATGGACGTCCTTACCCTCGCAAAGGAACTCAAAGTGTTGACTTAAGCCTTCGTTGTGAATATGGTATTTCCGGTCAATGAACTTGTAAATATAAGTCCACACCAAAACAGCAAATTGGTGTGTTTGGTAAGGCACTTAAATTTTTTTATGACATATAGAACAAGCAATTGCATGCGAGTATTGTGATGTGAACACCGAAGGGGATGGAGCATGTGAATGATCTCGAAATGATAACAAAGTATGTTACAAAAAGAAGAAAGGCGATAAAGAAATGATCTTTTTAGTTAAATATTAAAGCATATAATTGTGTACCATTTTTTTTTCATATTTTGTACCTTGAGCAAAATATGTCCGACAACAAAAACATGACCAAACACATATAAAATGACGAAACATCTATTTTTAAGAGCTTATAAATACTAAGGTGCAAGGCATACAAAATTTACCTATTTTTAAAAAGTTTTTAGAGTATTTTAAAATATTTATTTACTTGTCAGATTTTAAAATATTTTTGGCCAGCAAGTGGGACATGTATAAGTAAAAGATAATACAATTGACAAGGTAGGCAATTAAAAAGGAGGGTAGACCGAGATGCTAGAAAAGAAGTTAGGAGATAAACAATGGGAGGGGAAGAGGGGCATAGATCGTAGGGCCTATGAAGTTGGAGAATTATAAGTGATGGGAAAACATAATGAGGGAGGCAATGCAGAACTATAACTTTCGAGAGCCACTTGAGGTCAATACAAGAAATACTCGATGCGCAAAATGTACAATGTGAACGCAAAAAAAGATTGAGAGAAGAGTTGAAGATAGATGAACACAAACATTGGGAGGGGAAGAGGGTTGCAAGAAAAGGCGTTTGAGGCTGGAAACGTGTATGGGAAAGGAAAGAGGACTCATGGCAGAAACACGCGAATATATTGTTTAAGAACTATAGGACATGCTTGTCATTTGTAATAAGGGGGAGGATCGTGTTTCGGAATATGTAGACTTAACAGTTGGTGGAGACATGTCAGAAAGTGAACTGTAACGACCAGTTGTTGGGGCACTTAGTAGGACCCGTTTCCAATCGTGAGGTCAATTAATTATAGGAAGTAGAAGCACATACATGTGCTGAAAAATGACAACTTCCAACGATTGGTCATAGGAGTCTAGGAAAGATTAAAGCTTTTTATTGCATGTCTGCCACATTTTTCACGTATCATATTATTCTGCACAAAATATTATCTGCTATGCGTGTTTGACTAGAACTGTAACGCCCACATTTTCCATGCACAAAACCCAAGATAAAAATTCAGTAATTAAAAAAAGAAAATTATGGAATACTTGTTTTTTGTTTAAGGAAGGTTGCAACAAGATATCAAACAACTAGATTAAATATTTCTTGCTTAATAAGTTCCACATATCTACAAAGTTATTGTAACTAAATTAATAATCAAATATTATTAATTCCCTCCAAATCATTTCGGGTTTAAATCCCCTTACAGGTTCCTGTTAATTCCCATTACTTAAATCTTATAATTCATTATTTAAATTACCCCTTTTCACAAAATTAAATAATTTATCCTTGTAGTTCTAAAGTCATTTATTTACTTAAACTAAGACTAAAGTCACAACTTATCTTGACCATGAAGTGACCCCATTCAACCCATTACCCATACCTTTTTATTTAATTTTCCATTCCAACAAAAATCACTTCATTTAAAGTTATAGGGAGAAATCTCATCCCTTAGATTAAATCATTTTGGGCCCTTGGATTTGAAATACCCTAAAAATCCTTAAGGCTTCTTTCTTATAATCTTTTGACCTAATTATATCTCATTTTTTGTTTTGTAGGTTTTGGGAGCATGGAAACCATGGAGGCAATGGAAGCCATGGAAGCTTGGAAGGGTTCCCATGGATTTCATTGCTCATCTTTTGTTCCATTTCATTAGTTTAGTTTGTTAAACATGGTAGGAACAACCTGTTGATAATTTTTGCACTTGTGAAAAAATGGGCAACTCGAAACTTCGTCCTTATGTTGAAAAGTCTTGGGTGAAGTATACCTAAGCTAAAGGAAGTTTCGATGTTATTTGTTATAGCTGAATCAGTTACAAGATTAAATGAAATATGCAGTTATCTGTGATGTCTCAAAATGGAACAAATCACATAATCTGCAATTTCATGTGCCATCTTCAGCAAAAGAACACAAAACCCCGAAGGACAACTGTGTTGTCTTGATGAAGAGGACAAATTACAAATTAGGTGAAGTGCTGAGTTTTGAAGCAGCAAATAGAAATGCAGATTACACAAAATCAGAGTTCATTACTGAATGTTACAAGTTCCTATTAATGTTCTTTCCTTCATGATTAAGACATTCAATTATGTTACTGAGTTGTTTAGTTCATCATACAATCAATACAGAAAAGCTAGAATGCACAAGAAAATACACAACTTATTTTTAGAATTCAATGTTTTATTCAAAAGGAGAGTCAAATGTTTCCCACACAAGCCGTGGGATGTAACTGAAAATTAAAATTACATCTACTGAAAAGAAAGGTACACATGTAAGAAAGAGAAAGCAAAGGAGTATGAGTGAACCCATTATTTCCTTGAGATTTCTTTTCTTCGGTTGAATCATCTTCATCTCCACCTTTCGTTTCTTCTTCATCTTCATTGTAGAAGCCATTGTACTTGAAAAAGGGAAAAGGATTAACAAGAGGTGTATTCTACTTGAAGAACAAACTACATGTATGCTTTATTCACTTAGAGAGAAGGAAGAGAAAAGAAAGAAGAAAAAAAATGCACATAAGAGAGGCCAAAAATCCTAATTATTTTCTAACTGTTTTTCTAAGTATGCAGGTACAAGCTACGGCCAAAGAGAAAAATAGACAAGTCATAAGTGATTGTAATAAAAGGAAGAATGTAACTCAAAGTTCCAACAATTGTTTTGAAATGGAAGAAGTTACAATGTAAAAGAGAGACTAGCAATAGAAGCACATGCTTCAGTTTGTAATAGATGAAAAAAAGTAGAATTTGAAAGCTGATGTTTGGCTAAAAGAGAAAGTCACAATTGAAAGGAACGAAATCAAGATTCGGAAAAAAATTTGACAGGGCTTTGCCATGTAAAATGGACATTTACAACTTTCCATCATGTTGTTTTTAACTACTACATGCTTAAAGGAATGATTTTAATCAAGTAAGTGATACAAAAAAATAGCAAAGCATGCTATAATCAAGATAACACAACTATGATGTCTCATTTTATCTACCAATCTAGTTTCAAATATCAAGTGTTATGTTCTGAATCAGAAAATACAACTACTACGCTAGAAATGGATGAAGTCAAGATTCTAAAAAAAAATTGCCAAGGATTCGCCATAAAAATTAACACTTTATATTTTTCAGTTGCTACGGGAAAGGACAAAATTTTAAAACTAATTGCTATGGGAAAGGACAAAAGTTCAAAACTAGTTGCTACATAAAAGGACAAAATTTCAAAACTAGAAGAAATAAGTTGTCCATCAGATTATTAGACAATGCTGAGATACAAATAAGATTGCAAAATACTACAAGTAATAGCTTCAGAGATAAAATTGAATGCATGATGTGCAGTTACAAAAATAGAATTCATTCAGTATGAATATAAAAATGTTGCCATATCAAAGAAGTACAACTGTCTATGCAAGGAAATTGATCAAATACAGATGCAGCTACAGGTGAAGCTCAAGTACAATATTGAAGCACAGAAGAAATGGAATTACATTTTGACAAAAACTTGAATTGTCCAACATGCACGAGTTATAAACAGAGTTCCAGAAATAATATGTCCAATATAGAAGTTCAGAAAATAGTGAGAAATCAAAGTCAGGTTCATAATTTTACAATATAGAGCCATCCTATAATTATGTTTTCAAGAAACAGTACACATTATTTTCAAAAAGTCAAGAATATTGTTATAGTCAAGCATTCAATAGGTGTGATTTTCAAAAAACAATTGCATTTCAAACACTCATCTCATGGAGAAATTCAATGTTCAAGTAGTCTCAGTTTGAAAATGATTAACACAAGTATTCTCGAAAGGGTGCTACAAAATTTCAAAGAATCAAGTTGATCCTGAAATAGTGAATTGTAACAAATAGATTCTCTAGAATACAAAATTGAGCTAAAAGATTTCAGAATGGACCTAAAATAATGTACAGAAACTATATTTGTAGAAAATCATAACCATCTTCTGCAATATTCTCAACAAATGATGAGATAATAGTTGTCCTGAAGTTAAAGCATAAAGAATTCATACAGAGAAGAGGCTGAAGTATGAGTATTCAGAATGAATAACATACTCTATTTCCACCACAGTAAAATAAAGGAAGATACATGAAAAGTAGAAATCTGAATACCCATGTTTTAGAACATGTAGATCTACAGTTCTAAAATACCATATACAACTCGAGATGGCATTCAGATGAAGAAAAACATGGATTTAAAGAGTATGACTTCAAAACCACAAATTTTACAACAATCTAAGTACCAAATTTATGTGTTATTAGAGAAAAATATGAGTATTCGATTGAAACTTACCGGTTCTAAGGAAAAATTCAGTAAACCCTCGAAGTAAGGTCGCAAAATCAATAGACGCAGAAATCTTAAGCTCAGAACAGTTTTCGACTCAAAATAATGTAAAAAGGCCGATTCCCGAAGGTCACAAGAAATGAAATGAAAAATGATTATCAGTTTCAGAGGTTGAAATGCTAATGACTAAGTAACAACAAAACTTAGAGGGCGGAAAACTTACCTTGTCTCATCAAACAGTGGTGCACATAGTAAGAGATGATGGCCACCTCGAAAGGAAAACCCGCAGAAACAATAGGACTAAGCCGAGCTCAGTAAGGTTCAAAAATTCACAAAATCATCCATCAAAGAAACCTCACCTTTCAAATACACAGAGGCACAAATGGTACAAAAGATAAAAAGAACAAAGCTGAGATTAAAGAAATGATAATGACGGCCCACACTTCAACCACATTGATCAGAAAAGCCCAATAGATCAAAACGATAGAGAAATATCAATGTTGAGCTCTCATGGCTACACAGGAACTATAAAACCAGACAAAGTTCAAAGAAATAGAAAATGTCGGCCATGAAAACCTATAAATAGCTCCAGAGGAACAAGAGAAATAGTGAATCATTTATTCAGAAGGGTCAAGCTTGAAAGATCAGATAAATGGCATCGAGAGAAATTTTTCCAAGGCTTCGCCCGCTTCACAAAGAAATCCAAATGAAGGTGCTTTAGGGTTGAGTTCCCTTTACCACTCGAACCCAAAAAGTGGGTTAGCTTGAACTCAACCATAGTCAGGATCAACGATCGCAAAACACCAAGGACACAAGATCAACGTCCTCAGATCATCGCAACAATCAATGCTAACCATGGTTAGAATGCCACCATCAACATTTAATGCGGGCCAAAACCCTAACCACAGGCCATAAATCAACAGTTTACAATCAGGAAGGGTACAAAGATTAATGACTAGAATAGGGCATGGAAATTCAAAATAAACAACCAAGGTTATAATTAACCTAACCAGAGTTGATGCCACCGACCAAGTCACCAAGGGGTGAGTCACCGTGGAAGGGGACATCCCACGTGTCCACCGAAATAATCATTGCAAATGATTTTCAAAAGTCTAAACTTTAGTGCATGCTCCGAATAATGTAAAAGGGCCGACCAAATCATACATCATGATCACAAAAAAGGTGAATCTTATAATATGCCAAGGTCAACAATAACCAAAGGTGGTCGAGCATTGTGGGGTGGTTTTTATAAAGTGCCACTCATGTTTTAAAACCATAGTATATGCTAAGTCCACAAAGAGTGGCTAAACCAATGAATACAAGAGTTCACAACCATAGGTTGTCCCCACTTCAAGGAGCCAGGTTGATTTGCAGAGTGTCACTCATGTGACCATTTTTTAAAAGGAGATGTCAATATCAAAACATGTGCACATATTAGGTGCTCCCCACAGGAGGAATTGTTTTGCAAATATTGCTAAGTATTTTAATTATTTTGATCACATACATGGAGTTGTATTTTTGCATGCCTTCACAATAGGATAGAATAGAGAAGAAGACAGAGTTGCATGTTCATGGAAAGAGACATGCCTAGCAAGAAACCTTATTTTTAGCAAATTATTCATCCTTCTTTTCTTAAAAATAGAAAAGTCAACCTCAGTTTGACTGTAATGTAAGTAAGACTAATAATGCCTATTTGTAATTGCATGCTCTATTTTACCCTTTATCTATTATTAAATAAAGGATAAAAATAATATGCATGGGCGAGTACAAGGCTTAGGATATTTTTAGGGAGAGGGGGAATTTTGTTTTTGCTATATATTGTGTGCCTTTGCAAAGCACAGGAGGATGACTAGAGGACTTTTGGATATATGAGTACTGAAGCAAATTTTTCTAGTTTTTCCCTCTGAGTGTGAAGTATTTTCTGCCTTTCCAAGTTATTTTGCAATCTTGTGTATGTTTCTATTAGTCTTGTGAATGTAAATTCCCTGATTAATCACCTTACACTACTGCAATTTCAGTCTTTTCTTCTTAATTTTAATGTGCATGTTAACTTATTAGTACTGTTGTGATTCTCCCTCAGTATAATCAAGTGTTTTTCCCTTCGATATTCTGTAGAAAAACTATTGGTTCTTGCATCAAGAATTCTTCCCAAATCAATTGTGCATATACTCAGTCAAATCCCTCATACAAATTTGGTGTATCACCTTAGTTTTAATCATTTTACAGTCATCTTTTACTCTCAAACTCCCAGAAATCAGTTTAGGATACACCAATAAGGAACTGACCTTGATACCGGAGACTCACCTCAAAATAGGTATACCCACAGACCTGAGGTGTTTCCATTGTATCTACGAAAGAGAGAGATCATTTGTGCAAGCTTAGAAATCCTGTAGCCATCTCTCTACAGGGGTGCACTTTCGAGAGATAACACAACCCTTTGTGGATCTCGGGTCAATTCCATGAGGATTCCTTTGTATTGCTTGTTGTTTTTTATTGACATTGTCTTCTTTTATTTGGAGCATAAAATATAGATTTACATTTGAATATGGTTGCATTTAGTGTTCCATTGTATCTATACTCACAACCTTGTACTCAGAGTTTATTAATCAAGAACCTTTCATTTATTTAATGGCTATATATTACATATCTAAACCACATGCTTTTCCCATTTTTAAACATTTCTCTATTAACACATTTGGGTGCCCATGAATAGATTTATATGCTCCAACTAATGGATTTTTTCATTTAATAGTCATTGGTAGTTCCATATTATAGTTTTAACTTACTCTAGTTTTGATTACATTCATCCCAGATTTGTACACTTCGTTGATTTTTGTTTTCCGTCAAAAGTGAAAAACTGCTACCCTGAGCAGGCCGACAGTCCTATGACCATTTCTCCATCTGGGTGACAATTCTGAAACCACCACTCTGACTAGGGTGGTGGTTCTTAAACCACCTCTTTTCATAGGGTGGTGATTCTATTTCCCAAAAACAAAACCTCAATTTCATCCATTTTCCAAAATGTTTTCTACTTGGGTTGGTTTCTATGATAATATTAAATTAAAATATGGTTCCTACAATCAATAGTTGATAGGTTGATGTAGTTTCTTCATTTTAAAATAATTGCAAGATAATCAATCAAATGTATACACCATCCCAGTTACATTGAAGTAAGGTTCGTTAATTCCTACTTTAGTTTAAACATATTGTATTTCAACATCTTTATATTTTTCATACAAGGGTAGGGTCATACCAATATATTTCAACTTTTCAATATACTAACTCTTACTATCAAAATGAGAATGTGTCTCTTTTCTTTTCACAAAAAGAATGATATCCATTTCAACAATGAAAATCAAGTATAATTTTTATACATTCTTGCAATAAAAACACAACCATTTCACCCAAGGAAAGGACAAGCAACTATTATTTTATTTCCATATTTGAAAGAAATATATTGTCAATAAATTACAACTTCCAAAAGTTCTTCTTTCACCTTTTTTAATACAACAAACTTGATAGTAAAAATTCACAATAACTCCTACTTTTACAATAATACAAATTTCAACAAGGCCGCAATGCATTTTCTCTCTCTTTTTTTTTCTCAATGAGCATAGTTCATTTTCTTGCAATAGAAAAGCTCTTCTTTTCAACAATATGAAAGAATAATTTACAAGATTACAACTTTCACCTTTTCAACATTGGAACAACCATTACAAAGCTGATCCTTTTGGCTCCAACATAGCATGACTCCTCCAATCTTCAACTTCAAGCACAACAATAAAAAAGGGAGTAGGTAACGCTTTCCACTAAACCTATAATCCAATGAGAAGGAGAATCCATCCTCCTCATTGGCCCCTGAACCCCAGAAATGAAGAAATGACATGGTATCAAGAAACCATGACAACTTGTTGGTGCTCAATTGTAATCTCGCCCCTTTGTCATTTAAAATTTCTAGCCCACCTGGTTAGAAGTATTTTCGGTCTCCCTGTATGGATGCGTGAAAACTTTCTCCTTCATTTAGATGTCATTGTCAGTCTTTTTCTTAGGTCATGGATCACATTGAGTCTTGGTATTATTTAGAGTCTTCTCTCCGTGGGAAAAAATTGTAATTTGGGAGTGAATGATGGGGTTTCCCCTTCCTTTTATTTTTCCACAGTCATGTTTTTCCCTGTCAAATTTTATCCCAACACCCGCGGATACATGGTCGTCTTTAATTGGATGCGGCACAACGGGTATATTTGGTGAACTTGTCACTTTTTTTACATTTTTAAAAAAATGCCAAATTGGTCACACGGCCCAAATAGTTTTTAATTGGCTATTCAACAATGTGGAGCGGCAAGGAAATTTTCTTAGTTAGACCCTGTTGGTCGTCAAATAGGACTTTACGAAGAGCAATAGTCAGGGGATAAGAATTCCCTCCTCTTTAATGGGAGAGGGTTCCCTTATTCAGAAACGAACCTATTTACAAATATACAAAACATGATTTTCTGGTTGAACTTGGATATTACGAAAGTGCTTACTATAAAGATCATCAATTACAAAAGGACTTGAGGAATGAGAGTACGAGAATGAGCAGAAAGGCAACATGCCGAATTATAGATAACATAGTAATTCTTTATGTATGCGAAGTTACGGTGAATTGAAAACAAGATCATTTGTATCGTATAAATAAGATGGAATTTAAAGACACAAAGTTTTGTAAATAACATATGCCAGAACACAAAGTTTCTTAATGTAACACAGATTCATTAATCAAGGACACAAAGTTCCTTCTTGGTTATACAAGATCACCATGCTTGCAAAGTTGGAAGAGTATGCAATCGGCAAGGCTAACAAACTGGAGACAAATGATCTTCACAAAATTTAAATGAAAGCTTAGGGATAACAGAGATCAGATAGACAAAGAATGGAAAGCCCTTTTATATTGATTTCTTTATGATCTATTTTACACTTTCAGAAAATAAACCCAGTTCTTCCTCTTTTTTAAGAATGGCGTAGAGAGGCCATTATATAGCTTACAAATCAGTTACTCTTCGTAACCGCTTCTTTTAACCAAAGAATAGTTAAGGAATGCCAACCACAATACCTCAACTTTTTACAAAGAAAACAAAAAAAGAATGGGAAGAAGAGAAAAGAATAAGGAGAAGAAGACAGGTGGTCAGTTACTGGGAGGGACCCACTGACTTCAAAATCCGCTACATGAATCTTTTCAACGCCTCGGCTATGTCTCTGCCACGCGGGACTGACGTGTTGGCTGTAGACTGACCCCAAAATCCGAGACACTTCTCCATTTCTTTATCAAACTCGACATGAGTATGATAATATTTATTTGCTTATTCGACTGGCAGATTGAAGAGAGAAAATCTCCTTCATTTTCTCTTTGGAGATGGAACTTTCCTTGAATAAATTATCTTTGACAAAAGCTCTGAATTGAGCTTTGATTTCTTGCAAGGAAAGGGGCACACCAGAAGTTTCATCTTGAAGATGATAGTGTATATCTTTAAAAGCAGATACCACCAGTGTCTTGAAAGCCTCACCTTTCTGCCAGCTATTCTTCAGCTCTCCCAAAGCCTCCTCCAGGACTTTGATCTTCCACTCCACGCTGTAAACCTAGGACTTTGACAGATTATCCTTTGCATCATCAAAAACCTTATTTGACAATAAAATGTTCTCATCTGTTTGTCCCATGAGACGGAGGTCTACTATGTAACTGCTCCAGAGTTTGAGCTCTTTATCCATGACCCCGATAGTGGAGGAGAGCTTCTGTTGCAAATTGTTCACCTTTCCGTGGAGTTTGAAAGCTTCATCAATGAAATTCAATCCTGCAAACAAGCATATCTTCTACCATGGCCTCCATAGCTCTGTCGTAGACAGAATACTTGTGCATGTCTTTGATACGTCTGTATTTCATCTTGGCTCAAAATTACAGGAGATGGAAGAGTAGTTAATGGGGTAGGGTCAAAAAGTTTTTCCTTAGACAAAAGAGATTTGATAAAACTTGTGAGAATCTGGGCCTGTTCCTCCAATTGTTCAATAGTTTGCTGCCCTTTCTCTACCCCTCCCAATGACTCTTGTGACCGTTTCCTGGGAGGTTGTGGATCTCACCTTCAGGAGTAGACTCTCCCATTGGAATTATTGAGAGCTCTAAGATCAGCATGCCTGCAAGTCCTGCTCTGATTTGTCCACTGTAGGCTTAGCAATCTCTAGGAATTGCTGACCTTGAGCATCAGACACTATTCTGGAGGTGATTTTGGCTTTCTTGGCACGAGAAGGAGTAGTGCCCAACAAGGCTGCGACAACATTAAAATTTGACCCTGAGCTCCGAGAGGAAGATTTCCTCTTTCTACTGTCAACAAGAGGTTGAATCCGTGCAAAAGAGGAAGAGGAAGCGGTAGGAGGGGCAAGAGGACCAAGAGACATAGAGCTCATGACGCTCAAGGTTTGCACAACTGTGGTCTCAAGTTGAGATGTGAGTAGGCGCGCTGGATAACAATTGCTGCTAGAAGAATCAATAGCACTTGGAAGTTCAGTGCTCTGGACTTCCTTATCTTTATCTGCTGGATCTTCAGGAGAATTTGTAGGGGCTGGCATTTCACTCTCTTCACTTTCACTGAGAACAATGATGTTCTCTGGTCCCAAAGGTAACTTCTACCTACTTTACTTCTGAGAGATCTTTTTCCACAGGCTCCTTCTTAACCTCTTTGAAGTTTCTTTTGGTACACTTGAGTGGATGAAGAAGGAGTGGAAGCTGCAGGTCCTTGCGTTGATAAGGCATGAGGGGTTTGCACTAGGTGTGTCTGACCTATGGGAGTCGATGCTTCCCTCCTTGGTGTTGTAATGTCCTTGGAAGAGGATTCTCCTAAGTGCCTTCTGAGCTCTCGAACTTTCCTGTCAAACTAGACCTTAGTTCCTGACTAAGACTGGAGCAAGGATCTCAGACCAAATCATCTTTTTCTTTCCTATTCCAATCCAGGTCCTCCAAGGGGGTGTGCTTAATCAAATTGTCATACTCATATGAGTATAGATCAGAATTATCATCCTGGAGTCCTTTAGGAACTTGGTACAAGCCGAGTTCTTGGATCAATTACAGAGAGAACCTGCCACAATGCCTCCTTCTAGCTTCAAAATCGTCTGCACATTCATCCCAATAGTCCTCTATATATGCCCTATGATGATAGATTACTCTTTATGTTATACTCAATGAACTTCTTCAAGTCGAAGCAAGTTCTTGGCCTAAAGAAATGAACGGTGATAGGGAACCAGGGCTCTTTCTATATTTTGTGCATCCAAGGTTGTTTTACAAGTATAATTTCCCAAAGAGACGGGGAAGTGCAAACCAGAAATCTTCTTGTCTCTGCAGGTTCTGTGCAATTTGTCTAATTGCCTGCATACTTCAATCAAATCGATCTTATCATTGCAGAACATGGGAAGCCTCAGAGGGGTGCTCTCATAGCCAGCAAGCCTGATATAAGAGAATTTTCTGAATTGAATAAAATAGGCACCGTAGTGCGATATTAGGTTCATGGCTTCGTCTAGAAAACCTTCTAGCAGTGTCACCCTCGAGTAGCCTGACCACGTACATGGTGAAAGCATCATTTAATCTTCTGAAATTGTGATTGTTGGTCTCTAGGGTGAACTGTGGGCAGTAGGCATATACTAAGGATCATCCTTGTGGGCATCAATGTAAGAAAAACCAAACCATTGTCCTTGATGCCCGCCAGGGTATACATCAGGTACGAAGTCATGTAGAACTTCTTCATTTGCTGTACATTGGACAGCTGCTCCCCCCCCCCCCCCCCCCCCCCCACCAAATTCATGCTGATGATTTCTACCCAGTTGATATTTTGAGTTCCCTCGCACACCATGCTGATAAGTGGGCACATCCAGAAATGGAACTCGTTAGTAGAAGGTAAGCCCATCACTCAAGCTAGTAGGATTATGAAATCTGACAACTCTTCATTGAAATCTATCTCGGAAGAGAGTCTTGGATAGGTGAGACGCTCCCTTCTTAGGGTTTTTAAGCCATGACTTCGCCACCCACACCTTGTATTTCGTCGCTATCTTGGTTAAAACAGGGCCTGTGCTTGATCCCGGGAAACAACTATGGCATTATCCATCTCTGGGATCCTCAAAGCAGTGCTAATGGTGACAGCATCCAGCTTGGTGATGAGTTCCCCGTGTACATTGGTTAATTCACCTCGAATCAGGGTCGAAGTGAGCTCCGCATGAAAGCACTTTGTCAGCACACTGTACCAAGATCGGGAAACCTCCAGCGAAAGCCAAACCACTATCGTGAATCATCTGCACCATAGATGTAGGGTTTGCATCCGCCATCCTTGCCCAAAAAATCACTAAAATCAAGATGACAAGCTTCACTGTCCCCAATATTGTGAACGGCAGATTCTAGTGGCAAGAGTTGCTCCTGTCCCTGAAATTTAATCTTCATATTGATAGTAATTCAGAGGACAGAGACGTAAATTAGACTCGGGAGGAAATTACAGAGGGAAAGGATACACGCGCAGGAATTTAGATCGCAAGGGTTCGAGCAAAGGATAGCATGGGAGCAGTGTGAAAAATGCAAAGGGGGTTCACTCATTATATAGCCGTTTAGGAGAGAGAAAGGCCATGAATGTGTATTTAATACATACCTACCAATTTGAATTAGCAAGACATTCGGGTAGAGCAGTAAAAACTAGCACGAATGGCACTTGGTTCATTTGGGACACGTGGGACGCGAATGCACGAAACACGCGGTTCGGCCGATTCGGGAGAAGCGGGGAAAGGACGCACAAATACCTTTTGGGACACGCGGGACAAAAGTGCGCGGGGTACGTGATTCGGCCGATTCGGGAAAAAAGGTGACAACGGGTCTGGAAAAGTTTGGGACATTTGGGATGTGAAAGTGTGAAGTACGCGGTTTGGGCGATTCGGCCGAAAATGGAACAACTTGCACAATTTGACTTGGGACACGCGGGACAAAAATGTCCGACAGGCCCGAAAAACACATGAAATGACCCAAAAAACGCAGATTTTCTCAATTTCACGACTTTTAACACTTTCAGCACAACATAGAAGACACTTAAACTCAAAATTTTGAAAATTCACTTCCTTAAGAGCAGGGAATTTTGGGTGGACAACACCACTGCTAATCCCGTTTCCATGGTCGTGGATCAAGTTTAACCTAGTATTACTTGTAATTTCTCCATCTTGGGTAAAAAAATCAATTCTGGGCATGAATAGTGAAGTTATCTGTATTTTACTATTTGACAGGTGTCTTTTCCCCATCAAATTCTACCTCAGTGTTGGAAAATACATGGTCTCCTTTGATTGGATGAGGAACGACAAGTTTAATTTATAAACTTGACACTTTTGGCTACTTGGAAAAAATATTAAACTCGCCCCGTGGCTCCATCGGATCCTGATTGGTTTGTCAAAGTTTCGAAGTGGTGGAGCAAATTTCTTATTTTTTCTGCGAGGGTGTACATGTGTCAATAATTCAAGTAGTTTTGGAAGGGTGAGCCTTTTTTGTGTTTTAAGGCACTATGGTGAAAAAGGAATGAAAATATAAAAGGAATTGCCTAAGGCCCACAAAAGGACACATGACAGGTTCTGAAAAGTAAAAAATAGGAGAGTCCTAGGATCTTCAAAGAACTTTGAAGTTTTTGGATTATTTCTGTGAAAAAGGAAAATAAGGTATACAAATTAGGCGAAATTCTGCTAGCAAATCAGAGGTGGACATCTCGTGAGTCGGCATTCAAACTTCAAAGGCAGAAAGGCTGAGTCACCGATGGGGAACTTTGAAGATTTTGGCCTTTCTTTTGTGAAAACAAGGGAATAAAGTTAAAATTGAAATGCAGCTCACAATTCCATTAGGGGACACGTAAAGCTCATGTGTTAGTTTGAAAATTCAAAAGTGGGGTCCTACGCTTGTTTGCGGTGCTACTTTGAATTTTTACCTTTGAAAGCTCTGTGCCGAAGAGACAAGTGTTGAAGTTAAAAAGTGGATCCTCTTTACACTTAGACTTTTTCCGTCAATCAGAGGGACTTCGTGGCATTGAACATTCAGACAGCATGGAAGGCCCACGAAGTTGTTTTGGGTATTAAAGGAGTAAAGTTAGAAAGTTCAACTTAGCTTCAATCAAAGTCAAAAGTAAGCATCGAAGAGACATGTGGAGGAGGATTCCTTTGCAGAATTTAATCCTTCCATACTTAGGAATAAAGTTATAGAGTTTTCAACGATTGAGCCCACGTCTGATGCCAAAATTTCTGTAAGACCTTTACAAAACATGAAAAGCAAAAGGTTCCCTAAGCCCGTTTTTGCTCAGATATTTTCCACATGGACAGCTCAATCTTTGAAGTTTACCCTAAAAAAAAGTAACATGGAATGACTCGGTGTTGGCACTTTCCCATTATGCCATCCATGAGAATTTTCAATGGACCTCAATAGATGTCGAACTTCATTCTTTTTATTGTAACATCTGTATGGCTATGCTCATTTGTCATTTTTTACCAGTCTAGAGTGCAAATCCTTTGCTGTTGGGGAGCTCAATTTTTGAGACACATGGAAGTGCTTGAAGGTTAGCTCCTCTTTGAAACAGAATTACTCGGGCACCTCACAGATGCAAAGATATGTGGTATAATCCATGTGAGGAAAAGATGCAAGAGGAAAAGGATGAAAAGGTAAGGAAGTCAAGGGCACTCATTTCTCAAGGATGTATTCTCAAAGGTGAAAAGCACATTCTTCCTCAGATCAAGCTTTGTGGTGCCACCTGAGAATTTTTAAAAAGGATGGACTTCTTGCTCCAAAATTGAAAGAATTATTAAAAAATTTTTTCAAAAGTTATGGCTATGGTGCCCCAATTAAAAAGTAACTGGTGGAAAGTATCTGAAAAGATCTTATCTTTTGTACACTTGGAAGCTTTTGGGTGTAAATTTGTTAAATATCACTTTCTGGAACAAATATTGTAACAAACAAAGGATTCCTTGGAATATTCTGGAATTTTGGGGGGAAATTTAGGATGAGTGTAGCGAGTGAAAGTGTATAAAGGTAATGAGATTACTCTTGCAAATGGTTCGGGGGTTAATTTTTTGAGAAAGTTTGAGAAAAAACCATTTTCCTCGAGAGACCTGTCTTGAGAAACCTGTTTATTTCCTGTGTTTTAGATTTAATCACGTCAAGATGGTTGCAAGTGTACAACCATTGACAAGCTCTAAGATTGTTTAAAGAAACTTTCCCCTGCTAAATGAATCTAATGAACCTTGAAATGAATTTGTGTTGATCATGAGCATAATTGTGTCTTCTTATTTCAGAATGTCTTCAAATAGTTTTTTCTTATTCCTGTTGTAATCTTATGTTAAAATCCCTCTTAATCACACAAGATCTTATCTCTGTGTTAGTATTGTGGAATTTACAATTTCATTATGAGAAGAGATTTCATCTTGGTAATGAAATAAACAATTTAAAATCACTTTACTTTCACTATGTTGATAAATATTGTTTGTAAGTCTATGAGTGTATCTTAGGCGTGACTAACCAGGGATTTCTAACATTTAATTGAGTCTTTAACATGAGCCTTTGTGTTGAATTCTTGAAGAATGTGTGAAACCGTGCATCTCTGGGCCTCCATTGATACACACCTTCTAGGTTGAAGGAATATTTTGGCTATTTTGAAGCATTTTGTTATCTGTGAGTCTTCCAATATTTGTAAAGGCTCTCAAATATTTGGTAAAATCAGCTTTGTCTTACTTAAACTTCCCACCAAAAAATTCTCAAAATGATAAATCCTACATGAACTACCCTTGTTTGTACTGTGTATCCACAAAGCTTTGAACAAATTCCACTACCAAAATATGTAAAGACAATCATGGATTCAATTATTGTCTTTAGTAACCCGAACCTTGTCTAGGAAACATCTCCACTCTCTAGTGTGACAACTTGTGAGAGTTAGATTGTGTTGTATTGATCATATTTTTACAAGGTTTTCATGAAAATTATGCAAAGGAAGGATCTCTTGATATCCTTCACCAACACGCAGGTTACAGAACGGGTCCTCTCACCCTGGTTGAAGGAACAACCTAAAGTAGTGAGGGTAGATCAAACCCTTCTAATAAGGTGCTATCCATTTCTCCAATGCTTGAGTGACAAAGAGTCAGTTTGAATCCCCTCCCCGGCTACAAAATGACTAATATATCATGATTCATCCTGTCTCTAAGCATCCTAGACCAGTTTCATGATGTTGCTTATCCCTTGAACTAGGAGAATCAATTTGGATACCAACAGCAAAAGTGGCACCGTTTCCGTGGATTCTTTGAATTGTGGCCTATTCGTAATGGTGATCCCGTCAGCAACACCTGAATGGCACCATTGCCAGGGATTATTTGAACACCAGGACCTATTTGAGTATTTGATCCAGTCAAAAACACCTGAGTGGCATCGTTTTGAGGATTATTTGAATTATAAAGGATTATTTTATTTGTGCCCATGGAAACAACACCTGAGTGGCACTGTGTGCCAGGGATTATTTGAATTTTTATTTGAAATATTTTGTAGATCCTCCGTCAAGAATACCAAAGTGGGCGTCGTTATCGGGGAATATTTTTACAAATATGCATACACATGCCAGACCCTGGTAATAGTTCTTACATGGTTTAAGTACAAATACGTTGTTTAAATGTCATCCTTTGTAGAGATTTGTAAGAATTAGTGTGTAAGATTACAAGTTCATTGTGTAGTATTTCCAGTTTCTAGTGGTTATTGTACTAAATTTGTATCAATAGTGATAAATGTGGGTAAAGGAAGGTCAGATCTATTAAGCTTTGTAGAAATTAAGCATTGATAGACATTTGAAAAGTTACTTATAGTGCATCTGCATAACTAAGGTGAAAATCCTTAGTGGCGACTCTGTGTTGAATTGAAATTTTTATGATTACCAATGTCTTAACCTGTGTCAAGTGAAATTTGTCATTAATATTTGCAAAGCTGAAGGGAAGAAGATATTTCTTCACTAGGGATCCTACTAAAAAAGTTATTTCTAGAACTACGAAAAGAAAATTCAGAAGGAAAACAAATCTGGAAAGTCGTTGGAAATCAAGAATCAAAAAAGGAGATATCAGTTCTGAAAGGTGATCAATATGTGGTTGAAGATTACCATACATCTTCAAGTGATTTTGAACCAAGTAATCTTTATATAAATTTGAGTTCTCCAACTGGAGAGGGGCCATCATTTGTGTCTGAAAAGTGTGCCTCTCAGTTTTCCCCTATTTTTTCCAAGGTTGATAGGGTTTTCCAAGAAATTGAGTCATTAGAGGATATTTACTCTGAGAGTTATACTCCTGTGCCCCAAAGACCCCTTGTTCCCTATCATTTTGTTTCTCCTGTAAATTCACCACCTCAAGGCAATATGGCCCAACCTCCACCTAGACCTCCTTTTGTTGTCAATACTTTTAGACCTATAGATTTCAGAGGTATGGATGGATATCCTAATATGGTGCCACAAGATGTCAAAAATAGGTTGCCAAAGTTTCAAGGGAATAATGCCATCACTGGTGACCACCATTTAAGAATCTTTGTCAATATGATGGAAGACTTTGAAATTGAGTTTTAAGTCATGTGTATATAAAACTATTTATTCATACTCTTGAGGAGGATGCATGTGACTGGTACAAGGCTTTACCATATAATTCAATAGATTCATGGACCGAGATGAAAAATGCCTTTAGATTGCAATATGGGGACAAGACAGACCCTAGGTTCCTTTTATCTGAATTTGAAAATATAAAGAAAAATCCAAATGAATCTATCCATGATTTCAATACTAGGTTCAATAAGACCTTGAATAGGCTACCTATAATCCTAAGGCCAAGTGATGAATCCTATCTGATAAAATATTCTGATGCTTTTGATAAAAAGGCCACTTATTACTTAAGAGATAAGAATGCATGAACATTGAGGCAAGGCCTTCACCATGGCCTTACAAATTGAAAATAATATCAAAGTCTGTTGGAAAGCCTCCTAAGAGGGAAGGTGTTAAGTTGATCAATCCTGAAAATCCATCAATCAGGAAAGGTTGTGGATCTGGAAGAGGTTGTAAAAACTTTAGCTAGAGTAGTTAAAGAGATATCCTATAAACTGGCCAGAGCAGAAAAAGGGATAGGACAAAATTCCCAAGGTCAGCACAAGCCACAAGGTCAAGAGAGATTTGGAAATCATCCCAGAGGTGATCATAGACCAGATGACAGAGGGAAAAGGGCTCATGGGATCAGGTAATAAACAACCTCAACCCCAGGAGAATAGATTGGTTCTTGATCCTTTGACTGTCAGGGTTACTACTGTGGAGGAAGCCAATGTTATCGAGTGGTGTGATAGGTGTTTCTTACCACACTCCCCATGTGATGTAGATCAATAAGTTGAGGAAGATAGATGATGATGAGACATATGATGATGTGTGCATGATGGAGAGCCCTGCAAACTCACGGAAGGGGGAAACCTCAAATGAATTAATAAGTGCTAGAACTGTTGAAAACTTTTGGGATTGTGTTCACCAGGTATTACCTCTTCCTCCTATTAATACTTTTGAAATTGATATGGTGCAAGCATTTGATCTTCCTAATCATGATTTTGAATACTTAAGGGCCTTGATGATTAAAAATTATGATGGAGGGATCCCTTTCGAAGAGGACATGCAACTGTTGATGAATGCAATAGTTGCTCAGGAGAAAGAATATAACACCAGAAGTAAAGTTGTCAAAGGGGGAGGGCCACAAACCAAGCCAAAAGTTCCAGTTCTTACCAATATCCCAAAGGAAACTTCCTAAAAAAGATACATCTAGCAAAGGCCTAGTTTACCCCAAATAGAACTGGTACTCCTGCCCATGCCCAGACTCTGAAAAATCCCATAATATTAGAAGAAGTTGTGAATCTTCCTCCTAATACTATCCTACCCAAATATATTCCTTGTGACATAGCCCAAATCTTGAGTCAGATCAAGGTCAATGTTCCCATTTTTGAATTACTTAGGATCCCTGAGCATAGGAAAAGGGAATTTGAATATTTGGGATTTAAGGAAGAAAAGATTACTCAGGGAAAAAGTGTTAATAATGTAGATATTCCTCCTATTATTGTAGAATCAAGAAATACCACAAGCATTGGAGGAACCCAAGGAATCATCTGAGGTGTATTTGGGAACTTCTCTGGTTGAATCTCAAGCTTAATGTGGATCCATTTTTTACCACTTTGATTATTAAAGATAGGCTGGTACATAACTGCATGTTTGATTCAGGAGCCTCATGTAATGTAATGCCTCTTGAGGTAATGAATGAGTTAAATATCAAGGTAACAATATTTTGGGAAATGTACTGCTATGGATTCAAGAGAAGTGCCAGTAGTTGGGTATGTCAAGGGATTAGTAGTGCAGTTGGCAACTTTTCCAGGAAAGTACTTAACCATTGAATGTAGTTATTGTGGACTGTCCTTCCAAATGGGGGATGTTATTATCCAGAAAGTGGGAAGCTAGTGTTGGTGGAAGTGTACAAATGGACATGTCATATGCAACCATACCAATTGAGGGGAACCTTGTGAAGTTGTATGGTGAGAAGAAAATGTTACATCTCATTGAGGACCCTAACAATGCTTCTTATGAAGTATTGTATGCAGATGTCGATGTCAACAACTTTGTGGTTTATGTTGATTTTAAGGAGCATAAAATTGATGAGTGCAAGTATCCCGAGCAGATTGGTTCTCCCTAGACTCTGATGTTTGATGGGGTTTGTTCTAGATCTGGTAAAGGCACAAAAGATAAACCTCAGAAAATATGGCTAGGTAGCAACTTGGATAGAGAAGAAAAACAAGCATATGTCCAGTTGTTAAAAAAGTATCAAGACTTCTTGGCTTGGTCGTACTCAGAATGGCAGGAACTTGAAACATTTCCTTGATTTGATTTCTCATAATCAAGGTATGCATCATTATACAGTGTACAGTCTTTTAGTTTTGTTTCATTTCTGTGTTTTTTTCTTTTTGGTTTCTCCTGGTCCTTGGCGGCTGGTTTTTGTTGGTTTCTCAGTTTGTTCTTGGGAGGTTGGAAATTGTTTTTTTCTACTTTGCAAGCTTGTTCTTGACTTTGTTTCCCAATGGATTTTTGGCACATGGTCTGTTATGTTTTTCTTGTGGCACTCGCAGGGAGTGCCCATCCCTGAGTAGGAGCCGATGTTGGTGCTCAATTTTAATCTCATCCTTGTTTGTTCAAAATTTCTCAGTCCACATGGTTTGAAGTCTATTTTCAAATCTCCCTGTGTGGATGCATGAAGAATAGTTTTATTTTGGCCTTGTTGTTGAAAAGGATAAAAGTTATCTATGGTCATGCAATTCACGTTGAGACTTGGTATTATTTATAGTCTTCTCTCCATGGGAAAAAATTTGTAATTTGGGCAGGTGGGTCAATATTGGGGTCAAAAAAATGCATTTTATTTCTTCCAAAGTCATGTAAAATGTGAAATCCTGTCCCAAGCCCCTGTAACTACATGTCATTTTTAATTGGATGTGGCATGCATGGGTCTATTTGGTGAACTTGTCACTTTAGAGTTGCACAATTGTAAAAAAATGCCCAATTGGCTCCCGTGGCTCCTGATAATTTCTAATTGAGCTACTCAACAATATGAAGTGGAAGCAAATTTCTTACTTGGGCCCCGTGAAGATGTACACATGTCATAGGGCCCAAGCAGTTTTGGGAAGGACCCTGCCCCTTTTTGTGTTTTGAGGCATTATAGGGAAAGGAATGAAAATATAAAAGGAATGCTCTAAGGCCCACTCAAATTTTTCACACGGTGGCATGTTTGAAAAGCCGATAGGTCGGACATGTGGAGCATCATGCATGTTGGAAAATTTTGAGGTTCCACCTCACATGTTTAGTCAACATTCATCACCTTTAGTAAAAGCAATGCCAAGGAGAGCACATGGAGGTTGTATAAAAGTGGATTCCACTCCGTTTGGGGATCTTCCCATGAAGTTAGACTTTTAGAGAGGTGGGTCACCGGGGGCATTTTGAATTTTTCTGAAAAATAATGGATACTATAGTAAGTCGCAGCCCCGTTTTGTAAACCCTAGACATATGGAATGGGCCCACACTTGTTTGGTAGTCCTTCTTTTAAGCTTAATAAAAAAAGCATGCCGAAGAGACTTCAATGGAAGATTCCACTGGAGGGACTCTGACACCCATACTTATAATTTTCAATGACTGAGGAAACTTTATCAAATCCTAAGAGCACGTGGAACCTTCATACTGGTTATTAAAAATTTTCAACAACTTTTTTGGGCCAAGACACGTGGAGAGCCCGTGCTTGTTTGGGGTCTCCACTTTTTGGCACTCCATATCAAAAGTGCTACAAAGAGACATGTGGAGGCTTCTTGCTGGCTCCTCTTTATACTAAGACTTTTTCAATGGCTGAGGAAACTTTCTTGGGCCCAGGGCATGTGGAGAGCCTGCGCTCATTTGAGGTCCTGCCTCTAGACTTCATCTTTGAAGTTACACTGAACAAACACATGGAAGCTTCCACTGGACCTTCCCATGCTTGAAATTTTTAGTGACCGTGTAACTCTCTCAGGTTCTGAACACATGGAGGGCTCGTGCACTCATTTGGGAACCTACCTCTGGACTTCACCTTTGTAGTTGCACCAAGGAGACATGTGGAGGCTTCTATTGGCTCCTCTTTACACTTGGCTGACTTAGACTCACAACATAGATATATGGTATAATCCATGCAAGGGACACTCACTTTCTGAGAGGCATGAAAACTATCCATGCGAGGGCACTCATTTCTCAAAGTGTATTCTCAAAGGTGAAAAGGATTTCTTATCAGATCAAGCCATATGGAGCCACCTGAGAGTTATTTTAAACTAATGCTAATATAAGTAAATACTAACACCTAAATAGCCTTAATTAGTAAAAATTAAACAACATACTAAGCACCATCAATTTGGATAAGAATTAAACAAGGTTATATGCTAACATTCATCATACACAAAAACTTTGAAACTAAAAATGTTAAGCATCTAAATCCTCTATTCTCTAACAAAAAATAAATGAATGGACCTAAGTATGCTCCATGGCAATCAAGAAAGGTTGTCTTTGGTATTTCAAGAACCTAGGAATGATGGCTTGTCAACGTTGGGGCTACAAGAACCTTTTGACACCTCCCATATGACCTAAGCACTTAGGAAAGAGGCTTAAAATATTCAAGATGATGAACTCTTAAGAAAACAAAGGAAATATTTTAGTCTATTTTGCTATATGCTTTGCATTTGTCTTCTCGAGAAGTTTAGGTGTGTGTATAAAGGTATAAGGAGGGCTCCTTGTATAGCCCAATTTAGATAAAGGAAACACTTCATCCCTTTGCATGTGGGATAAAGGTAAAACATGATTAGGAATGGATAAGGTTGTTTTATAAAAGCTAGCCTTACTTTAGAAGGGTTTAATTTCTTCTAAAAAAGTCATGGGAGTTGGAGGGGTGTTTTAATTAATCAAAGGTGATTAACTAATAGGTAGATGTAAGCTTATAGAGGCCAATTAGAGGAATATTAGTATGATTTAGGCTATTAGAAGGGGATTAAATCAATTAAATATTGATTTATTGGTTAAATGGAAGGGAGAGCTAATTAATTAATAATAATTAATTATTCTAGATAGAAGGGGTGAGTAATTAACGAAAGATCGTTAATCATGATGTTAGTTGGATAGGTGACTTAATCAATTAGGGTATTGTAATTAATTAATGACAATAAAAAGGAATATGAGTACTTATTAATGATATGTAGAAAAATTTGCAAGAAGGGGGATAATTTAATGCAATTTATGTATTTAAATTTCTCAGGCATAATTATGGGTGTCTACTAAGCCATATGGAGCCACCTAAGAATTAATAAAAAGGGGATTTCTTGCATGAAAAAATAAAAATAATGATTAAAAATATTATCAAAATTTATGATATGGCATCCCAATCATAGTTGAGGGACTGAAAAACGTGATCAGTTCATGCATTAACCACTTGACAGCTTTTGGGTGCAAATTTGTTAAACATCACTTTCTGGAACAAACTTGTAACAAACAAAGGTTTCCTCCAATATTCTTCTTTTATGGGGAAAATTTGGAATGAGTGAGCGAGTGAAATTGTATAGATGCAATGATAATACTCTTCCAAAAAGGGGTGTTAATTTTGTTGAGAAAATTTTAGAAAAAACCATTTTCCCGAGAGAATGTGTTAGAAACCTATTTATCTCCTATGTTTTTTTAATTAATCACGTCAATATGGTTGCAATTGTATAGCCATTGAAAAGCTCTAAGATTGTTCAAGAAAATTTTACCTGCTAATGAATCTAATGAACCTGAAATAAATTTCTATTGATCATGAGTATAATTGTGTCTGCTTTTATTTTAGAATGTTTACAAATAGTTTTTTTATCATTCCTGTTACAATATTATGTTAAAATTTTTCTGAGTCACACAAGATCTCATTCATGTGATAGTATTGTGGAATTTGCAATTTCATTATGAGAAGATTTTTCATCTTGTGATGCAAATAAACAATTTAAAATCACTTTACTCTCATTATGTTGATAAAGATTGTTTGTAATCCTATGAGTGTATCTTAGGCATGACGAACCAAGGATTTCTAACATTTAATTAAGTCTTTATGATGATCGTTTGTGTTGAATTCATGAAGAATTTGTGAAACTGTGCATTTCTGGGATTCCATTGATTCACATCTTCTGGTTGAAAGAATATTTTGGCTGTTTTGAAGCATTTTGTCTGTGATTCTTCCAATATTTCTAAAGGCTCTCAAAGATCTATTAAAATAAACTTCATCTTACTTAACTTCTCACCAAAAAATTATCAAATGATGAATCCTACATGAACTACCCCTGTTTTTACTATGTATCCACAAATGAACAAATTCCATTTCCAAAGTATGTAGAGACAATCAAGTTTCAATTATTTTCTTTAATAACCTGGAACCTTTTCTAAGAACCATATCCACTCTCTAGTGTGACAAATCGGGAGAGTTAGATTGTGTTGTATTGATCATATTTTCTCAAGGTTCTCATGAAAATTGTGCAAAGAAGGATCTTTTGATATCCTTCACCAACACAGGTTACGGAATGGGTCCTCTCACCCTGGTTGAAGGCATGACCTAAAGTAGTGAGGGAAGATTAAACCATTAATAAGGTGCTATCCATTTCTCCAATGCCTGAGTGAGAAAGAGTCATCTCAATCCCCTCCCCGGCTACAAAACGACTTGTATCATCATTCGTCTATCTCTAAGCATCCTACCAGTTTCGTGACGCTACTCAGCCCTTGTAGGAGAATCCATTTGATTACCAACACAACTTTTACAAGGATTTTTTAAATACCATTCACACAAAATTTTCCACACACAAGCACAGTACAAAAATAACAACAACATATAATTTTCCACAGCACAAAGGCTCAAATTCAAGCCAAATGAGAGAAGAAACATGGGGAATAACTTATGCCTCCCAAAGGGTGTAAGTTTCCACCTTAAAAATCCTTGAAAATTTCATTCACATAACCACAACACAACTCTTATCCCTCCCTCAATTTCTCTTATGTCTCCCTCAACTCTTATCCCTCCCTCAATAAACATATAAAGATAAATAAAAATTCTTTCTTATTATTACAAGGTAGGACACCCAACCCCCAAATCCCTCAAAATTCATAGTAAAAAATCTTATCCCTCTCTCAATAAGTCCCTATTTTCTTTATCCTAGACAACATTATGGCCATTATATTCCTAAAACCAAAATACCCAACATTCATTCATTTACAACCAATTTTCACAACAATTAAAAATAAAAATACATGGGTGAAGTCCCTACCTTACCATTTTAATAAAAATCTAAACTGAAAGCACAAGCTCCATATAATCTTCCAAGTTTCAAACAAAGGCTCCAAAAGCAAGCTCGTCAAAAATGCAAGAGTGAAAATAAAACATCTAACCCCAAAACCATAAAACAAACTTGAATAAATAGAAAAAGAGAAGATGAGGGTGAGGGGCTCCATGTAGGATGCCACATCACTTATCCTCAATTCCACGTCATATGGGAAAACCCCAAACCCAAAGCTCAATAAACTGGTGTTTGAGAAATGAAACGTTCTCCTGAAAAAGACAAACCAAAATCAGTACTTTAAAGGAAATAGTTAAAAGCTCATGTAAGAAGGTGTAATAATTTAATCTTTTTAGCTTCCAAATCACATAATGGGGCCTAATTTTGACCCCTTACCCCATAGGTATAGTTGCTAAATTACGTTAAGAGGGGTGGGACGAGCTTAAATTGTCCCACAAGCCTCCGAAAATAGCATTTAAGCCAAAATATGAGTTTGACATGCAAGGTTGAGTACACAAAACTTAAACCAATAAAAATCCTTTCAAATCCAAAACAAAACCAAGGAAAATCTACCAAAATTAAATACTCGTTGGTTACATCCAATTTACAATAGCTAACAAAATTAATCAACTTAATTAGAACAAATTAATTAATAATAAAAAAGTATAACACATTACAATAATAAATTACATACTCACAAAATAATTAAAATGAAAAAATAAAATAACACATTTACCCAAGGTCACATTTGATACTACCCCCCAATTGGGACCTCCTAACAATTTATCAACAACATGCACAAACAAAAGTTGCCAAGGTGACCTATTTCCAATACCAAAATTTCCTTCACTGTTGGTCTCCTATGCCCTTTATTTTGTTGTGTTACAATTTCCTACAAAATCAAAGCAATACCTCTTTGACCTCATGGCCATATAAATGGCATCAAAACATTAAAACATACATATACATACCAATTCAAATCATCAAATAACATAGCTAAATCATCACTAAAATCAAACAATTTCACCAATTATTCATCATTTCAAAATATTTCAATTCTTATCATTTCATCAATTAATATTAAGATCACAAGACTAACTACATCATCTAACAAAGTCTATGTATCAAAATCCATTGTTTCATATATAAATTCTTAAATCTATATCATCATCAAATACTAAAATGTCAATCTATCCATATAATTCACACTATGAGTAACCACATATCTTTAATCAAAGTATCTATAAAGTCTAATAAAATACTAATAAAATCTAATAATTTCCATCTATCAATGTCTACTGATCAAATATGATAACAAATTTTATACATTTAATCAAAAGTAAGTAAAATTCATAGTAAAATCAACGTCAAAGAGGAGTGGGGACTAAACAAACATTTCATGTATGAAATACTTATATGTCCCACACATATTCCAAGACATATAAAAAAAAGTGGGAATCAAATCATTTCATGTCCCACAAACATTTCTTAGTTTATATTATTCATACTCACATAATATATGATATTTGCTCTATCTTATATAGAAATGAGAAAAGGTTTCCATAGATAATTGTGATTAGGGGTTTCATAAGAAATAGGGATGAGGGTTTTTTATGTTGCTATAAGGGAAATGAATAGGGTTTGTCTCTAGCCATGAGCCACATCATTTTTACATGTGTGGATTATGTAGGAAAAAATAATACTTCCATAAGACGTTTGTTGTGATTTTCGGCATGAATTAGTTTCAAATATTTGCAATAACCTTCACATGTAACCTGTATATTTAAAATTTGACCTTCATTTTACATACATACATACATACACACACACACACACATACATACATACATATAACATAAATTATTATAATATATAAAATATGTCCATAAAAAATTAAATAAATATATAATAAGTACAATAAATAACATTGTTTTGTATTTGAAAAAGGTAGTTTTAAAAAATCACAATCACTGAAATAATGTTCGACAAGCATTCGCGACATTAAAATTTACTCCATGCTTGTAATGGATAAAGGGCACCTAGAGCTTACATTCGACTGAAATTGGATCGCAGTTTGATCTTGGTCATGCATGCATTGATAAATCTTGTGGACCCATATGATGGAGCCAAACAACTCAAGTGACATGTAAATCATGTCCAACTTTCTAAGGGTATTCCCTACTCATACGTCTTGTTTTCTACATCGCCACAGAAAGCTGACTACCCTGCATGAAATAACATTTTAAAAGAAATTCAATGCTAAACGAAAAACAAAAGCATAAATGCTACCCGCATGAATAAAAATGAAATAAAATGTATACTTCTGTACTTAAGAAAAAATGTAGATTTTTCCTTCACTACAGGAAAATACAAGGCGAAGCTAAATATGATTCCTTATGTGAAGGTCATAGTGGGACTGGTGGAGGGCCTGCAACATATCAATGGTACACTTTTGAGGATTACGAAAGTTGTTGTAAAGTTATTCCTACGATAAACCTTCACCATTCGCAAAATTTCATGGACATGTCCATAAATCACCTGTCGTATAGATGTAATCCCTAGCGAATGTGACGAAATTGTGAATTTTTTTAGTCTGTACTGAAGAAATAAACATTCATTGAACCTAAAACTAAACTTATCCAGAAGAAATTACACAAATGGCTCTCTAAAAAAGTAATACTTCCACAATACATTTTTTGTGATCTTTGGAGTAAAATATTTGTAAATATTTTCATTATTCTTCACATGTAACCTGCGTATTTAAAATTTGACCACCCTTTTCTATATATATTTATACATAAATTTTAAAAATAGATACAACTATGTATTTAAAATAATTAAATAAATATATAACAAATAGAATAAATAACATTGTTTTGTATTTGAGAAAGGAAGTTTTATAAAAGTACCGCCGGTGAAATAATATTTGACATCCATCTGTCACATTCAAATTTAGCCCTTGCTTGAAACAGATGAAGGGTACTTCACACATAAATGTGTCTGAAAGTGTATGGCAGTTTCGTGTTTGTCATGCATGCATTGATAAATTTGCAGACCCATATGATGAAGCCAAACAACACAAGTACCTGGAAATCATGCCCAACTTTCGTATGGTATGCCCTACTCATACATAGTTTCTACATGGCCCTACAAAGATTTCGTTACCTTGCATATACACCAAATAAAATTTTAAAGTAAATTCCACTTCAAACGAAAAGCAAAAGCATAAACGTTACCCATATGAATTAAAATTGTATAAAATATATCTTTTTACACAAAAGGAAAAAATGGATTTTATTGCCACTATAGGGGAATACGAGCCGGAGCTAAATCTCATTCCGTATGTGAAAGGCATAGCGGGATCGGTGGTTTTCCAACATGGACGTTAGAAATAAACATTCACCAAACCCAAAATTAAACTTATCAATAAGAAACTACGCAAATGGATTTCTGCAAAAATAATACTTCCACAATACATTTTTTGTGATTTCAGCGTAAAATATTTGCAAATATTTGAATTAACCTTCACATGTAACTTGTGTATTTACAATTTTTCTGCCATTTTGTATATATAGTTATACATAAATTGTAAAAATATACACAGCTATATTTTTAAAATAATTAAATAAATATATAATAAAAAAAATAACTAACATTGTTATGTATTCAAGAAAGGAAGTTTTAAAAAAGTATCATTTCCAAAATAATTGTTTGACTGACATCCGTGGCATTCAAATTTATCCCATCCCTGTAACATATGGAGGGTACCTGAGACGTAAATGTGTCTAAAAGTGGATGGCAGTTTTATATTGGTCATGTATGCATTGATAAATCTTGGAGACCCATATAATGGAGCCAAACAACACAAGTGACATGTAAATCATACCCAACTTTCTTAGGGTATGCCCTACTCATACAGTTAGTTTCTACATGGCCCCATAAAGCTTTGGCTGCCCTCAACCAAATAAAAGTTTATATTAACTTCCACTCCAAATGAAAAACAAAATCATAAATGCCACCCGTATGAATTAAAATTGTATAAAATATATCCTTTTACACATAAGCAAAAACATTGATTCTACTGCCGCTAGAGAGGAATACAAGCCAAAGACAAATCTCATTCCCTATGTGAAGGGCATAGAAAAACTGGTGGATGGCTTGCAACAGATCAACATTCAGTGGTTGTCTCACATGTACATTACACCATTCAATGAAATGCGGGCCAACAAACTGTTGTCGCTTGTCAGAGACCCTAAAGGTTTCCTCATTGTAATAAATGTCTTCGATGCAATCAAGGGTTAAATTTTATGGCCCAGTATGCATGTCAAATTTTTTTTCAGGTGATGGGCAATTTCAAATATTTCCCTTCAAAAATTTAAAACAATTTTATTTTTATACTATTAATAAAATAAATAAAATATTATTATATATATATTAAGCTATTTCTAAACTATAGTGTTGTAGTTTACCTATAATATATATCAAAATGATATAAAGTATTTAAATTATGTAAGTCATGTGAGATGGTAATTTTAAACTTTTTTCAAATGTGTTATGGCAAAAATAATGAAAAATCATCTAGACGGCTGTCAAATATAACCCCTAGGCATAATAATAAAACACCTTATTCCATAATAGAAATTGAATGCTTTATTTCAACCAATGAATAATACATATATGTAATACATACACACACACACACACACACACACACACACACACATATATATATGTATATATATGTATATATATATGTATGTATGTATATATGTGTGTGTGTGTGTGTGTGTGTGTGTATGTATATATATATACACACACACATATCTATATACATACATACATATATATATATATATATATATATATTATATATATAGATATAGATACGTACATACATATATACATATACATATATATATATAATCTATACATACATATATACATATGTATATATATACATACATATATACATATGTATACATATATACACAACAGGTTGAAAAGGGGGGAGTTAGCAGAGGGGAGGACTACAACTAACTACAGCTGAGCTAGATTACCAGGAGAGGTCATTCATGCACCCCGGGATGACTGCCTCCCCTATCCCAATAATAGAGTGGGTGGGGGTTGCCACGCCATATATCATGTGTCATATCTAGATGGGGTGCCCCCCATCTCTCTAGATTAGCCGATGGGCGGTCGATAGACGGAATAGAAGGGTATTCTAGGGGGCCTCAATCTATTGATTCGATCGAGTGCCTAAACTAGATATATAAAGTCTAGGTGCCCCCCATAGATCTCTGGCATACTGGTGCGGAAATCATGTGTCAAATCCTGTTACGTATTATGTAGATAGAGAGAAGCTTCGCCCTATAGCCGCCATATAGATAGGGGAGGCCCTATCTAAATATATGGGGGCCCGCGGGGCGGGGGTGAACCCCTCTATACAAACAGATATGGCGACCCTATCTAACTATATGGGAGGATATATATAGATATATATATATATATATATATATATATATATATATATATCCCAACACACCTACACCCTTAAGAAATTGATTCATAAAAGGTAAATACAATACATAAAGTAATAAAACAAATAACCCTTTACAGATCTAAATCCTTCTAAACTCCATTTTATATATATAAATAGTATAAGCTTTATTTATACTAAAAAATTAACATACTCCACATCAAATGAATTGATGTAGATTATCTTACACAATTCTTTCACAACATTCCAGATTCAAATAAATCATGCTAGAACAAAATTGATACATAGTGATAGTTATATAAGAAAAATAATCTGGTAAATATTATAAATGGGAGGACCATATGTTTTTCCGTTTGAAATAAATAGTGAAAAATGGTTGCAAGACAAAAAACCGCACCAAAGGTGACTGCAAGAGGAGCTACAAGATGGGATACACTGACGAGATTGAAAAGTCAAAAAATCATGTCCAAGTTGAGATTTGATGACTTGAAACTCAAAATATGTATTTAATTTCGGGGATGAGCATTTGATCGGTAGTAGTAGCATTCATTTATTAGTTGTGGTCATGCTGTTTACGATCAATCTAACTGTCACATAAGTTAGCACTTGATGTCAAATAGATATTTTTCCAAATTAAATCCAAAAAAATGTGTGGTGCCATGGTTGGTCGGTGAAGTGGCATTGCGGAGGTCACGTGTTCAAATTTTTGACCAGCTTGTGCTAATGTGCGTCATGGTTAGGCACAACCTGTTGTTTGTGGGTTAGGTGTTGGAAACGTGTAAGTGCAATGGTGAGGATGAAGATCAGGTAAAAAATGATGAGGTTTACATTGTATACATGGGAATCTCTCACAAATTATGAGGAGAAACATTATCCATAGCCAACAACCATGTGGACTGTAACACCCACATTTTACACACAAAAATAAAATAGTTAAAATACTAGAAAAAATTTTTTTGACTTACATTGCTCACTGCAAAACACCACAAGGGCTCCATGTAGAGACACTCAACAATGCATAAGACATTTACATAAACATGAACCCACTCATAAAATAGGATAACATATAGTACCCATCAATGTCATACTCAACGACGTAAACTAGTACAGTTACCAAATTACAGTAAGACACACTAGGTAGACATAGTCCACAACAAGGCCTTCTTATTTTTTACATTTTCATTTAATTTAGGTTTCGATTATATGACCTTATATTTTTCAAGATAATTAAACACATAAGGCTGACAATTTCCTACTTTACAATTTCAATTAATTTACTTTCCAAGGGAATATTCTTTAAAGGAGAATGCACGATTGATTCCTTTATCGAATCCCATTAACTATCCATATATCATATGTTAATTAATGTCAATTTTAAGCAACTATGATTGTCCCAATAACTCATTCTTATGTGAAAGTTTTGTTTCTCATGTTATGGTTGTTTTAGTTTTAAATTTAGTTTTAGTCAATTTAGCAATTACATGTCATAGTGTTTATTTTTAGTGGAATCTATATTGGCTCAAATGCCTAGTCCCAGAAGGAACAATTTGTGTCCATTCTCAAAAAAAATCAATGCTTAAATCAACCATAAGGACTTCAAGTTAAATTTTTTCCCTAAACCATTATCACATATCCTTTTTTTTTTTCATCTATTTACATTGTTTCTTAGGTCTCTTATTGGCGTCACCTTATAACAAAAAGAGTTACGAAAGTACTTGTCTAACATCTTGAAGAAGTACATGATTGTAAGTATTATGACTACACACAAACATCAAGTGATTTGTTTTCAAGGTGAGATCCCATGTTTCCACATTTCATGATTCCACATGTGAAATTTCTTTTATTCTTAATGTTATAAAAGGGCATAACAAGGGATTACGGGACAAAGTTTTCAATTTCCTAGTTTCTCTTAAGTCAACATATTTAAAATCAATTTTGCTTACAAAATTCTACACACAAATTAACCTCCTAATCAACTGAGGTTTAGTTTAATTCCAATTTGCACTCAGGGCTCTACACCCTATTATAGATCAAATTAAGGTGTGAAAACATATTTACCCTATAAAGACTCCAAAAAGTACCACGACGCTATATTGTCACTAGCCAAGGTAACACATTTAGCTATGAGCAACTAAAGAGATCATTAACAAGAGTTTAAATCATAGTTAGTCTATTTCACTAGCTCCATTTTTGCCATTTGGATCCAACAAGGAATTTATTCGATGATGAAGTTAATTTCTAGATCTAACTTCATAAGACTTCGTCGTGCACTAGGATACTAAGGAAGTGTTAGTTCTACTTACTCAATATATGGAAAGATTACACCAAACAATCTTGTCTTTGAACAATGACTCTTAATTTATGGAAATGGTCTATTTAATATTTTTTTTAGGTGTAGTACTAGAAATTTTAGTTGTGAGGATTAATTATCTTTTTGGATGATAGTGTTTTTCAAACTAAATTGGCCAGAATGAGAGGGAGGGTAGAAAAAGTGTTAAATATTAAATTCATTAATAATCCCAATTGCTAAAGGTGACTTTCTAGAGTAGTTGGAAACCTTTTCCAACTAACACATGAGTCAGACATGAAGAGAACAAATTCTCCTTACTACACACACGATAACCAATCATGGAAGGGAACCACTTACTCTAGATAAAGTTTCACCATTTCATTCATAATATTCGATTTCATGACAATGTCACGAAACATATCGACTATGACGACAACTTAAAATTAGGTTCTTATTTACTTTAACTAGAAGGTACCATCGAGTGAAAAAGTTTAAGTTCATTCTACGGTTTCAATTTCTTCTATACTAAAAAGGATCACATATGAAGATATGTTATGCACGAATCTTACACTAGGGTTTACTGTTTCATTTAGATTTCTTTATTGCATTTTCTAGGTAAAGAACACAACACACCAATTAATTAATCGTCTATTGCACACTTGAAATTCACTACATGATATTACATTCAAATTCATTCATACTATATATATATCCAACCTTTTTACTAGATGTAAATCAAAATTGAAATGGTACCTATGATTAAATGCACATATTTTAAGGTATATTTAAATCTAGCATCTCATACATATCACCAAATTTTAATAATAAATTTTTTTCTGTTACATCACAATTACATTAAACATATATACATTTTCCAATAAAATATATAAATTACAATAATAAATAATGAATTACACCACATATTTTTGCTCTATTTTTTGCATCTTACAAAACCATGTGAGCATGAAATCAGTGATAAATCGCTGGCATAACATCCACCTAGATCTAACATAATTAAGCATTTTTTATTTTTCCATTTAAATAAAAATAATAAGTTGCATTCGATAAGAGAAGGTTAGAGAAACATATTTATTTCACCTTATTTCATAACCATGGAGCGAGAAAGAGATATGGAAGAGAGAGAAACACTATTTAGTCAAAAGATCACTTTCACACGACAAGTAACTGTTAGTGAAGAATCACAACACCCCCGAATGGCCCGATTGTGAGGTGGAGAATTCATTGTGATTGCAAAACATGGGACCATATCTCAAGCTGTGGGACTTGCAAAACTTGAGATGGACCTCCAGAGAAAGCTGATTCTTGCTTCCTAATCTTCCTGCCACAAGTTACTCTAGCGCAGGAAGAACCTATTCTATCCTAATCTAACCATTCCAAGGGGACAAAGAGAGAGAGGGAGAGGGTGAAATATCCCACACTAAGTGGTGATACACCAGATAAGGAAGTGGATGATCACAGACATGACTGCCTGAAGTGGAGAGAGGTGAGCAGAGGAGAGGGTGGATAGAATGCACCACATACTAGAGATATAATTCACACAAAACACCAGTTCGAAACCCATTAAACAGAGCTCCCAAATCCTGAAATAAACATCAAAAGTATGAACAATATAACCCGTGACAATGAGAGGTAAGGAGAGACAACAAAATAAGCCAAGGATGAACAGATGCATCACAAAAACAGATTTTATTGCTCCAAAATGTTACACAGAGCACTATCAGTGGGCAAGAGGCAAGAAACACAATTACAGATCCATTAGGAAGAGGCTTAGAATCCACATTATACCCTAAGGAAGAAAGAGAAAGGGGCAGAGGAGAAATATTGACCAACCGTTTGAATGTAACCCTCTATTACAATATATAGAAAGAATAAGAGAGAGGAGGGAAGACATTCAAATCTTGCTCCGACCACCCAGAGATATGCATTAAATCCTACTCTGAAAGCTCAAACACCACCCCTTAATGCCTGTTTTGGATCTTCCCACAATCTGTCACTTCTTGTACCCCAATGGATCGAATCGAATCAGATCTGATAGTTAGAGAAATTAGATTCTGCATTAATGTCCTGGAAGACATTTTCTCATTTTCCACCTACCATAGTCTACTAGAAATGATATTTTATGTTTCCATGGCATAGAGGGCATTGAGAAATTTCCAAAAATTCTTATCCCACCAAAATCTTATTCTCTAGTTGAAAGATATGGCCATTGGAATATTAGGGTCGAGAGGCGCAATATTTAAAGAGTCTGTCATACAGGGTCCACGTGGCAACTTTGCGCTCATTTGAAATTCAGCCCTTACCCTCACTCTTGAAATGGCACCCATGAGACATGTGGTGACGTCTACAAGCTCCCCTATTTCCTTTGTATCCTATCTGAGTCCTTTTCCTTAGCAGGGCCAAAACCTGACCCTGGACATGTGGAGGTTTGGCGCTTGTTTGAGAACCTACCCCAAATTTCTCTCTTGAATTAGCACCGTGCCAATTCTTGGCACCCTCCGCTGCCCTGTCTCAATTATTTAACTATTCAACCTAACTTTGTCCCTTTTTGGACTCTGGGACACGTGGAAGGCCCGCGCTCATTTTGAAACCCGCCCCAAATCTTACTTTTAAAAGAGCTCTATTAAGACACGTGGCACCTTCCGCCTTTACTCTGTACTTAGATGTTTTGGTCCTGTTCTCCCTTTTGAACTCTATTGACAATTTTCCATGTGGAGGGCTGGTGTAATTTTGAGTCTTCACCTTGGGCTCCCATCTTGGAATTACGCTGAGCCAACACTCGGCAAATTTTGCTAGCACTTCTATACTTAGTCTTTTTTTAGGCCCGCCCTATCCGCATTTTGATTTAGCTGTTGACTCTACCCCTGCTTTGGACCGGGGACACATAGAGGCCTGACGCTCATTTGAGTCTACCTCTTGGGATTTAATCCTTAGAGGTGTGCCGCTTGGACATTTGGTAGCATTTGTTGTCTCCTCCATACTTAGCCAATTTTGAGGCTCATTCTGAGTCGTTTCAGAGCCTGACGACTTCAAACCTTTTCTGTTTATTTTCTTCAAGCCTTTGGCTCCTTTGACACTGCTCGGCCTCCTTCCTCGACTATGCTATTCCACTTTAGAGCCTTCCTGAGTTCCTTCTTACTTTTCTATTAGATTTAAAGCATGGGCTCACTTGACAGAGTCTTTTATTAAATTTTTTCTTGCACAGGGTCGTTTGATATTTTGTAGGCCCCGCTACTCCATTGTAGAGTCCCTTTGCAACCTATTTACAGGATTTGAACGTGATTTCTCTAGCTTCTTCTTGTGTAGGGTCATGGATGATCCTATTTTACCCGAGGGGAAAAATATGGATAAAAATTTGGTGACTCGCAAGGGCATCTTCCTACTAGATGAAGGGACCAGTAGCCTTGAAGCATCCATTGGGCATGGATTCAAGAATGATGGTTTGATAATGATACTTCCTCTGATCTGCGTGCTCGACCGTTTGTACTCTCAATTTTCATAAGAAATATTGAAACAAGGCTTCTGAGAGTAGAAAATTGTTTTGACCCAGGACTTTCATCTATCCCTGAACGGAATGTCTTGAAAACATTCTTTTAGTTGCTCTACATTTGTTTTATTTTGAAGATAACAACTATTATAGGAAACTATGAGCCTTTCTGCCATGAATAGTGAAGAGCCCTACCTCATGCACCTCTAGAGAAATGAGAGAAAAACTTATATACAAATACCAAATCATACATGGCTCAAATGAGACATGCAGAGTGTGCACAAGCACTTCTTATGCTGAAAGCAAATCTACTCCTACTCTTAAACTAACCGGAGAGAAAAATGCTAAAAAAATCCTGCTACATGTAGGGAGAAGTAGCTTCCCTTTCTCAATAGGGGAAGCCATTCAAATGATTTGACACTAAATATGGATGCATGTATGAGTGAAAAACTAACTCTAAGCCTATCCTCCACCGAAATCATCAAGGTATCAGCATTAATGGAAAATACCTGTTTAAGATGACTTGCATTGGACTCTTGGAGATATTGATGATAACCCTTGGTACTTTGATACTCATCCTCATTCCCTGAAGTAGGCATGACTGGTTTTGGCTTCTCCCTTGGCTCCAATGAAGCCAAGTACCTGATTGGGCACGGTCTGATCCTTTGGATGTGCCCATTGCTCTGAATTTCAACTCCAAAAGTGGACTCTTTTTGTGGACCTTCTTGGGTGGATGGTGTGAGAGAGATGATGAAATCCTATTTCCTTTTCTCTTCCTCTATAGTAGGTGGGACTTTTGGAAGATCAAAATCTTCTAACTTGGGTTTAGGAGGTATGTTGCAAACTGCAGGTTGTGCTTGCACGTTCTCTTCCATGACAACAGGTTCTTGTGGTTGAAGACATTCTTTTGAGTCTGATAGGAAATCAAACTCTTTACTGTCCTGCTGTAACAAAGTCTCTCCCTTTTTCATGGTGATGTTAAAATCTTCATTATTTTCACCATATGAAGCCTCATCTTCAAATATTAAGCTAGTGAGTTTAGGATCCTCCAAAAACTCATATTTTTTTAGAGGTTGAATGGGAGAGGGGTCTGTATTATGTAACCGGCTCTTGATTTAGTACCTATGAATCTATCTTGGTTACCTCCATATGTTCCTTTTTAACTGGACTTGGATCTAACTGTTCCTCTTCCTCCTCTTATGAAGAACATGGAAGACTCATACCTTCCAACCTTGGTTTCAGAGAGGTGTAGTAGAGTACAGGCTACTATTCTTGAATGTCCTCCTTCATGGCAACATGATAATATGCTTGGAAGATGGTTGATGGAGGAAAAAATGGTGTTATCTCTTCAGGATCTTCTCCATCAAAAAAATCCTCCAAGTCAGATAGAAAGTCCACCTCCTCGTTGTCCTACTACAATTGCTCTACCTCCTCCATGGTGTCCTCCTGCTGCAATTTGATCACCATGAATCCCTTCATCCTCAAACATGAAGTTTGAAATCTCAAACTTTTCTTCAACATCAGAACTTGAAGGGGATGAAGTGGGAGGAATAACTGAAGGTTCTTCTGTAGCCTACTCCATGCCTGGAGCCTCTGAAACTATATAGTCCTCCTCTGCTACAAACTCAGCCTCAGCCACCACTGGTTCTTCAACTCTGACCTCCTCTATTGGCTTGACCATCAACGGGATCTTTGTAAACCCAAATTGGGCAGCGCAACTCTTCAGATTGTCTGTCATTTATTCTTTGTTGGGCTCCTCCTCTTGTTGCTCTCCTTGAATGGTTTCTTGGGTCTCTTCCCAACATGGAATTGGGAAAGCAAGAGGAGTGACAGGTTGGTGCTCAACCAGCTTTGCAATTTTTTGTGGTGGGGAGGGAAGTGGAACTTCTTGTTCATTTTTAGGGAATGGATGCTTAGGAAATAAAAGGGGACAAGAATTGAAATGGGGTGGAAGACTAGAAGATGGATAAATGAAATCAACACTTGGGGCAGCAAGTGAGGGTCTTGACTCTTACCTCTGTTGAAATGATAAAGATTGAGGAAGAGAAAATAAAGGACAAGGAGCTAGTGATTGATTTACCCATTGAAAAGGCTATCTCGTACTTTTCTCATAAGCCTCAATGTCCTCAATCCATTGTGTAAGCTGAGGCAACACTTCAACCATGAAGTCAAGCTTCTCTTGAGGGATGTAATGTCTTGGAAAAGGTCATTCCCATGGACAAGGTTCCCTAAAGCCAATCTTGAATGCCTTCATCTATGCTATGCCCCTTGACTGCACCATGCTAGCCTCCATTCTTTGAATCTTCTCCAAAAAAACAACATCCTCCACTTGATTGTTGTCATTGTATGTGTACCCTTGTTCATGATAAGCTCCATGAACAAACTGAATTTGACTCTACTTGTATGGGTAAGCATAATGACTTTGGATTTAATCATAGTGTTGATCTGGAGGAGTTAGAAAATGCATTGGAGGTGACTTGCACTACTATAGGTGTGAGTTCCATGAAGAGAATGAAATAATGATTGCAAAATTTCATGAAATGGGGGAAAATGTAAGAGATGGAAGAAGAAAATGAATGGAAACAAGTGGAAATGGATGGAAAAGGTTTGTAACTCAGAGGATGGGTTATTGACTAGATGGAGTTGTCGGATGTGCTTGAAAGTGTCTCAAAAGGCTGGCCCTTAACAGGAACACATCAACCTGCTAAGATGAAGTGTTAAGGTGCTTTAGACCTCTCCCACTAGGTGTTCCAAAACTATTAGTGTAGTTGCATGATGGCTTATGATTTTCTGTTTGTAATGAGACACCTCAGAAAGATGAGAAATCTAACCTCAGTGTCCCACCGAGCATGCCAAAACATTTAGTGCAAAATCACAGCACCCCTGAATGGCCCGATTGTGAGGTGGGGCATTCAGTGTGATTGCACAACATGGGACCATCTCTTAAGCTGTGGGACTTACAAAACTTGAGATGGACATCTGGAGAAAGGAGGTTCTTGCTTCCTAATCTACATGGCACAAGCTACTCCAGTGTAGGTAGAACCTATTCATTCCTAGTCTAACCATTCCAAGGGGACAAAGAGAGAGAGAGAGAGGGTGAAATAATCCACACTAAGCGGTGATACACCAGAAAAGGAAGTGGATGATCACAGAACCAACTTCCTGAAGTGGAGAGAGGTGAGCAAAGGAGAGGGTGGAAAAAATGCACCACAGACTAGAGATAGAATTCACACAGAAAACCACTTCAAAACCCATTAAACACAACTCCCAGATTCTATAATAAACATCAAAAGTATGTATGTACAATATACCATGCGACAATGAGAGGTAAGGGGAAACAAAAAAATAAGCCAAGGACGGACAGATGCATCACAAAAAGAGATTTTATTGCTCCAAAATGTTACACAGAGCACTATTAGTGGGTAAGAGGAAAGAAACACCATTAGAGAGTGATGGGAAGAGGCTTAGAATCTACATTCAACCCTAAGGAAGAAAGAGAAGGGGGGCATAGGGGAAATAATGACCAACCGTTTGAATGTGCCCCTCTATTACAATATATAGGAAGAGTACGAGAGAGAGAGAGGAGGGAAGACATTCGAATCTTGCTCCAACCACCAAGAGATATGTATTGAATCTTGCTATGAAATTTCAACCACGGCCCCTTAATTTCTGTTCTAGATCAACCCAAAATCTGTCACTTCTAGTTCCCCAGCAGATAGAATCGAATCAGATCTGGTAATTGGAGAAATCAAATTCTGCATTAATGTTCTGGAATACGTTTTCCCATTTTCCACCTACCAGATCCTTCTAGAAATGATATTTTATGTTTCCATGGCATAGAGGGGGTCGCAATGTTTCCAAAAACTCTTCTCTCACCCAAATCTGATTCTCTAGTCAAAAGATAAGGTAATTTGAATATTAGGGTCATAGGGCACAATATTTAAAGAGTTTGCCATACAGGGTCCACGTGGTAGCCTCGTGCTCGTTTGAGATTCATCCCCTGCCTTAAATCTAGAAATGGCACCCATGAGACACGTGGCATCATCCGTGGGCTCCCCTATTTCCTTTGTATCCTATCAAAGTCCTTTTTCTTGGCGGGGCAAAAATCTGACCCTGGACACGTGGAGGCTTGGCACTTGTTAGAGAACCTGCCCAAATTTTTTTCTTGAATTAGTGTCGTGTTGACACTTGGCACCCTCCACTGGCCCATCTCAATGCTTTGACTATTCAACCTGACTATGTCCCTTTTTGGAATTTGGGAAACATCGAAGGTCTGTGCTCATTTAAAAACCCACCCCAAATCTTACTTTTGAAGGAGCACCGTTAAGACACGTGGCGCCTTCCGACTTTACTCTGTACTTAGATGTTTTGGTCCCACTCTCTCTTTTGACCTCTATTAACAATTTTCCATGTGGAGGGTTGTGCAGTTTTGAGTCTTCACCTTGGGCTCCCATCTTGGAATTACGCCGAGCCAACACTTGACAACTTTTGCTAGCACTTCTATACTTAGTCTTTTTTTAGGCCCACCCTGTCCACCTTTTAACTTAGCTATTGACTCTACCCCTGCTTTGGACTTGGGACACAGAGGCCTGATGCTCATTTTAGTCTGCCTCTTAGGATTTAATACTTGGAGGTGCGCCGCTTGGACAATTGGCAGCATCTGTTGTCTCCTCCATACTTAGCCAATTTTGAGGCTCATTTTGAGTCATTTCAGAGCCCGACGACTTCAAACCTTTTCCATTTATTTTCTTCAAGCCTCTGGCTCCTTTGACACTGCTCGGCCTCCTTCCCTGACTATGCTCTCCCTTTTGACATCTGCTGATCATTTTCCACGTAGAGAGATGGTGTGAGTTTGAGTCTCCACCTTGGGTTCCCATCTTGGAATTGCACTGAGCTGACACTTGGCAGCTTCCGCTCGCACTTCTATACTTAGTCTTTTTTTAGGCCCACCCTATCCACCTTTTGACTTAGCTATTGACTCTGCCCCACTTTGGACCTAGGACACGTGGAGGCCTGACACTCGTTTAAGTCTTCCTCTCAGGATTTAATCCTTGGAGGTGCGTCGCTTGGACATTTGGCAACATCCATTGTTTCCTCCATACTTAGCCAATTTTGAGGCTCGTTCTGATTCGATTCAGAGCTCGATGAATTCAAACGTTTTCCATTTATTTTCTGTGAGCCTCAATCTCCTTTGACACTACTCGGCCTCCTTCCTCGACTATAATATTCCATTTTATACCCTTCCTAAGTTCCATCTTACTTGTCTGTTGGATTTTAAGCATGGGCTCGCTCGAAAGAGCTGTTTCTTCAATTTCTTCTTGCACAGAGTCATTTGATATTTTGCAAGCCTCGCCACTCCATTGTAGAGTCCCTCTGTAACCTATTTGTAGGATTTGAACGTGATTTCTCTAGCTTCTTCTTGTGCATGGTCATGGTTGATCCTATTTTACCCGGGGGAAAAATATGGATAGCAGTAACATGATAGATTTTCAAACAGTTATTTGTAAGTGTCCACAAGTTTCCAAGATGGGTTGGTTACCCTCTAGAGATCCTACAACTTTCTTTTTACATTTTCCTTCTAGTTGTAAAAACATTCAATTAAGGCTCGGAGGCTGACAATCCACTTTCAAACGTTGTCATTAGATTTGTAAACACACCATGGGTAAATTTGTATGTATCCTTCTATACACAAAGATTTCACAGGTACTGGCAGAATTCAGAACTAGCCAACAATTTACGATTTATGACCATTTTTCCGAGGCCATCGGTCGTAACTAGCCTAGTTGTAAATGATAAAAAGTTAGCTTGAGGGCTCAAAAAACCACATCCAAAGCTAATGTTTCATGGAAGAACGTGCAGTGAGAAATTTTCTACAAGTCCCCCTATATATGGATAATTCAACAGAGTCATTGAAACCGAGAACTGGTAAACAACTTGCAAATGACAATGAGTTGTCTAGAGCCATCAGTCGTAGTTGAGTCAGTCTGACCTAGTCAAACAACAACCTGAGGGCAACAAAATACCCTTTCAAAACTATCTAGAAGAGTGTTTTCCCCTAAACTAGAGGTTGTAAGAAATTTTATAGAAAATATACGAGACGTTTTTAAAGGCGAAAAGACCATTTTTTCTGTTCACGGTTCGAATGATGGTTTAAAACGAAAGTCAACTTTTTCAATTTTGGTAGCTTACTAAAAGCACAAAACAGAGCAACAAGGCTCCTAAAGGAGCTGTGAAGAGAGCAAAAATGATGAAATGCAGTCGAAATATTTCTTAATATGACTCTCTACATAAAAAATAACAAATATGATGCTTGACATATTCTTTACGGGGCTCAGAGTGTTGTTTTGCAAGTCTCTCAAAATTGCATTTTCTAACTTTACAAGGTGGTCAAAAATGGTTGTTTCAGTTAACTCATCTTTCTCTCACCAATACCAATCGACACGAACCCCAATTTTTGATACTCTATGTCTAATAATGGATAACGTTGACGTAGCAAGAAAAATTGATGGTCAAGCTTAAATCAGTTACGTAAATCATGAGGTGGGGATTTTATCGTTTAAAACTAAAACTTTGGTTAAAATAACCAATAGTTTAAGCATCTAATGGTTAATATTTATATACTAATGCAAATGAAGAACCAAATTAGATGGAAATTATAAAAGATGAAGGTAAGGAGACCATGCCTTCTTTAAGCAGAATTGAAACATCACATTTGATGGGACCCCGCTTCCCTTGCATTTTGTCAGACAAATCACAAGCTCTGAAAAATCTTCCACAGTTTGAATAACGATGTCCTAGAGCACGAGGAACTACAATATCGAACAATTTTCCTTTAAAACTATCCAAGAATGGGATGCCCATATCCTGACATCCCCTCAGTCCATCGATCATATTTCTTTCAGAAATTTGTTCACATAGTTGCATTCTAGCTGTGGGTATCCCTGAAAACACCTTTCTTTTATGTTTTTTATTTATTTATTTTTGCAATCCACACATCTGGTCTTTATTTCCCTTCTCTCTCTCTCTCTCTCTGTCTCTCTCTCTCTCTGTCTCTCTGTCTCTCTCTCTCTCTCTGTGTTTATTATACTACATCCCAAAGCCATAAAATACCAATACATTCACCTCCTAGCTCTATCAATAACACTATAAAGTGGCTAATGGAAGGAAGTGACGGGTCGGAGTTTGTGAAGTCAGGTTTTCCCTCTATCAATTGCATTTTCTTGAAATTTTATAATCCTTTCCGAAAAACCCATTATTTGCATATATTTCAGTCCAAGCATTCTGTGAACGCACATTTCTATATGCATTTTGTCAAAATTTTCACATGGTTTGTTCTTGCTTCCATTATTTTTCTACATACATATCTACCAGGGCACTTGCAACTAAAACATTTGACAAAAGTATCTTCTCCATAATGCTTTGGTGGATTCCCATACCATGTATTCAAAGCTACAATGTAATGCCCCATTCGGCATTTACTCCAATTATTGATTCGGTGACCCTGTCTCTAAGCGCTGAACGTTTGTGTGTGTGTGCTCGTTGATTGTTAGATACCCTCGACCCTGTTGCATAGAAGAATTAGCATTCTTCCTATCCGTCTTCTTTTCTCATTTTGTCGTAAGTGTTTATTTGTTGCCGAGGGTCTTTTCGAACCTTCTTCCAGTGAGCTATAATAATTTTGATCCATGGAATGTGTAATGACGTTTTTGTTAAAAGTTCTTTTGGAATATCAAAACTTTTGCAAAATTTATTTAAGAATTTTTTTTATTAAAAAGGTTCCTAATATTTGAACTAGTTTTTTTATATAAAAGGAAGGGGGGGGGTGGGTGTGGATTTATCTCCCACGTAGATTAACTTCTAATTAATCTTTGGTAAGTTGGTTTCTTTGATGGAGGGGATGTTTTGGAGGTAGCGTCAGTTTTGAAGGGACTGCCATTTAATGTGAAACTAAATGTTTTATCTACCAATTATCTTTCCTCTTGGCAGTGACTTCGTCCACAGTACGTACGTGGCTTTCACCAAATGAAATTTAATCCTGTTGGGCACTGTATTTTGTTGTCTTGTTTTAAAAAAAAAATTTATTATGAGATGGCAAGGGGTGGGTGGATTTTGGTGGTCTCATGCCATTTTTTTCTAGTTTCTTAATGGAGACAACATTGCTTGCTTTCTATTTGAATGGTGTCATTGTATTGGGGCCGCGTGGGATGCAGTAGCTCCAGACATAGTTCTAATATAGTTTTGTTAAAAGGCGGGATTTGAGACTTTCAGGTAAATGCTTCTACAAAGTAATGACGTCTTTACTAGATTTCTGGCCGTGCGATTGCTTTAGAGGAGGATTATTGACTGGGGTCTGTGGAAATAAGCTTTGAATTTTCAGTCAAAGGTGTGTGGCAAGATTTTAGTCCTATCCTTACCGCTCTCTCTCCCTGACTGTGCCAAACATGGTTGTGAATGAAGTGTGGATGCCCAACAAGCATGAGGACTTTGAAATTTTTGCAAAGGTTGTTATTGCAGGCCTGCTAGGCGTTATGCGACTTGGGGAAGCATATTTCAGGCATCATAAGCTTAACCATTGCAATATTTTGCTATTTTTTTTACAATCTCATGACATGAATTGTTCTATTACTGAAACGTGCTCTCCTATGTGTGAATCAAACTTTGAAATAAATATATGATGATTCGAGTTTCCCATTACAAAAAAAAATACTACTTCTTGGTGTATTCCGAATTATTGAAATATTATGTGATGATTTGTGTTACCCATTACTTAAAATCATTCTCTTGGGTATATTTCAAATTATTGAAATATTTAGTGGTGATTTGTGTTTCCCATCACTGAAAATCATTTGTCCTGGGTATATTTCATATTATGGAATGATTTTGTGGTGAATTGATATTACCCATTACTTAAAATTGCCTTCCTATGTGTGTTTTGAATTGATCACACTAAAGCACAATGGGAGGAAAATAAAGTTAATAAAAATCTCATGATTGTGGTCTCCGAATGTTCCATAAACACCACACCTTAAAATATGTGTGTGGGTAGTTGATATTAACTCTTTTTTGGGAATTTCTATTTAGAATGCACGATTGTTGTATAAAACCGGTTCATTTTGATTGGGATGCTCATTAACCTTTCTATTGGGTGATTCTCAATTTTAATAGAGTTGTATATACTTCTCTTGATGTTTAGCTCCAACAATGAAATTACTCACGGGTTATTTAAAAAAAAAATATCATAAGCACCCCGAGTCTATGATACTTTGTGCCTATTATTTAGGTGTTTCACCTTTAAATTGTTGTTATTAATATCAATGGGGTTTAATATCCTACAGGTTAATAGTTAAGACTATGGGCGATCAATTTTAAAAATTGGGTTGTGGGATAAGTATCAAGTTTTTAAATTTCATACCTTCTCCATCCGAGAAATTCTGATTATTGGGAATTGTTTTAGTATTGTCATGACTAGGATGGCTTGTTCTAGGATTCCAAGTATATCCAGAGATAGGAAAATAATATGAAATTTAGTTGACCTAATCTATGAACTGAAACAATTTCCTCTAAACAAGTATGTTGGTTAACAATTTGAACTGAAAATAGTTACTTATCTTAAAAGAATCACGTTTGGTTTCCGTAGTATGAATGATTTTTCCGATGACTAAATATTATTTCAGTTAGGAAGAAGTCTTGGATATTCTCCCATGTGGCTGTGAGTATGTTATCTTTTACAAATACTTTAGATATCAGTCGCTTCATTGAATGAATTATTTGAGTAGAAGAGGGAATCAAGATTATTTTTCTATCATGAATAATCATGATAAAATTATACTTTGAAACTAGATCCTTTCGTGGGGTAAATAGATTTTTAAGTCATAAATATGTTGAGAATGTTGGTTGAACAATAAAATAAGTAGATGAATAGATTAAAGGATCTTGGATTGATAACAATGAAAATATGTCATTTCAGCCCCCTCGTCCTGCTATGCTTGAGGTTTTTCTTAATGTCCATACAAATATCGAAAATGAGTTGTTTTTCTCTTTAGCGATTTGCAAGTAAAAACATTGATTAGTGAACAAGGTATATTATGTTCAATAATTGAAAATGAGTTTTTTTTTCTATTTAGTGATTTGCAAGTAAAAAAACTATTGATTATTGAACAAGGTAGATTAAGTTCAAATTTTCTTATTAATTGTTAGTTTGGGGTATTGATTTCAAGAATATAATCTATATGATTATATGATTGAAATCTCAATACACTTGACACTCTGTTTTTAATTACTAACATCTTGGTTAGTTTTCTTTTTGTTACCATTAGTAACTATAATATAATTGTGAGATAATGAAGTTTTGATTGATGGTTCGAGTATTATATTTCAATCATATAATCTACATGATTACATGATTGAAATCCTAATGCACTCGAAACCCCGTGTTTGACTTATTATATCAATAGCTCCCACTTGTTTGTTTGTATTAACCTTTGTAATTTAGTGACAAGGTTTAAAACTGATACTTATGACTTCCTTCTTGTTGGCATTATGAAAATTTTAGCATGAATAAGAAATTGCTAATGTTTTAGAACTTGAACCATTTCATTAATTAGAAGTGTCCATTCATGAGATTGTTAAATGTTAGCATACTATTGCAATGTGTAGTCTCATCATTCTCAGTTCTCATGAATTGACTCAAGCTAATACTTGTGCAGATGGCTTTTGCGAATAAAATAAAAATAAAGGGGAATGAATTGTAGAGAGTTACTTTTGTTTTTCTTATGAAGTTGGTTTGTTCATGTGTGCCTAAATATGTTGAAAGACTCTAATATATTGTCTATTTGGAAAGTTAGAATGGTACAATTTTTGCTTATGGAGTAGTGTTGTCGTAAGTGACTGAAACTAGAACTTGAAAATAATATTGCGAATGATATAACCAGATTGTAACATTGTTATGAATTTTATTATACTATAGAAATTTTGAAAGATAGCTTATGTTGGATCTCACGAATATTTTTTACCCTTTTATTTCCAAGTCAAACTTTATTAGCATCTTTTGCCACCCTTGGGATTGTGTGTCATGCTAGTTAGAGATGTTGCAACCATGTATATTTTTCAAACATAGTAATGGTAAACATTTCTTTGAGTTATAATTTTTTGTAGTAATTCCCTCTAGGTCATGACATAAATGAAATTGTAGGCATAATAAAGTGGGTTAGTAATCGTTATAAAAGTTATTTTTAAAAAATAAAAAAATGTAGTTGTGATCTGCTTGATAACATTTGAGCCATTAAGTGATCAAAGAGGAAACTGTGTGTGTGTGTGTGTGTGTGTGTGTGTGTGTGTGTGTGTGTGTGTGTGTGTGTGTGTGTGTGTGTGTGTGTGTGTGTGTGTGTATTTATTTATTTCTCTCCAAGCTAAACTAATCAACATTATCGCTTTTCATGGTGAGTCCTTAAATGATCATAATGAGAAATCAATGACTAGTTTTATTGAAAATGTTAAGATCATAATAAGTAGGAGGAAACTGATTAGAAATATTTCAATCTATCTCTCCCATTGAAAACGTAATTTGTATACTTATATCAATCTCGTCAAGTGAATCCTAAGTGAAACCTTTAATAATTCTAGATATATTCTTAACCCCATTAAAATCCAGGTTAATAAATAATGAGATCTTAAAGATGAATCCAATTTGATATCCTTTCTCTAACTTCTTCCAAAGTGCTTTCTAATATGCTCTTATTTTTTGTTAAACGTTTGATCCTTGGACAAGGAGATTGTAGTTATGAAACTAAACGGTAATTTCCCATCAACTGGAGCTTGCACTCGTCACCTTGTGCAATGGAGGTAGGAAACAAGATTCAGTAACTTGAGTATGAATAAGAAACCTTATGAGAGATGGAAAGTGTCCTTTATAAATCAAATGAATTAAGCTAGTTTTTGCAAGTTTTTAGATGACCCTCCTTTAGAAAACTTGTTCTTAAACTAATTAGTCAATATTATAAAAGAAATAAGGTCACCTTTATGAGAAGAATTTCTTGAATCAAACATGAATCTTCTAGATTGTAAAGTCAGGTCTTGAAAGACGTTTTCAGTAAATACATAACCTTATAGGATTTTACACCGTGGGGTGTCCTTAATTGTAACTGTGTATTGTGGTTAGACTTTTACGTTGTGCCTTTTCAAAGAGAAAAGTGAATTATCGTTGATGGGTGTTGGATGTTTTTGTTATGCCAAATTCACCCCTCAAGGTGAATTGGATAACTTACATGATTCCTCAGGTACCACTCCTCTATTCTCTAACTCTCCTATCTGAGAAAATCCAAGGAGTTAGTAAAAATTGTAAAAATCTGAAAAAATGAGGTTGTAAGCCTATTTTTATGCAAATCGGGTCTGAGAGCTACGGGCAGAACCAAGGTGGATCATACCAAGGTTCATTGTACCAAATTCAGGCCTAAAATGATAAAGAGGAAGTTCAAATCACCAAAACTGGATATTTGTGTCCCAAGTGGTCCGTGGGACATTGGGACACTCGGAACCCGCAAAGCTAAAATGGCTGATTTGCAAAGAAATCAAAAAAATTGGGTCAAAATGTCCTAGGCCACAGATGGGACACTGGAACACGTGGAACCCACATGGCCGAAATTACCAATTTACAAAGGGTGTGGATAAGTAAGAAAAAATTTTCCCAGGTGGTCCGCAGGACATCAAGACATCTTTGAGCTCAAATGTCAAAATTTCCGCACCAAGAGGGAATTGGAAAAGGTGGAGAAGGGAGGCCCAGATGGTCCAAGTACACATGGGACACGAGTTATCCACAAACCTGAAATAACCACGAGTAAGGGAGATGTGGTAAAGGTGGAAGTCAACGACCCAGTCAACATCGGGACACCAAAAGCCGAAGGAGACAAACAGGAAGAAGGCTTGTGGGTGGAGCGGAGATTTTTTTTTGGGATAGCTGGGACAAAATGACCTAAAATATCCGACATGTCCGCATTCAAAGGAAAACAATGCGAATCTAATCTTGAACTTCAAACGGCCATAACTTTTGACCCCAATCTCTGATTTTCATGAAATTTGACTTTCTAGAATGAGCACAACGTCCTCTACGTCTGGTCATAAATTTTACATTTCTCAACAAAAACACACAAAATTGGTACTTTTTAATCATGGTTTTAAGCCCAATGCACATAAATCAAGAAATCTAGAATTTGATGAGGAATTGATGGTGATTTTACAGAAAATGTGCCCAGTTCAGAATAACGATTCTAGTGGTGGTTGGGACACATTCAATGAAGCATGGGATGACATTTCTCATTGCTGCAAGTTATGGGATAGTATGGGGGGCCTTTTTCAAGCAACATAACATCATTTCACTTAATTTATGACATCTTGCAAGTGGTGAGAAGTCATATTTTGGGATTTTGATGTTACCTCTCTCTCTCTCCTCTCAGAAATATATATAAATTAGAGTGTTGTTCTCATTGTAAGAAGAGATAGTTTTGAGTAGCAAAACTTTGTCAAATTTGTTTTGTGGAGTCAATGTGTTATAGGCCCTTGAAGCGGACTCCTTGCATGGTGATCTAGGCCGCTATTTTGTAATAGACTGAGCTATGTATATCATGAAGCAATAAATATGAGTTTGTGGATGTATCTTTCCCTGCTGTGTTTGTTTGCATTCCTCTTGCCCCTTCCATCTCATTACAAATATATTATGTTTATTTAATGCTCTTGCAAGGATTCATTATCATTGTGCATTTATGGAATATTGTTGTGAATGCAATTGATAGACTGTGGATATAAACTATTATCACCCCTTCTAGTATGCAATTTGCTTCTACTTTTCACACATTGGAAGACTATTCTTACACTCTCCTTTTTTGGTGTATCACCACTTTAGTGTAGGGTTTTTTTCATGTGCTCTCACTCCCTGGTCCCTTGAATAGATAGATTAGGACAAGATATTTTTTCCTGCATTAGAGTAGATTGTGGCAATTAGTTTAGCAGCAAGAACCAACTTTCTCTGGAGCTCTATCTCAAGTAGTAAGTCCCATAATTTGGAGATGGTACATATGTTATCCAATCAAACTACAAAATCAAACACACAAACTTGTGCAAACCATAGGCTACTCTGATTCGATGATAACAATTTCCTTGTACCCTATGTGGTCATCGTTGTGTCTAGCATATTGAGAGTTGGTCATGGCCCTTTTTGGCCAAGTGTGTTGTCATGTAAACTCCAAGCAAGTCAAAAAAAAATGATCCGACATTTTTTTGGTGTTGTATTTTTGTGTGTTATTGTGGGTGTTACATGCAACTATTTTGGCACTGACTGTGTGTGTATGCTAGAAATCGGTAACTAATCAAGTTAGACACCTGTTCGTTGCATATGGTGAAACAAGGCTATTTTAACAAAACTTTTATTTGCACATACTACAATCATTTCCATCTGTAAGGCCACATATTTTTGGACACTCTGTCAAACAATTCACTTGCCAAGTATATGCTCCAACGTTTTGCATCCATGACTACCAAATCATTTGCAACTACAATATCTAAAAACATTCCTCTATCTTCTCCTTCCTTTCTATATACAAAATCATAATAGCAGCTAAGAGTGGACCCCCTATCCTATCGGAGACAATAGAAAAAATTTCAGACACAAATATAAATCGAGAAAAGTTAATTCACACATAGACAATGAGAAGATATTACAGTTACATATTTATCTTGACATGTAGGGTTGTTCAAACCAATAACAGGAATGATTATGCAATGGATTTTACAATATCTCCACTTTTGCATGGACAACCTACATTCTCTCTCACGGAAACCATCCAATTTCTACTAATTTACAAAGTAAACTTGGGTTTCAGCCAGGTTAATGCCTTGGATCTCAAAATAAAGTGCTTTTATTATTTTGTAAGGAAATGACGAGTGTATAGGAAGCTTAGGACAAGCCAATCTCCCACCTGCTAAGGCTGAAAAATTTGATCTTCCTCCTAAAACATGTCACTATCCTATCTATTCTCACCAAAATAACTTCACCCACTAGCCCACGCAATTTCCAACCTTTTTATTTTATTAATGCATTTGGCACTTCATTTCCCTCCCTTATAAGAGCATATTCCTTGATGCGATGCAATGCCAAGGTTAAAATAGGGTACTCATAAGCAAGGAGGAACAATCAATGACTCATGTCACTAGCGACAAGATACTTGTTGCTAAAGCATGACCGCAAGGAAAAAGGAAATGTTTGACAAGTTCTTAATGTTTTGTGAAGATTGAGAGTTTTTCAGTCTACATTATTACCTAATTATTCTTTTCACATAACAGTATTTATCAATCTCAATCTCTTAATAATTCATTTTTAAAAAAAATTATTTAATTTATTTTTCTTTGTGGGTGCCTAAAAGAAACTAACATTAGAGCCAAACACAACACTAATGGTTTACTAAACATCATGATATGTACCGTCACAACTATATCACATCATAAGAACTCAACCAAACCATGGAAATAACATACATGATCCACACAACATAGTACTTATTACACATGCCCCTGACACAACAATACTCGTAACATAAGCATACTAGAATGACATGGAATTCCCAATAGGTACACATATAAAGGTTTCGTGTAACTCAAAATCATAATTTTAGCTATAAAGGTTCAAGATGGAAACAACATCATACCAACAATGAGGAGCATCAATCCTCAACATCATAGAACATAACTGGACTCACAAGAGTACACTTAAATTATAACACTACCACCATACACCTCCCAAAACATCACAAAACAACTCAATATACCTCCAAAATCATCACCAACAACTAAATAAAAAAATAAAACTCTGAGTGCACTAATCACACACACACACACACACACACACACACACAAGTCTCTTATGCCTCCCTCAATTTTCTTATGCCTTCCTCAAAGCATCATAAAATAACTCCATATACCTCCCAAGTAGTAAAATAAAGATAAATTTTCCTTTTCACTCCCCAAAAGAGGTCAGTCACCCTATGGCCCTAGGAACATATTTTTCGAACACATCTAACCCAAGTGACATAATAAATCATGGTTCAAAAACCCGCTATTTATATGTAACTCCTTGGGGCATACCCCCATATAAGGAAGTGGGTCCATAGGTTCCACCACTTCATGGTGCATCCCATGACCCTATTCCCCACATTACGACATTAGAACCAGCATAACAATTTGTTTCAAATGCCAAGTTTCAAAAATACCAAGCCTAGGGATAGGCTATAAAACTTTTAAACTTGATACACAAATTTAATACTAAGAAAAGGAAATTGCTAATTAACCATAGTTAGTGCAAACATTTGCATGTTATTGCAACAACCAAATAAATACCATAAATATAAGAACATGTCAATCAAGAAAATTGTTGGTTCTTGCAAGAAAAGAGAAAATGTTCAATTTACGAATAAAATACGTATAGAGATATAGCACAATGCAATAACTATGTGTCCTTATACGGCCACACAAAGGTTACTCAACGAGTTGTTAGCACTCAAACATCGAGCCTTAGATCATAAATTAAAATATCAAATAATACAATTGTCATCATATCTTTCTAAATCATCTCGCCACCACTTTGACAAGGCTCAACAGAGTCATAATTACACTTAGGTTGAGTCCATACGATAACCATATAGGGAGAGAGAAATGATTACAAGTCATTATCAACTAAGCCTGAGGTGTCAACGAAACACAATATGCATGACACCCATTGAGCAAGTGCCATGCATACCAAATGAACAAAAGTTAGTTTTCAGCCTATGTAAGACTCCACTTCCAATCTCGTACTTAGCTCGAGTGATTGGTCAATGGCACACACTTCTTCACTCCAAACATACACCTTTTACCAATTTCCCTTAGGTTTTCCTAGTGTAGGGTCCATAACATAACACATAACTACGTCACTAACACAATGGTGGTTCACACACATTAACCATAGCAACTTACGCATGGTATATATACAGGGTATAACACAATCATTAGTTTCACATGTTACGATACATCACATTACCACATACTGCACCCAAATTATAATCATTGTACAATAGGGATCATGCGATGACCATATGCCCCTAAATCATGACATGAACCATCACATATTACATGATTTATAAGTGTGAGGAACACAATGTCTAACATTAAAACATATATTCAATTGTAATTACAACATTGTGACACACATGATTCATCACAACACGGTGACAACATCATGATACAATCCAATTCACTCTACACCAATTTTTTCATCCAATAAATCAATACACCTTCATATCACATAATGCCAAAATTCTCATACAATATGCAATCCACAATAACATTCTTTTCCAATACAACAAGGTGGTACATCACACGTGAACTATTTATAGATTCCACAAAAAGGAGAGTGAATTCTCTCATCAAAAGCACATCACTATGATAACAAATTTGCACTTAGTGACATGCACAACATGTGTGTTCATAATATCATAATTACAACATTGTTCACATTACTCTTCCAATATCCACCACCATCATGAAACATAAAAAACTACTCCAATTTGTCCCAGACGTTCGAGAGCATGAACGTTGCTTGGATACCAAAATGTAACACCCACGTTTTACACACAAAAATACAATAGTAAAAATAGCAAAATAATTTTTTATTTACTTACATTGCTCACTACACAACACCACAAGGGCTCCAAGTAGAGACACTCAACAATGCATAAAACATTTACATAAACATGAACCCACTCCTGAAATAGGATAACATAGGGTACCCATCAATTTCAAACTCAACGACGTAAACCAAGACAATGACCCAATTACAGTAAGACACGCCAGGTAGGCATAGTCCATGACATGGCCTTTTTATGGTTTACATCTTCATTAAATTTAGGTTTGCATTGTATGTCCTTATATTTTTCAAGAGAATTAAACACATAAGGTTGAAAATTTCCTACTTTACAAATTTCAATTACTTTACTTCGCAAGGCAATATCCTTTAAAGGACAATGCATGATTGATTCCTTTATCGAATCCCATTAATTATCCATACATCATTTGTTAATTAAAGTCAATTTTAAGGAACTATTATTCTCCCAATAACTCATTCTTATGTTAAATTTTTGTTTCTCATGTTATGGTTGTTTTAGTTCTAAATTTTGTTTGAGTCAATTTAGCATTCACACGACATAATTTTTATTTTTTGTGAACTCTATATTGGCTCGAATGCCTTGTCACACCAGGAACAATTTGTGTCCATTCTCAACAAAATTCAAAGCTTAAATCAAGCATAAGGATTTCAATTGAAATGTTGTTCCCAAACCATTATCACATATACTCTTGTTTTTTTTTTCATCTCATTTACATTGTTTCTTAGGTCTCTTATTGGTGTTGCTTTATAAAAAAAAGAGTTACGAAATTACTTGTGTTACATATTGAAGAAGTACATGATTGTAAGTATAATGACTACACACAAACCAAAAGTTATTTGCTTTCAAGGTAAGATCCCACATTTCCACATTTCACGAGTTTGCATGTGAAATTTCTTTTATTGTTAATGTTATAAAAGGTCATAGCAAGGGATTACAGAACCATTTTTTCAGTTTCCTAGTTTCTCTTAATTCAACACGTTTACAATTAATTTCACTTGCATGGAGTTACTTACAAATTTATACCCACAAATTAACCTCCTAATAAATTCAGGTTTAGTTTAATTCCAATTTGCACTTAAGTCTCTACACCCTATTATAGATCAAATTAAGGTGTGAAAATATATCTACCCTATAAAGCATCCAAAAAATACGATGACGTTATATCGTCACTAGCCAAGGTAACACACTTAGATGTGAGAAACTAAAGAAATCATTAACAAGAGTTTAATTCATAGTTAGTCTATTTCACTAGATCCATTTGTGTCGTCTAGATCCTACAAGGAATTCATTCGATGATGAAGCTAATTTCTAGTTCTAACTTCATAATACTAGGTAGTACACTAGGATACTAAGTGTTAGTTCTACTTAATTCATAAATGGTAAGGTTACACCGCATAGTCATTGCTTCAAATAATGACTCTTAAGTTATGGAAATGGTCTATTCAATTATTTTTTCTAGGTGTAGTACTAGAAATTTTAGTTGTGAGGATTTATTATCTCTTAGGATGATAGCGATTTGTAAACTAATGTGGCTAGAATGAGAGGGAGGGTAGAAAAAGTGTTAAATATTAACTTCATTAATAATCCCAACTACTAAAGTTGAATTTCAAAACTATTTTGCAACCTTTTCCAACTAACATGTAAGTCATACATGAAGAGAGCACATTCTACTTACTACACACACGATAACTAATCATGGAAGGGAACCACTTACTCTAGATAAAGTTTTACCAGGTCATTCATAACTGTCACGTTCATGATGATGTCCCTAAACATACCGAATGTGACGACAACTCAGAATTGGGTTCTCATTTAATTAAATTGGAAGGTGCCATCGAGTGAAAAAGTTTAAGTTCATTATATGGTTTCAATTTATTCTATACTAATAATGATAATGCATGAAGACAAGTTATGCATGAATCTTACACTAGGGTTTACTCTCTCGTTTAGATTTGTTTATTGCATTTTCTAGGTAAAGAACACAACACCAATTAATTATTCTCCTATTGCACACTGGAAATGCGCTACAAGATATTACATTCAAATTCATTTTATATATATATATATATATATATCCAACCTTTTTACCATATGTAAATCAAACTCGAAATGGTACCTATGATTAAATGCACATTTTCCAAGGTATCCCTAAATCTAGCCTATATATATATATATATCCAACCTTTTTACCATATGTAAATCAAACTCGAAATGGTACCTATGATTAAATGCACATTTTCCAAGGTATCCCTAAATCTAGCCTCTCATACATACTACCAAAATTGAAAAATATAAACTTTTCTATTACATTGAAATTACATTTAACATATATACATTTTTCGATAAAATATATAAATTAAAATAATAAATAAATAGTTACACCATGTCGTTTCTCCATCTTTCTTGCATCCTACAAAACCGTGTGAGCATGGAATCAATGATAAATCGCTGGCATGACACCTACCTCAATCTAGCATAGTTAAAAAAATTTGGTTTCCATTTACATAATAATAATAATTTGCATTTGATAGGAGAATGTTAGAGACACATATTAATTTCATTTCATTTCACCTTATCTCATAACCACGGAGAAAGAAAGAGATAAGGAAGAGAGAGAAACACTATTTTTCCAAAATTTCAATTTCACCCAACAAGTCACATGATAGATTTTGAATTAGTTATTTGCATGTGTTAAAAATTTTCCATGATAGTTTCGTTACTTGCTAGAGGTCCTAAAAATTTCTTTGTACATTTTCCTGTTGTTGGTGCTCAATTTGATCTCTCCCCTTTTTTCCTTGAAGTTCTTTAGTTTGCGAGATCTTCCGTTTGTTCTATCTCCCCGTATTGATGCATAAAAAATTTGTCCTCCATTTGGTTGCCATGATCAATCCCTTCCTTACTCGAGGATCACTTAAAATTCCAAAATTTGTTTTTCATTCCTCTATTCATGTGAAGGATTCTGTAACTTGGGCGAAAACTCGGGTTTTTTCCTTTCCTTCCATTTTCTAGAGTCACATTTTGTTTTCCCTGTCATTTTTGTCCCAAATATCTATGGAAACGTGATTAAATGTGACTTGGAGGATCACATTTGGGCCTTATATCATTTCCAAACTCTCTAACTTTCCATTCCAGGATCAAATGCTTATTTTCCTGCTTTTTATGGTTTGACGGGTGTGTTTTTCCTGTCAAATTTACATCTCAGCATCTATGGAAACGTGGCCCTTTCTTGTTAGATGCTGCTTGTTAGGGAACTTTGAAAACTCTAACGCTCGCTTCAACTAAAAACTAGTCCACGTGGAGGGCCGGTGCTCATCTGAAAATTCACCATTTGGTTTGACCTTGGAGTTACGCCGGGGAGACACGTGGAGATTTCCACTGCCTTACCCAGAATTAGACAATTTTTTCATGCAGATGGTATAGTTTTGGTGGACCATGGACACGTGGAGGGCTAGCACTCATTTGAGGATCCACCTCAGGGTCCCACCTTAACAATTGCGACAGGGAGACATGTGGAGGCTTTCACCGGATCTACAATGGTACTTAAACTTTTAAAAGTAATTTTGAAAGGCCTGGGACACATGGAGAGCCCGTGCCTATTCAGGAACTTGTCTCTGAATTTTATTTTTAAGGAGTGCCAAAGAGACATGTGGTGAGCCCGTGCTCATTTAGGGTCTCTAGTTTTTGGCACCACATCAAAGGAGTGCCATGAAGACACATGGAAATTTCCGCCCACTCTTCCCTTGCTTGGAATTTTCAATGGTGAAGGAAAACTGTCTCAGACCCTAGACACATGGCAACTTCCGCTGATCCTTTGAATTTTTCAAATAACTTTGTAGGACTGAGACATGTGGAGGGCCCGCTCTTATTTAGGGTCTCCACTTTTGAGGACCATACCAAAGGTGCGCCAAGGTGACATGTGGAGGCTTCTGCTGGCTCCTTTTTTACTGAGACCTTTTCAAAGGCCAAAAGGAACTTTTCTTGGGGCCAAGGCACGTGGAAGACATTTTCTTGTTTCAAAACCTACCTCTGCACATCGCCTTTGTTGTTACGCCAAGGAAACATGTAGACGATTACAAAATAAAGTAGAGAAGGAGAAGAATCAATGGTTGATGTGAATTTTACCTGTTTTTCTACCATTTTTGCTCCATGACTCCTGGAGATGCAAATACGCACTGTTTTTCATCATTTTTTGATCAAATTCCTTGTCATTTTTGTCTACAAAGTGCCATGGAATGGATTCAAAACTTAATTTGTGAGTCCTAGGATTGTTATGGTTGATATTTTAAAACTAGAATTGCTCGAGCAATTGCAAAAACGTGATTTACTAGAGAAGATGGATACAGGACAGAGTTACAGATGGAAGAGAGGGAAATGGATGAAATGATGGAGGTTGCAGGCGTAAAAGATGAAAAAGATGTTGCCTCGAGAGCAAAAAGGATTACCTGTTAGATCCAACTGTACAGAGCCTACGGAGAATGATTAAAATGGGGATTTTTTGCATGATATAATCAAAATGATTAAAAGGAGTGTCAAAAAGGTTGTGGCATGGAATCCTAGTCATTATTCAAGGGTCTTAGAAACCTAATCAATTCATGATGTGTCCACCTGGCAGCTGCAAGTGTGAATTTGTTAAACATCGCTTTCTGTAACAAATTTACAATAAGCAAAGGTTCCTCGAATAATTTTTTCTTGGGGGGAAAGCCTGGGATGAGTGAGAAAATGAAATGTATAAATGTAATGAGAATACTCTTGCAAATGGTCGGGGGTTGAATTCTTAAGAGAAAATTTTAGAGAGCCCATCTTCCTGAGAGACCAATATGAGAAACAAGTTAATTTCTTGTGTTTAGATTTCAATCACATTAAGTTATTGCGAGTATACAACCATTGACAAAATCTGAGACTATTCTGTGAGACTTTTCCCTGCCGGTGAATCTAATCAATTTTGAGTTAATTTGTATCCATCTTGGAGCAATTAGTGTCTGCTTTGTTTCAGAATGTCTGCAAGTAGTTTTACTTGTTCCTATTACAATCTTACATTGAAATATTTGTGAAATCACACAGAATCTCATCCCTATGATAGTTTAGTGGAATTTGTAATTTTATTTCAAGAAGAGCCTTCATCTTGTGATGAGATAAACAAATTTAAAATCACTGCACTCTCATTTTTTCATAAAGATTGTCTGTAAGTCTTTGGCTGTACCTTAGGCATGATTCATCAGAGATTTTGGGGTTTAGTTGAGTCTTTTAAATTGAGCCTTCGAATTAGATTTTCAAATATTGTGTGAAAACATGTTGATCTGGGCCTCCATTGAAGCACACCTTCTGGTTGAAGAAACCTCTTAACTATTCTGAAGCTTTCTGTTGTTGAGTTGTCCATTACTGTGAAGTTTCTCAAAGCTCTGGTATAATCAACTTTATCCTACTCAATCTCTCACCAAAATCATTCGAAAACCATGAATCCATCCTAAAATACTCATGTTTTCCCTATATATAAACAAAGGAACAAAATCTATTTACTAAAATATGTAGAACAATCAGGATCTCATAATTCCTTCAATAACCTTAGCCTTGTTTTGAAAGTGTCTCCATCTTTTAGAAGTGATAACTCTTGAGAGTTAAATTATGGAGTATTGATCATACTTTTCGAAGGTTTTCTTCATAAAATTTGTGAAAAATAAGGATATTTTCCTCTCCTTCATCAAACAAAGGTTACACTACGGGTCATCTCACCCTGGTGGAAAGGCACAACCTAAAGCAGTGAGGATAGATCAAATCCTCTTGAAGGTGTTATCCATCTCTGCATAAATCTGAGTCATAAAGGGCCAGTTAGATGTCATCCCTGGCTATAAAAGACACACATTATGATCTATCTTTCTCTAAGATCCATGTCGAATCCATGATGCTTCTCAGCTTGAAAAGGAGAACAAATTTGGATACCAACACTTGTGGAACCATTGTCAGGGACTTATTAGGGTTGTCAGGGACTATTTGAAACTCTGGGACTTATTTGTGTGGAAAAAACACCAGTGGTGCCATTTCCGAGGGCTATATGAAAATATGGGACCTATTTTTGCGGCAACAACACCAGTGGCGCCATTTCCAGGGAATGTTTGAAACTCCGGGACCTATTTGTGCAGCAACAAAACTTGTGGCACCGTTGTCCGGGGAATCTTTGAAGTATTTTACAAATGTTCCTTACTTGATCTAAGTGCAAATACATTGGTGAAACATCATTATCTGTTAATATCTGTAAGAATTGTTCATAGTTGAAAGTACTGAGTGCAATATTTCTAGCATATATAGTTACTGCACTAAAGTTTGTATCATCATTGATAAATTTGGGTAGAAGAAGAGCAGATCTTGTAAGCTTTGCATGAATTTGGTATTGACACACATTTGATAGGTATTTCATAGTGCATTTACACAAACTAAGGTGAAAATCCTTAGTGGTGACTCCATGCTGTTTAAATTCTTAATAAATACCAGTGTCTTAACATATATCAAGTAAGATTTGTCATTAATCTCTACAAAGCTGGAAGGAAGAAGATCTTTCTTTGCCAAGGACCCTAGTAGAAGGTTTTTTCAAGAGTTAGGAAAGTTTAATCCAGAAGAAAGAAGAATTCAGAAGGTCGTTGGAGATCAAGCATCAATAAAAGAGATATCCAATGGTGAAACTGATCAACCTATGATTGAAGATTGTAATACTTCCTCAAGTGAATTTGAATTAGGTAGTCTCTTTGTTGAATTGAATTCTCCATCTAGAGAGGGGCATTCATTTTTATTTGAAAATTTTTCTTCTCAATCTGCCCCTATATTTTCCAAATCTGAAATATTTTTCCAAGAAACAAAGCCTTTAGAGGGCAGTCATTCTGAGAATTGCATCCCTGTACCACACAGACTTCTCAATCCTCATCAGTTTACATCTCCTCAAAGGTCACCTCCTCAAAATAATATGGCTCAGCCTCCACCTAGACCTCCATGTGTTTTTAATACTTTTGGTCCCATCAATTTTAGAGGTATGGTTGACTATCCAAATGTTGTGCCACAAGATGAAATATATAGATTTCCTAAGTTTGCAAGAAATAATGCAATCACTGGAGATTGGCACTTGAAGCTATTTGTCAATATGATGGAGGAATTTGAAATATAATTTGAGGATGTGTACATTAAATTGTTTATCCATTCTCTAGAAGAAGATGCAAGGGACTGGTATAAATATTTGCCAGATAATTCCATTGATTCTTGGACATAAATTAATAATGCTTTTAGACTATAGTATGGTGATAAAACAGACCCTAGATTTCTTTTATTAGAGTTTGAAAATATTAAGAAGAATCCTAATGAATCATTGCATGATTTAAATAGAATATTTAACAAAACATTGAGAAGACTTCCTGTTAATTTGAGACCATGTGATGAATCATGTCTGATAAAGTATTGAGATGCATTTTCTAAGAAAGAAGCTTACTATTTGAGGGATAAGAACCCTGGATCTTTGAGGCAGGCCTTTACCATGGCTCTGCTAATTGAAAACAACATTAAAGCAATTGGAAAAACTTCTAAGAGGGAGGGTGTTAAACTGATCAACCCAGAGAAGCCTCAATCAAGTAAGGTTGTGGATCTTGAGGAAGTTGTAAAGACTCTGGCTGGAGCTGTCAAAGAAATCTCTTACAAGCTAGCCAGGGTAGAGAAATGAATTGGACAAGGTTCTCAAGGTCATCATAGGTAATAGGGACAATACGGATTTTCAAATCATCCTAGAAATGATCAGAGATCTGATGAGTGATGTTAAGTACCCATGGGAGCTAGACAACTCCAAGCTAGGGAAAATAGAGTAATGTATGATCCTCTAAATTCATAAGTTGTTATTGTGGAAGAAGTCAATGAAATTGATTGGTGTAAAAAATGTCTCTTACCCCACCCACCATGTGAATTAGATAAGGAAGTTGAAGATGATGATGATGATGATAACACTGATAATGATACATGCATGGTGGACTTCTCTACAATCTCACAGCAAGGAGAAACTTCAATTGAAGTAATAAGTGGAATAACTGTTGTAAAGTTTTGGGATAGCATTCACCGGGTACCTCTTCTTCCTCCCCCTTATACTTTAGAAATAGATATGGTATAATATTTTTAACTTCCTAATGATGATTTTGAGTACCTAAGAGCTCTAATGATCAAGAAGTATGATGGAGGGATCCCATCAAAAGAGGATAGACAACTATTAATGAATTTTTTTGTTGCCCAAGAAAAAGAGTATAACACCAGAAGTAAAGTTGTGAAAGGGGACAGGGACTCAGGCCAAAACAAAAACCCCAGTTCTCACCAATTTCCCAAAAAAGAATCCAAAGAAAGATACATTTGGTAAAGGCCTTGTTGTCTCTAGTAGAACTAGATTTCCCACCCAAAATGGGAAAAATATTGTGCCATCCGATGGGTTTGTCAATCTTTCTCTAAATGCTGCTTTGTCCAAATATGTTCCTTATGACATTGCCCAAGTCTTGAGTCAGATCAATATTTTTGTTCCAATTTTTGAGCTTCTTAGGATTCATGAGCACAAGAAAAGGGCCTTTGAGTATTTGGGATTGGAATAAGATAGGAGTACCCAAGGTAGAAATATAAATAATGCAAACACTCCTCCTCCAACCATTACAAACAAAAAAAAACCACAAGCAATGGAGGAGATAGGTGAACCACTTGAAGTTTACTTGGGAACATATTTGGTTGAGTCTCAATTAAATGTTGATTATGAAGGACAGACTATTACACAATTGTATGTTTGATTCTGGAGCATCATGCAATGTTATGCCTCTAGAGGTCATGAATGAATTCAACATTAAAGTGACAACAACTTATGGCAAGTGTACTGCAATGGATTCTAGAGAGGTGCTAGTTGTAAGATGTGTAAAAGGTTTGGTGGTACAACTTGTAGCTTATACGAGTAAGAACTTGAAACTTGATCTTGTTATTATCGATTGCCTTGCCAAATGAGGCATATTGTTATCAATAAAGTGGTCTACATGTGTTGGTGGGAGTGTTCATATGGATATGTCTTTTGCCAGCATCCCGATTGAAGGTATCCTTGTAAAGTTGTATGGAGAAAGAAGATGTTGCACCTCCTTGAAGATCCCAATAATGCCTCTTATGAAGTGTTGTATGCTAATGTAGATGTTGATAAATTTGTTGGGTTTACTGATGGCAGATAACATAAGATTGATCAATGTCAATGTCTTGAACAAGTAGGTTTTCCTTGGACCTTTTTATTCGATTGGGCTTGTTCCAAGTTGGGAAATGGTGTGTGTATTGTTCTGATATCTCCAGGACAGGAAGAGTTTGTTTTTTGCTTCGAACTCAAATTTGAATGCACTAACAACATTGCTAAATATGAAGCACTGCTATTGGGTTTGATAATTACATGGAAATATGGTGTAAAGGATATCATTGTTAAAGGAGATTCAGAACTGATTGTCAAGCAAATTAGAAAACTGTATGCTATTAAGAATCAGAGAATGAAACAATAGAAGCATAAATTCTAGGATTTGATTGAAATGTTTGACTCGTTTAATATTATACACAATGATAGAAAGTTTAACGTTGTTGCAGATAGGTTAGCAGTGCTAGGATCCATATTTGGAAATTATATAGTATCTCCATTTTGTGCGTATGATGTTGAAATAATAACAAGGCCATATTTCCCTGATAATGTTAAAAATTGGCAAGTGTTCGATGATGATGACCAATTGAAATGTTTTCTGTAGAACCAAGGTGAGTTTGCTGACCAAAATATCGATTGGGAACCAATGGTGTGTGCTACTAAAGGAAAGGAAACTTTATTTGGAAAAGAAATCATCTAGCCAAAGACAAACATGATTCCCAGAGGTTTGGTGGCACTTGAATCAAACTTTTTTAATGTTGATTGCATTATTAATAGAAGTATGTCGGTTTCAAGAGATGTCGAAGAGCACAACCTGGGAAAAAAGGAAAAAAGACGTAAAATATGGTTAGGAAGTACTATGAGCAAGGAAGAGAAGCAGTCCTATGTTTAATTGCTGAAGAATTATCAAGGTTGCTTAGCTTGGTCTTACTATGATTTGAAGGCATATAGGGAAGATTTGTTCCAACATGAAATTCCTCTTGATTCTAATGCTAAGCCTTTCAGAAAAAAACATAGGCTAATTAGCCCAATCATTTCTTTGAAGATGCAAGAAGAATTAAAGATGTTGCGGGATGAAGGGATCATCCAACCCAAAAGGTACTCAACTTGGGTTGCAAATTTAGTACTTGTCAGAAAAAAGAATGGTGATATAAGGTTGTGCATAGAATTCTGGAACTTTAATAAAGCATCATTGAAAGGTAATTACCCTCTACAAAACATGGAGAATATGCTACAATTGGTAACTAGTTTTGAATTGTTATCCACCTTGCATGGTTTATCTGGCTATAATAAAGTTGTTGCGAAGGATTCAGAAAGAATAAAGACTGCCTTTACCACTCCTTTGGGAACTTATGTCTATGTCAGGATGCCTTTTTCCTTAATGAATGCTGGAGTAACTTTCCAAAGAGCAATGGATGTAGCATTTGTTGGTTATATTAATGATTTTACTGTTGTTTATCAAGATGATGTAACTGTGTTTTCCAGAAAAAAAATGATCACTTGCAACACTTGGAGAGAATGTTGTTAAGGTGTAGTGTATGACATATCATTGAATCCTAAGAAGTGCCATTTTGGAGTACAAAAGGCAAAGCTGCTTGGTCACATTATATCAAAGGAAGGGGTCATGATTGATCCCGAGAGATTAGAAGCCATTAGCAAGGTTCCAATTCTGATAACTTATAAGGGAGTTCAATCCTTCTTTGGAAAAATAAACTTTATTAGAAGATTTGTGTCTAACTTTGCTAAGCTAACCATCCCCATTACTAGCATGCTGAAAATGGACCAAGTTATCAAATGGGAAGAATCTTCCATTCAAGATTTCAATGGGATCAAAGATGCATTATAGCATGCCCTTGTTTTGCAGATCCAAATTACAAGAAGCCTTTTCAAATGTTTTCTTTTTCTTCAAAAAACACCATTGCATCTGTCTTGTTGGAGAAGGATGGTGAAGGGGATGCGAGACCAATTGCCTTTTTCAGTAAGGCATTGCAAGGCTCTGAGTTGAAATACACCATCATGGAGAAGAAAGAATTTTTGTTGGTGAAAGCAAAAAATCTTTTCAGACCTTACATTTTGAGCTCTAAAGTTGTTGCTTATGTTCCCCAAACCATGGTGAAATATATCTTATCAGAGATGGAGATCTCAATCAAAATATGCAGATGGGTAAACAAGCTGCAGAAATATGCCATGGATATCCAAACCATGCAATTGATAAGAGGTTTGGGCCTAGCTAAGCTTATGGCTGAGAGCAACTTGTAAACTCTTGAGGTTAATGAAGTAGAAGGAGAAAAATGGGATGTCCTTGAAAAGTTGGTAGGCTTTGAATGGTACAAAGATATAATATTTTATCTCAGACATTTATGCTGCCCTAAACATTTGAGTAAAAATCAGAAAAGAGCTCTTAAGTTAGCCTCTCAAAAATATGTCATTACTTATTTTGGGTTAGCTTGGAAGAACCCGGAGGGAGTGATCTTAAGATGCATTGCTGAGGATGAAGCCCTAAAGGTAATTACTGGTCTCCATGGAGGATTTTGTGGGGGACATTTTGCTGGAAGAGTTATAGCACATAAAATCTTGAGGGCTGGTTATTGGTGGCCAACTCTCTTAAAAGATATAACTCTATTGGTTAGGAAATGTGAAAGTTGCCAGTGTTTTTCGAGAAGAATGAATGCTTCAGGATCCCTTCCTTTACAGCCTATATTAGTTGAAGCCCCATTTAGACAATGGGGAATGGATTTCATTGGAGAAATTTATGATCCTTCTAGTGTTGGTCATAAATTGATTCTTGTAGCCACTGATTATTTCACTAAATGGGTGGAAGAAATCCTAACCAAGAAAGCAACACGCCATGTTATCATGGACTTCATGCTGAATGAAATCATATGTAGATTTGGAGTGCCAGCTAAGAATATTGTTGATAATGCCATAAGTTTCAGAGTTAAACCTTTGGTGGTAATGTGCAAAGAGTATAGAATGAATTTTACATATGCTTCTAACTAAAATCCCCAAGGAAATGGACATGTTGAGTCCAAAAATGAAAACTTGTTGAAGATCATTAGAAGAACCTTGGAGATGAACAAAAAGACGTAGGGTGAGCAATGAAAATTTTGTTGTTTGGGCTGACAGAATCATCGTCAAAAGAACTACTGGTGAAGGTCCATTTAAGTTGGTATATGGAACTCAAGCTTTGCTGCCCCTTCATTTGCAATTGTCTTCATTTCAGTTTGTTCAAAAAATTGAAGATCGAGAAGTTAGTCCATATAATGCTTGAATCAAACATATTATTGAGTTAGATGAAGAAAGAAGGGCATCCCATCAGCGACATGTGAAGTTCAGAGAAAAGTTGAAGAAGTTATTTGACAAGAAGGTGACTCTAAGAGATTTACGCATTGGGGACCTGGTGCTATTATGGGATAACATGCATGAAGATAAGGGAAAGCATGGTAAATTTGATGCATGGTGGATGGGCTCTTATTCAATTGACATTCGAATTGGTGAAAATACCTTCTGCCTTAAAGACGTATATGGGGAACTGCTTGAATTGCATGTTAATGGTAGGCATTTCAAACATTTCCTTGATTGATTTCTCAGAATCAACGTATACTCCATTATACAATGTATAGTCTTTTGGTTTCTTTCTGCTTTCTTTTTTTTTTGTTTTGTTTCATCTTGGTCCTTGGCGACCATTTTTTTGGTTTCTCTGTTCATCCTTGGTGGATTTGGTTATTATTTTTTTGCTCTGCAAGTTCATTCTTTGACTCCGTTGCCCAATGGTTTTTTTTTGGAACTTGGTCTACTATTTGTTCCTATGGCACTCACAGGGAGTGCCTATCCTTGAGACGAAGCCGTGTTGGTGCTCAATTTGATCTCACCTCATTTTTCCTTGAAGTTCTTAAATTTGTGGGCTCTGTCGTTTGTTCTATCTCCTCGTATTGACGCATAAAACTCCATCCTCCATTTGGTTGCCATGATTAGTCCCTTCCTTGGTCGAGGATCATTGAAAAGTACAGAAATGTTTTTTCGTTCCTCTGTCCATGTGAAGGATTCTGTAACTTGGGTGAAAACTCAGTTTTTTCCGTTCCTTCCATTTTCCACAGTCACGTTTTGTTTTCCCTGTCATTTTCATCCCAAATATCTGTAGAAACATTATTAGATGTAACTAGGAGGATCAAATTTGGGCCTTATATCATTTCCAAACTCTCTTACTGTGAAGAAAGATTCATTTCTGAGCTCAAATGGTGATTTTATTGCTTTTTATGGTTTGACGGTTGTGTTTTTCCCGTAAAATTTACATCTCAACATCTATGGAAACGTGGACCTTCTTGGTTGGATGCGGCTCAACCGAGCACTTTGAAAAATCTAAGGCTCGATTCAACTCAAAACTAGTCCATGTGGAGGGCCGGTGCTCATCTGAAAATTCACCTTTTTTGTTTCACCTTGGAGTTGCGCTGGGGAGACACGTGGAGGTTTCTACTGCCTTGCCTAGACTTAGACAATTTTTTCATGTCGCAGGTATAGTTTTGGTGGACCATCGACACATGGAGGGCAGACGCTCATTTGATGATCTGCTTTAGGGTCCCACCTTAACAATTGTGATAGAGAGACATGTGGAGCCTTCCGTCGGCTCTGCTCTGTACTTAAACTTTTCAAATAAATTTTGAAAGGCATGGGACAAGTGGAGAGCCCGCACCTATTTGGGAACCTACCCCTGAATTTTATTTTGAAAGAGTACTGAAGAGACACGTGGTGAGCCCACACTTATTTGGGGTATCTATTTCTTGGCACCATTTCAAAGGAGCGCCATGAAGACACGTGGAAGTTACCGCCCACTTTTCCCTTTCTTGGACTTTCAATGGTGAAGTAAAACTGTCTCGGACCCTAGACACATGGCACCTTCTACTGATCCTTCAACTTTTTCAAATAACTTTGCTGGACTAGGACACGTGGAGGGCCCATGCTTGTTTAGGGTCTCCGCTTTTCAGGACCATACCAAAGGTGAGCTAAGGCAACATGTGGAGGCTTCCGCTGAATCATTTTTTACTGATACCTTTTCAAAGACCAAAAGGCACTTTTCTTGGGACTAGGGCACGTGGAACGGCCACGCTTGTTTGGAAACATGCCTTTGTACCTCACCTTTGTTGTTGTGCCAAGGAAACACATGGATGGCTATAAAATATAGTAGAGAAGGGGAAGAATCAATGGTTGATGTGCATTTCACCTATATTTCTACCTTTTTTTCTCCATGACTCCTGAAGATGTAAATACACACTATTTTCAATCATTTTTTGATGAAATTCCTTGTTTTTTTTTGTCTATAAAGTACCATTGAATGGATTAAGAACTTAATTTTTGAGTCCTAGGATTGTTATGGTCGATATTTTGAAATTGGAATTGCTCAGACACTTGTAAAAACGTGAGTTACTAGAGAGTATGGATACGGGACAGAGTTACAAATGGAAGAGAGGGAAAAATATGAATTGATGCAGGTTGTAGGCACAAAAGATGAAAAAGATGCTGCCTCGAGAGTGAAAAGGATTACTTTCCAGATCCAGCTGTACAGAGCCTCCGAAGAATGATTAAAATGGGGATTTATCACATAACAAAATTAGAATGATTAAAAGAAGTGTCAAAAAGGTTGTGGCATGGCATCCTAGTCATTAGTCAAGGGTCTGAGAAACATGATCATTTCATGATGTGTCCACTTGGTAGCTGCAGGTGTGAATTTGTTAAACATTGCTTTCTGTAACAAATTGGAAACAAGAAAAGGTTCCTCGAATATTATTTTCTTAGGGGGAAAGCTTGGATGAGTGAGCAAATGAAATTTATAAATCCAATGAGAATACTCTTGCAAATGGTCGGGGGTTAAATTCTTAAGAGAAAATTTGAGAGAGCGCATCTTCATGAGAGACTAATCTGAGAAACCAGTTAATTTCCTGTGTTTAGATTTCAATCACGTCAATTTGGTTGCAAGTGTACAACCATTGAAAACCTTTGAGAATATTCTGTGAAAATTTTCCCTACTGGTGAATCTAATCATTTTCAAGTTGACATGTGTCCATCTTGGAGTAATTAGTGTCTGCTTTGTTTCAGAATGTATGCATGTAGTTTTACTTGTTCCTATTGCAATCATACATTGAAATCTTTGTGAAATCACACAAGATCTCATCCCTGTGACAATTTAGTGGAATTTGTAATTTCATTTCAAGAAGGTCCTTCATCTGATGAGATAAAAAAAAATTAAAATAATTGCACTATCATTTGTTGATAAAGATTGTTTGTAAGTCTTTGGGTGTACCTTAGGTGTAATTGATCAAATATTTTGGTGTTTAATTGAATATTTTAACTCAAGCCTTCATGTTAGATACTCAAAGATTGTGTGAAAACGTGCTGATCTAGGTGTCCACTGAAGCACACCTTCTGGTTGAAGGAACATCTTAACTATTCTGAATCTTTATGTTGTTGAGTTGTCCATTGTTGTGAAGTTTCTCAAAGATCTGTTATAATCAAATTTATCCTACTCAATATCCCACCAAAATCATTCAAAATCCATGAATCCATCTTGAAATACCCCTATTTTCCCTGTATATCAACAAAGGATCAAAATCTATTTACTAAAATATGTAGAACAATCAGTATCTCATAATGCCTTCAGTAACCTTAGCCTTATTTTGAAAGTGTCTCCATCTTTTAAAAGTGATAACTCTTAAGAGTTAAATTATGGAGTATTGATCATACTTTCCCAAGGTTTTCTTCATTAAATTTGTGTACAAAGAGGATATCTCCATCTCCTTCATCAAACAAAGGTTACACTATAGGTACTCTCACCCTGGTCGAAAGGCACGATCTAAAATAGTGAGGATAGATCAAATCCTCTTGAAGGTGCTATCCATCTCTCCATAAATATGAGTGACAAAGGGCCAGTTACATCTCATCCCCAACTAAAAACTGACACACATTATAATCTATCTCTAAGATCCATGTTGAATCTGTGATGTTGCTCATCTTGAAAAGCAGAACAAATTTGGATACCAACACTTGTGGCGCTACTACCGGGGACTTATTTACGTTACTGGGGAGTATTTGAAACTTCTGGACCTATTTGTGTTGCAACAACACTAGTGGCGCCGTTTCCAGGGACTATTTGAACCTTCGAGATCTATTTGTGTTGAAATAACACTTGTGGCACCGTTGCCAGGGACACTTTGAAGTATTTTACAAATGTTGTACATACAGAATATGGTAATGTTCCTTAAATGATCTAAGTGAAAATACATTGCTGAAACATCATTATCTGTTCAGATCTATAATAATTGTTCAAAGTTGTAAGTTCTAAGTGCAATATTTCCAGCTTATATAGTTATTGCACTAAAGTTTGTGTCATCATTGACAAATTTGTGTAGAAGAAGAGTAGATATTATAAGCTTTACATGAATTTTGTATTGACATACATTTGATAGGTATCTGATAGTGCATTTGCACAAACTAAGGTGAAAAACCTTCATGGCGACTCTGTGCTAATTAAATTATTAATAAATACCAGTGTCTTAACAGATATCAAGTAAGATTTGTCATTAATCTCTACAAATCTTGAAGGAAGAAGATCTTTCTTCACCAAGGACCCTAGTAGAAGGTTGTTTCTAGAGTTACGAAAGTTTAATACAAAAGGAAGAAGAATTTAGAAGGTTGTTGGAGATCAAGCATTAATAAAAGAGATCTCCAATGGTGAAACTGATCAACCTATGATTGAAGATTGTAATACTTCCTCAAGTGAATTTGAATTAGGTAGTCTCTTTGTTGAATTGAATTCTCAATCTAGAGAGGGGCATTAATTTGTATTTGAAAAATTCTCTTCTCAATCTGCACCTATATTTTCCAAATCTGAAATATTTTTCCAAGAAAGAAAGCCTTTAGAGGGCAGTCATTCTGAGAATTACATCCCTGTACCACAAAAAATTCTCAATCCTCATCAGTTTACATCTCCTCAAAGGTCACCTCCTCAAAATAATATGGCTCAGCCTCCACCCAGACCTCCATGTGTTTTTAATACTTTTGGTCCCATCAATTTTAGAGGTATGGCTAGCTATCCAAATGCTATGCCACAAGATGTAAGATATAGATTGCCTAAGTTTCAAGGAAATAATGCAATCACTGGTGATCAGCACTTGAATCTCTTTGTCAATATGATGGAGGAATTTGAAATAGAATTTGAGGATGTATACATTAAATTGTTTATCCATGCTTTAGAAGAAGATGCAAGGGACTAGTATAAATATTTTCCAGATAATTCCATTAATTCTTGGACATAAATGAATAATGTTTTTAGACTATATTATGGTGATAAAAAATACCATAGGTTTTATTTATTAGAGTTTGAAAATATTAAGAATAATCCTAGCGAATCAGTGCATGATTTCAATAGAAGATTTAACAAAACATTGAGAAGACTGCCTGTTAATTTGAGGGCATGTGATGAATCATGTCTGATAAAGTATTAAGATGCATTTGATAAGAAAGTTGGTTACTATTTGAAGGATAACCACCCTGGAAATTTGAGGCAGGCCTTTACCATGGCTTTGCAAATTGAAAACAACATTAAAGCAGTTGGAAAACCTCTTAAGAGGGAGGGTGTTAAACTGATCAACCCAGAGCAACCTCAATCAAGTAAGGTTGTGGATATTGAGGAAGTTGTAAAAAATATGGTTGGAGCTGTCAAAGAAATATCTTACAAGCTAGCCTTGGTAGAGAAAGGAATTGGACAAGGTTCTTAAGGTCAGCATAGGTAGCAAGGACAAGACAGATTTGTAAATCATCCTAGAAATGATAAGGGATATGATGATAGAGTTAAAGGACCCATGGGAGCTAGACAACCCCAAGCTAGGGAAAATAGAGTAATACCTGATCCTCTAAATGCCAAAGTTATTGTTGTGGAAGAAGTCAATGAAATTTATTGGTGTGATAAATGTCTCTTACCCCACCCGCCATATGAAGTAAATCAGCAAGTTGAAGAAACTGATGATTATGATAACACTGATAATGATGCATGCATGGTGGACTACTCTACAAGCTCACAAGGAGAAACTTGAACTAAAGTAATAAGTGCAAGAACTACTACAAGTTTTTGGGATTGCATTCACATGTACCTCTTCTTCCTCCCTCTCATACTTCAAAAATAGATATGGTACAAGCTTTTGAACTTCCCAATAATGATTTTGAGTACCTATGAGCTCTAATGATTGAGGGATCCAATCAGAAGAGGATAGTAAATTGTTAATGAATGTTGTCGTTGCCTAAGAAAAAGAGTATAACACAAGAATTAAAGCTATCAAAGGGGCAGGGCCACAGGCCAAAACAAAAACCCTAGTTCTCATCAATGTCCCAAAAGAGACTTCAAAGAAATATGCATCTAGCAAAGGCCTTGTTGTCTCAAGTAGAACTGGTGTTCCCTCCCATGCCAAAAATGTGAAGAATCATGTGCCATTCAATGAGTTTGACAATCTTTCTCCAAATGATGCTTTGCCCAAATATGTTCCTTATGACATTGCCCAAGTCTTGAGTTAGATCAAGATTTATGTTCCAATTGTTGAGCTGCTTAGGATTCCTGAGCAAAAGAAAAGGGCCTTTGAGTATTTGGGATTGGAAGAAGATAGGGGTACCCAAGGCATAAATATAAATAATGTAAACACTCCTCCTCCAACCATTGCAAACATAGAAAAACCACCAGCATTGAAGGAGATAGGTGAACCACCTAAAGTTTACTTGGGAACATCTTTGGTTGAGTCTCAATTAAATGTTGATCCATTTTTTACAACGATGATTATTAAGGAAAGACTGCTACACAATTTTATGTTTGATTCTGGAGCATCATGAAATGTTATGCCTCTAGAGGTCATGAATGAATTAAACATTAAAGTGACAACAACTTATGGCAAGTGTACTATAATGGATTCTAGAGAGGTTCCAGTTGTAGGATGTGTAAAAGGTTTGGTTGTACAACTTGCAACTTATCCGTGTAAGAACTTGAAACTTGATGTTGTTATTGTTGATTTCCCTTCCAAATGGGGCATGTTGTTATCAAGAAAGTGGGCTGCAAGTGTTGGTGGAAGTGTTTAGATGGATATGTCTTTTGCCACTATCCCAAATTAAGACAACCTTGTAAATTTTTATGGAGAGAAGAAGATTTTGCACCTCATTGAAGATCCCAATAATGCCTCTTATGAAGTGTTGTATGCTGATGTAGATGCTAATAACTTTGTTGGGTTTGTTGATGGTAAAGAACATAAGATTGATCCATGTAAATATCTTGAACAAGTTGGTTTTCATTGGACCTTGTTATTTGATGGAGCTTGTTTCAAGTTTGAAAATGGTGCTAGTATTGTTCTGATTTCTCCAAGCCAGGAAGAGTTTGTTTTTTCTTTCAAACACACCTTTGAATTCACTAAAAACATTGCTGAATATAAAGCACTATTATTGGGTTTGGAATTGCATGGAAATAAGGTGTAAATGATATCATTGTCAAAGGAGATTCAGAACTGATTGTTAAGCAGATTACAAAAATGTATGCTACTAAGAATCAGAGAATGAAACAATACAAGCATGCAGTCTGGTATTTGATTGAAATGTTTAACTCATTTAATATTGTGCATCATGATAGAAAGTTTTATGTTGTTGCAGACAAGTTAGCAGTGCTAGGATCCATATTTGGAAATTGTACAGTATCTCCATTTTGTGAGTATGATGTTGAAATACTAACAAGGCCATCTTTCCCTGACAATGTTAAAAATTGGCTAGTGTTCGATGATGATGACCAGGTGAAATGGTTTTTGCATAACCAAGGTTATTTTGTTGACCAAAATATCGATTGTGAACCAATGGTGTGTGTTGCTAAAGGAAAAGAAACTTTATTTGGAAAAGACATCATCTAGCTGAAGACAAACACGATTCCCAGAGGTTTGGTGGCACTTGAATCAAACTTTGATAATGTTGATTGCATTACTAATAGAATTATATCGGTTTCAAGAGATGTGGAAGAGCACGACCTGGGCACAAAGGAAAATTCACCTAAAATTTTATAAGCAAGTAATATGAGCAAGGAAGAGAAGCAATCCTATGTTCAATTGTTGAAGAATTATCAAGGCTGCTTAGCTTGGTCTTTCTATGATTTAAAGGCATACAGGGAAGATTTGTTCGAACATGAAATTCCTCTTGATTCTAATGCCAAGCCTTTCAGGATAAAATAGAGGTTGTTTAACCCACTCCTTTATTTGAAGATGCAAGAAGAATTAAAGAATTTGAGGGATGGACAGATCATCCAACCCACAAGGTACTTGTCTTGGGTTGCAAATTTAGTACCTGTCAGAAGAAAGAATGGTTATATAAGGCTATGCATAGACTTTAGGAACTTGTATAAACCATCATTGAAAGATAATTACCCTCTTTCAAACATGGAGAATATTATACAATTGGTAACTGGTTCTAAATTGTTATCCACCTTGGATGGTTTCTCTGGCTATAATCAAGTTGTTGCGAAGGAATCAGAAAGAATAAAGACTACCTTTACCACTCTTTAGGGAACTTATGTCTATGTCAGGATGCCTTTTGGCTTAATGAATGCTGGAGTAACTTTCCAAAGAGCAATGGATATATCGTTTGTTGGTTATATTAATAATTTCATTGATTTTTATCAAGATGATGTAACTGTGTTTTCAAGAAAAATAAATGATCACTTGCAACACTTGGAGAGAATGTTGTTAATGTATAGAGAGTATGGCATATCATTGAATCATAAGAAGTGTCATTTTGGAGCAAAAAGGGAAAATTTGCTTGGTCACATTGTATCAAAGGAAGGGGTTATGATTGATCCTAAGAGATTGGAAGCCATTAGCAAGGTTCCAATTCTGAGAACTAAGAAGGGAGTTCAATCCTTCTTTGGACAAATAAACTTTATCAGAAGATTTGTGTCTAACTTTGCTGAAGATTACTAGCTTGTTGAAGAAGGACCAAGTTATAAAATGGGAAGAAGCTTCCATTCAAGCTTTCAATGGGATCAAAGAATCATTAAAGCATGCCCTATTTTGGCAGCTCCAAATTACAATAAGCCTTTTTAAATGTTTTATTTTATTTCAGAAAACACCATTGCATCTGTCTTATTGCAGATTGATGATGAAGGGGCTGAGAGACCAAATGTGTTTTTCAGTAAGGCATTTAAATGTGCTAAGTTGAAATACACCATCATGAAGAAGAAATAATTTTCCTTGGTGAAAGCAACAAAGGTTTTCAGACCTTACATCTTGAGCTCTAATGATGTTGCTTATATTCCACACATCATGGTGAAAGATATATTATTAGAGATGGAGATCTCAAGAAAAATATTCAGATGGGTAAACAAGCTGCAGGAATATGCCATGGATATCCAAACCACGAAATTGATAATAGGTTTGGGCCTAGCTAAGCTTATGGCTGAGAGAAACTTGCAAACTCTTGAGGTTAATGAAGTAGAAGGAGAAAGAGGGGATGCCCTTGAAAATTTAGTAATCTTTGAATGGTACAAAAAATATAATATTTTATCTCAAACATCTATGCTGCCCTAAACATTTGTGTAAAAATCAGAAAAGAGCTCTTAAGTTAGACTCTCAAAAATATGTCATTACTTATTTTGGGTTAGCTTGGAAGAACCCAGAGGGAGTGCTCTTAAGATGCATTGCTGAGGATGAAGTCCCAAAGGTAATTTCTAATCTCCATGGAGGATTTTGTGGGGGACATTTTTCTGGAAGAGTTATAACACATAAAATCTTGAGGGCTGGTTATTGGTGGCCAACTCTCTTCAAAGATACAACTCTATTGGTTAGGAAATGTGAAAGTTGCCAACATTTTTCGGGAAGAATGAATGCTTCATGATCCCTTCCTTTTCAGCCTATATTAGTTGAAGCCCCATTTAGACAATGGGGAATGGATTTCATTGGGGAAATTTATGATCCTTCTAGTGCTTGTCATAAATGGATTCTTGTAGCCACTGATTATTTCACTAAGTGGGTGGAAGCAATCCCCACCAAGAAAGAAACACACCAAGTTATCATGGACTTCATGCTGAATGAAATCATATGCAAATTTGGAGTGCCAGCTAAGATTGTTGCTGATAATGCCATGAGTTTCAGAGCCAAACCTTTGTGGCAAAGTGAAAAGAGTATGGAATAAATTTCACATATGCTTCTAACTATAATCCCCAAGGAAATGGACAAGTTGTGTCTAGCAATAAAAACTTGTTGAAGAGCATTAGAAGAACCTTGGAGCTGAACAAAAAGAAGTGAGGTGAGAAACTGAATTTTGTTGTTCGGGATGATAGAATCAATGTCAAAAGAGCAAATAGTAAAAGCCCATTTGAGTTGGTATTTGGAACTCAAGCTTTGTTGCTCCTTCATTTGCAATTGTCTTCCTTTTAGTTTTTTCAACAAATTGAAGATCAAGAAGTTAGTCCATATGATGCTCGAATCAATCAGATTATTGAGTTAGATGAAGAAAGAAGGGCATCCCATCAGCGGCATGTGAAGTTCAAAGAAAAGTTGAAGAAGTTATTTGAGAAGAAGGTGACTCCAGGAGTTTTTAGCATTGGGGATCTAGTGCTATTATTGGATGGCAGGCATGAAGATAAGGGAAAGCATGGTAAATTTGATGGATCATGGATGGGCCATTATAAAATTGACATTTGAATTGGTTAAAATATCTTCTTCCTAAAAGACTTAGATGCGGAAGTGCTTGATTTGCCTATTAATGGTAGGAATTTGAAACATTTCCTTGATTTATTTCTCAGAATCAGGGTATACTCCATTGTACAGTATATAGTCTTTTAGTTTCTTTCTGCTTTCATGTTTTTCTGTTTTGTTTCATCTTGGTTCTCGGCAGCTATTTTGTTGGTTTCTCCGTTCGTCCTTGGGGGAGTTGGTTATTATTGTTCTCCTCTGCAAGCTCATTCTTTGAATCTGTCGCCCACTGGCTTGTTTTTGGCACTTGGTATGGTATTTTCTTGTGGCACTCATAGGGAGTGCCCATCCCTGAGTTGGAGCCGATGTTGGTGCTTAATTTGATCTCACCCCATTTGTCCTTGAAATTCTTCAGTTTGTGGGCTCTGTCGTCTGTTTTGTCTCCCGTATCGATGCATTAAAACTTTGTTCTCCATTTGGTTGCCATGATCAGTCCCTTCCTTGGTCGAGGATCACATAAAATTCCAAAATTTTATTTTCTTTCCTCTGTCCGTGTGAAGGAGTTTGTAACTTGGGAGAAAACTCGAGTTTTTTCACTTCCTTACGTTTTCCACATTCACGTTTTGTTATCCCTATCATTTTTGTCTGAAATATATTTGGAAACATGATTAAATGCGACTTGGAGGATCACATTTGGGCCTTATATCATTTCCAAACTCTTTGAGCGTGAAGAAAGATTCATTTCTGGGCTCAAATGGTGATTTTATATTTATGGTTTGAAGGGTGTGTTTTTCCCGTCAAATTTACATCTCATCATCTGTGGAAACGTGGCCCTTTCTGGTTGGATGCGGCTCAGCGGAACACTTTAAAAACTCTAAGGCTTGCTTCAACTCAAAACTAGTCCACGTGGAGGGCCAACGCTCATATGAAAATTCACCTTTTGGTTTGACCTTGGAGTTGCACTAGGGAGACACGTGGAGGTTTCCGCTTCCTTGCCCGGACTTAGAAAATTTTTTCATGCAGCTAGTATAGTTTTGGCAGACCATGGACACGTCTAGGACAGACACTCATTTGAGGATCCACCTCATGGTCCCACCTTAACAATTGCAACAGGGAGACATGTGGAGGCTTCCGCCGGATCTACTCTATAATTAAACTTTTCAAAGCAATTTTGAAAGGCCTGGGATACGTGGAAAGCTTGCGCCTGTTCGGGAACCTGACCCTAAATTTTATTTTGAAGGAGTGCCGAAGAGACAAGTGGTGAGCCCGCGCTCATTTGGGGTCTCCATTTTTTGGCACCATATCAAAGGAGCACTATGAAGATATGTGGAAGTTTACGCCCACTCCGCCCTTGCTTGGACTTTTCAACGGCTAAGGAAAACTTTCTCAGACCCTAGACAAACGGTGCCTTCTGCTGATACTTCAACTTTTTCAAATAACTCTGCCAAACTAAGACACGTGGAGGGCCCACACTTGTTTAGGGTCTCCACTTTTGAGGATCATACCAAAGGTGCGCCAAGGCAACATGTGGAGGCTTCCACTTGCTCCTTTTTTACTGATACCTTTTCAAAGGCCAAAAGGAACTTTTCTTAGACCCAGGGCACACGGAAGGCCCACGCTTGTTTCGAAACCTCCCTTTGCACCTCACCTTTGTTGTTACGCCAAGGAAACACTTGGACGGATACAAAATAAATTACAGAAGAGGAATAATCAATGGTTATTGTGCATCTCACATGTTTTTTTGCCATTTTGGTCCAAGATTCCTGGAGATGAGAATACGAACTATTTTCAATCATTTTTTGATGAAATTCCTTATCATTTTTCTCTATAAACTACCATTGAATGGATTTAAAACTTAATTTGTGAGTCCAAGGATTGTTATGGTCAATATTTTTAAATTGGAATTGCTTGGGCACTTACAAAAATGTCAATTACCAGAGAAGTTGGATACGGTACAGAGTTAGAGATGGAAGAGAGGGAAAATGATGAAATGATGGAGGTTACAGGCACAAAAGATGGAAAAGATGTTTCTTTGAGAGTGAAAAGGATTACCTGTCAGATCCAGCTATATAGAGCCTCTGGAGAATGATTAAAATGGGGATTTCTTGTTGCTACGCCCTTAACCTATTGCTTGTATTAGGATATGAGTAGCCGACTTGTGGCTTACCATATCATTTTATTATATCATTTATACTTTCTCATGCTTAGTAAGTCAGCCTTGGTGATGGCCATAATATATGAATAGTATATATATGGGATTGTAGGTAGTAGTTCATCATGATTGGATCATTTGAGTATTATTGTATGATTTGGAGGTTGCCCTCTCGAAGTGGTGAAGCTATTCTAATTGCATATTGAGATCATTATTCTAGAATATTGTGGTATTTTGTGTTATATTTCTTCTCATGATCTGAATTATACAAGTAATTTCATTACAAGTGGTATCAGAGCTGCGATCTGAGCCAATATTAGGGAAAAAACCCTAATTTTTTGTTTCCTCCATACATTGCAAATTAGAGAGAATTTGTGGAAGATAATTTTACCAGAGTTGTGAAACATTTCAAGTAAGGTTCCCTGAAAATTTAAGACTTTTTTGATTTATTTTACAAAAGTTATTAAAAATGTAGAGTTCTTCATAACATCGCTCCCTAAGGTGTAAATTGTGGAATTATTTCAAATTCGTTACATTTTCAGAAAGAAAAACAAAATATATTTTGGGTTTGTTCTTTAAGTTGTTTTATATTTGGCCGAATTCATATCGAAATCTGAAACCCTAAAATTTGTCCTTGATCCCTACATCCTACTATTTTGGGGCATCATGGCAGGGCCTTCCACAAGAGGGAAAAAGAATCCTATCACTCCAGGTAAAACACCATAAAAGGATGAGATATTAGTTGAGGATTTGGAGATAGAAGATATAACTATAGATTCCTCAAGGTTAGGGTTTACTTTGACAGACCTTAAAGTAAACCAACTTGAGTTTAACCTGAGAGACCTCAAATCTCGGATGGCCAACAAAGAAGATGTGGATAGGATTGGACAAATATTGGAGGATTCCATCCAAAAATTCAGTAACACATATGATGGATAATCATACTTATGTCAATCAAGGTGGATCCTTAGGTCAACATAATATACACATGAGCCAAAGTGGATCTTCGAGTGTGCACAATCCAAATACGAGCACTCTACAGGCCCATACTATGTTTCCAAAAGTGGAGATGCGTAAGTTTGATGGAAAGGATCCAATAAATTGGGTCAACCAAATGGATAATTTCCTTGAACTACATCAAATTCCATCATGACAAAAGGTTACCATAACAGCTTTGTATCTTGAACCTAACCAATTCTTCTGGTATCGATGGTTCTGTGCTCAAAGGTAGAGGAGTGGTCTCAATGTTACATGGACATTCTTCACTAAAGAGTTGCAATTACACTACAGTTCTAGTGTGTTAGATAATTACTTCAGCCAATTAGCAAAGTTGAGACAGACAGGATCTGTTAAGGATTACATTCATCGCTTTCAAAACCTTTCTCTACGGGTGGAAAATATTACTGAAGAGAATTTGAATGACCTATTTCTTAGGGGTCTTAAGGATCACATTGAGCATGAGGTTTTTATGTTTAATCCTCATAAGGTTTCTGATTAGATGATTATGGAAAGAAGGGCAGAGGAGAAATTCGTTTCAAGTAGGAGACAACATTTCACTTATACCAGATATCGCAACACCTTGGCCCCAGCACTCCCTCGGCCAGTTAGATTGATACCTCAAAAAATTGAAGAAAAAAGAGAAAAAGGGTTATGTTTTAACTGTGACAGTAAATTTGGACCCAGACATAAATAGAAGTTGTTCTACATTAATGGGCCTAGTCAAGATGAAGAGAATGATGAAGATGCAGAGTGAAAGGTCTTGGTTGAGCCAGAGGAGGAGTCACGAGATCCTCAGCCAATGATCTCATGCCATGCAATTTCAGGTATTATCATCCCCCAAACCCTAAAGGTAGTTGGATTCCTACAAAAATAGAGGGTCACAATGTTGATTGATTCAGGAAGTACTCACAACTTTATCAATCATAAGTTAGTAGTGCGCCTAAACTGTTTCATTTATCTAGCTCCTGAATGTCAAGTAATGATTGTTGATGGAGGTACTGTTACTTGTTCTAGAAAATTCCGTAGCATTAAGCTTGCCATGGGAGATTATATACTAAATAGTCCGATGTATGCCATTTCTATGGGAGGAGCAAACATTGTGTTAGGGGTTTAATGGCTTACCACTTTGGGAACCATTGAGATGAACTTCCAATACTTGTTCATGTGATTTCACTCTGAAGGAAAGACTTTTGAGCTAAGAGGTTTAAGAGAAAACTCTCCACAAATAGTAAGTTCTCATTAGATGCACAAAATTGTCAAAAATGGTGTAGAGGGATTTGTGGCACAACTCTTTTCATTGGAGGCTCATCATTCTAAGGACATTATACCATCAGATATGCAAGCAGTTTTGGATGCACACTCTGTTGTATTTGAAAATATACCAAAGGGCTTACCTCCAAAGAGAGATCATGATCATGTTATTTAGTTATTACCAAGAATTCAACCACATAACATCAGACCTTATAGGTACCCATATGTGCAAAAGAGTGAAATCGAGAAGATTGTACAAGAGATGTTGGAAGCAGAAATCATCCACCATAGTCAGAGTGTTTATTCTTCTCCAGTACTGTTGGTACAGAAGAAAGATGACATGTGGTGCATGTGTCCTGATTATATGGAACTTAATAAGTACGCAATCAAAGATAAGTTTCTTATTCTTGTTATTGATGATTTTCTTGATGAGTTGCATGGTGCTATTTATTTTGCAAAGCTTGATCTTCGTTCGGGATACCACCAAATCAGAATCAAGGATGAGGATGTTCATAAAACTACCTTTCTGACACATGAAGGCCATTATGAATTCCTGGTTACAATGCCTTTTAGACTCACAAATGCATCTTCTACATTTCAAATTTTGATGAATTCTATTTTTAATTCATTCCTGCGGAAGTTTGTCTTAGTGTTTTTTGATGATTTATTAATTTATAGAAAAACATGGGAGGAACATTTACATCATGTAAATAAGGTTTTGGAAACCCTTGAGCAACATCAACTTTATGCAAAGCCCTCTAAGTATTCTTTTGGACTCAAGGAGGTTGAATATTTGGGTCACATTGTCTCTCATGAAGGGGTTAAAGTGGATCCTAATAAGATCAAAGCCATGATAGAGTGGAAGGTTCCAAAAACTCTAAAGAATCTACGAGGATTTTTGGGGCTTACAGGTTATTACCAAATATTCATAAGGCATTATGGAAGCATAGCTGCACCTCTCACAGCTTTATTAAAGAATGACTCCTTCCATTGGAGTGAGGATGCAACCAAAGCATTTGGGAAACTAAAGGAGGTCATGTGCAGCACTCCAATATTGGCTACTCTAGATTTTTCCACAACATTCATTGTTGAATGTGATGCATCATGGGTGGGTATGGGGGTAGTTCTCATGCAAGAAGGCCATCCTATTTCCTTTTTGAGCCATCAATTCAAAGGTAAAAATCTTTCCAATCTTACTTATGAGAAGGAAATGCTAGCCATACTTCATGTAGTAAAGCAAGGGAGACCATATCTCATAGGAAGACACTTTAAAGTAAAGACAGATCATGATAGTCTAAAATACTTCTTGGAGCAGCATTTATCATCTAAAGAACAACAAAAATGGGTCTCCAAGATGTTGGGATATGATTTTGAGATTATCTTTAAGAAAGGGAAGGAGAATGTAGTTGTGGATGCTCTGTTGTGGAAAGATGACTCAACTGCAGCCTTGTTATGTGCCATATCCATATTACAGGAAGATTGGATAGATGAGGCAAGGTCTGAATGGAGAAATGACCCAACCACACAAAACCTCATTCATCATCTCCAGAATGATCCAAGAATGTATGAAAAAATTGTATTGAAAGGGGATGTCTTATGGTATAAATATAGATTATACCTATGTAAGAAATCCACTCTTAAAAATAGGATTCTATTTGAGCTTCACTCTTCTCCAGTAGGTGGCACTCAGGATTCTTGAAGACTTATCATCAAGTCAAACAAGATTTCTTCTGGGAAGGGCTCAAAGGGGATGTCCAAAAAGTTGTGGCAGAATGCATGGTTTGTCAGCAAAATAAGGGTGAAACAGTTCAATCCCCAGGTCTTCTACAACCTCTATCTATTCCTAGCCAGTGATGGGAAGAGGTTTCCATGGACTTTATCAAAGGATTGCCTAAATCTAAAGGAAAAAATTTCATCATGGTTGTGGTGGATAAAATCACCAAATATGCTCATTTTTATGCCTTGGCACACCCATTTGCTGCAAGCACGATAGTAACAACCTTCATGGACACAGTTCAGAAGCTTCATGCGACACCGAAGATTATAGTAAGTGATCAAGATCCTATATTTACTAGTAATTTTTAGACTGATTTATTCTCATGTTTGGGTACTCAGTTAGCTCGTAGCTCTTCTTATCATCCCTAATCTGATGGGAAAATAGAAGTTGTAAATAAGTGTTTAGAGGGATATCTCCATTGCTTTACGTCAGATAAACAAGCAAGATGGGTCCAATGGTTGCCACTTGCAGAATGGTGGTATAACACTTCCTTCCATACTTCATCTAAAATGTCTCCTTTTTGGCACTCTATCGGTACCATCCACCATCCATCACATCATCATTGAGAGGACAACCGTGGGTTAGAGCAGTAGAAGAACACATTCAGTATCAATAAGAGGTCCTCTCTAGTCTCAAGGATAACTTGGTCATGGCACAAAACCACATGAAGACACAGGTTGATCAAAATTGCACAGAAAGGCATTTTGAAGTTGGTGATTGGGTTTTTGTGTGGTTACAACCATATAAGAAAATGTCTTTGAAACAACAACAAAAGGATAACAAAATTTCACCGAAGTATTCCTATCAAGTATTGCAGAAGATTGGTACTGCAACATACAAATTAGAACTTCCACAATCAACCAGAATACATCCACTCTTTCATGTTTCTTGCCTGAAGAAAGTAATTGGACAGAGAGTATCAGCCCAAACAGTGTTACCTGAGCTCGATGAGGAGGGGAGGGTCATCTTGGAACCTGAATACATCCTTCAAACACACACTAAGAGATTGAGGACACTGGTTATTACTAAGTACGTGATCAAGTGGAAGAATATGGACAATGAAGATGCAACATGGGAAGATATGAAATTCCTGCAGTAGCACCCAAAGCTTCTCAACATTGGGGACAATGTTACTTTGAAGGGGAAGGGAATGCTACGCCATTAACCTATTGCTTGTATTAGGATATGAGTAGCTGACTTGTGGCTTACAATATCATTTTATTATATCATTTATACTTTCTCATGCTTAGTAGGTCAGCCTTGATGAAGGCCATGACATATGAATAGTATATATAGGGGATTGTAGGTAGTAGTTCATCATGATTGGAGCATTTGAGTATTATTGTATGGTTTGGAGGTTGCCCCCTAAAAGTGGTGCAGCTATTCTAATTGCATATTGAGATCATTATTCTAGAATATTGTGTTATTTTGTGTTATATTTCTTCTCATGATCTGAATTATACAAGTAATTTCATTACACTTGCATGAAAAAATCAAAATGATTGAAAGGAGTGTCAAAAAGGTTGTGGTATGTAATCCTAGTCATTAGTCAAGGGTCTGAGAAACGTGATCAGTTCATGATGTGTCCACCTGGCAGCTGCGGGTGTGAATTTGTTAAACATCACTTTCTGTAACAAATTGGCAACAAACAAAGGTTCGTTGAATATTATTTTCTTGGGGGGAAAGCTTGGGATGAGTGAGAAAATGAAATGTATAAATGCAATAAGAATACTCTTGCAAATGGTCGAGGATTGAATTCTTAAGAGAAGATTTGAGAGAGCTCATCTTCTTGAGAGACCAATCTGAGAAACTAGTTAATTTCCTGTGTTTAGATTTCAATCACGTCAAGTTGGTTGCGAGTGTACATCCATTGACAAGATCTGAGACTGTTCTGTGAAACTTTCCCCTGCTATTGAATCTAATCATTTTCAAGTTAATCTGTGTCCATCTTGGAGAAATTAGTGTCTTATTTGTTTCAGAATGTATGCAAGTAGTTTTACTTGTTCCTATTACAATCTTACATTGAAATATTTGTGAAATCATGCAAGATCTCTTCCCTATGATAGTTTAGTGGCATCTGCAATTTCATTTCAAGAAGATCCTTCATCTTGTGATGAGATAAACAAATTTAAAATCATTGCACTTTCATTTGTTGATAAAGATTGTTTGTAATTTTTTGGGTGTACCTTAGGCATGATTGATAAGAGATTTTGTTTTTTAATTGAGTCTTTTAACTCGAGCATTTGTTTTAGATTTTCAAGATTGTGTGAAAATGTGCTAATCTGGGCCTCCATTGAAGCACACCTTCTGGTTGAAGGAACGTCTTACCTATTCTGAATATTTCTATTGTTGAGTTGTCCATTATTGTGAAGTTTCTCAAAGATCTGGTATAATCAAATTTATCATGCTCAATATCCCACAAAAATCATTCAAAAACCATGAATCCATCCTGAAATACCCTTGTTTGCCTTATATATCAACAAAGGAACAAAATCTATTTACTAAAATATGCTGAAGAATCAAGATCTCATAATGCCTTTAGTAACATTAGCCTTGTTTTGAAAGTGTCTCCATCTTTTAGAAGTGAAAACTCTTGAGAGTTAAACTATGGAGTATTGACCATACTTTCCCAAGGTTTTCTTGATAAAATTTGTGCAAAAGAAGGATATCTCCATCTTCTTCATCAAATAGAGGTTACACTACGGGAACTCTCACCTTGGTCGAAAGGCATGACCTAAAGTAGTGAGGATAGATCAATTCCTCTTGAAGGTGCTATCCATCTCAACATAAATCTGAGTGACAAAGGGCCAGTTAGATCTCATCCCTAGATACAGAATGACACACATTATGATCTATCTGTCTCTAAGCTCTATGTCAAATTTGTGATGCTAACCAACTTGAAAAGGAGAACAAATTTGGATACCAACACCTACTAGTTGTAAAAACATACAATTGAGGCTCAGACGCTAAGAATCCACTTTAAAATTTTGTCATTCGATGAGTAAGCACACCATGGGTAAATTTATATGTATCCTCCTATACACCAATAATTCACAAGAATTGGCTAAATTCAGAATTGGTGAATAATTTCTGATTGATGGACAATTTTCTGACACCATCACTCGTAATTGGCCTAGTTGCAAAAAATCAAAAGTTATCTCGAGGGCTCAGAAAACCACCTCGAAAGCTAATGTTCGACAGACAAACGTGTAATGAGAAATTTCCTACAAGTCCCCCTTCATATGTATAATTCAAAAGAGTTAACGGAACTGAGAACTTGTAAACAATTTACAAATGGCTATGAGTTTTCTTGAGGCACCGGTCGTAGTTGAGCCAGTCTGACATAGTGAAACAACGACCCGAGGCCAACAAAATGTCCTTTCCAAACTATCTATAAGAGTGTTTTCCCCCAAATTGGAGGTTGTAAGAAATTTTCTAATGAATATACTAGAGGTTTGAGAACTTAGAAAAACATTTCGTTTCTCACAGTTCGAATGGTGGTTTAAAAGTAAAGCCAACTTTTCAGTTTTGACAGCTTCCTAAAATTGCAAAACATAGAAACATGACTCCTAGAGGAGCTGCAAAGAGTGTGCAAATGATCAACTGAGGTCAATATATTACTTGACGTGACTATCTACATAATAAAGAAAACATACGATGCTTGACATATCCTTTATGGGGCTCCGAGTGTTATTTTGTAAGTCTCTCAAAATTGCATTTTCTAACTTTGCATGGAAGACCAAAATGGTTGTTTTAGTTAACTCATCTTTCTCTCACCAATACCAACAAACACGAACTCCAATTTTTCATACCCTGGGTCTAACAATGGATAAAGTTGAATTAGGAAGCATAATTGATGGTGAAGTGTAAATTAATTACGTAAATTACAAGGTAGGGGTTTGATCGTTTAACACTAAAAGAATATCCTATAGTTTAAGCATCTAATGGTTAATATTTATATAATAATGCAAATGGGGAAAAAAATTAGATGGAAATTATACAAGATGAAGGTAAGGAGACATTTCCTTCTTTAAGTAAAATCGCAACATCACATTTGATGGGACCCCTCTTCCTTTGCATTTCATCAAATAAATCACGGGCTCCACAAAAGCTTCCACAGTTTGCATAATGGTCTACTAGAGCATGTGCAACTGTAACATCTAAAAATGTTCCTCTAAAATTATCCACGAATGGGATGCCCATATCCTGAAATCCCCTTAGTCCATCGATCACATTTCTTTCAGGCATTTGTTTAGACAGTTGCGTTTTAGTTGTGGGTATCCATGACAACACCTTTCTTTTATGTTTTTTTTTAAATTTATTTTTTCAATACACACATATGGTTTTTATTTCCCTTTTCTCTGTTTTCTTCTGTTTATTATACTACACCCCAAAGACATAAAATACCAATACATTCACTTTCAGCTCCATCACTAACATTATAGAATGGCCAATGGAAGGAGGTGACGGTCAAAGTTTTTGAAGTGAAGATTTCCACATGTCAATTGAATTTTCTTGAACTTTTCTAAGCCTTTCCAAAAAAACAATTCTTTGCATATCATGCAGTTGAAGCATTCCATGAACGCACATTTCTTCAGGCATTTTGTCAAACATTTCACATGGTTTGTTCTTGCTTCCATTTTTTTTACATACATATCTACTAGGGAAATTGTAACTAAAACATTTGACAAAAGTCTCTTCTCCATAATACTTTGATGGATTCCCACACCCTTTTTCCAAAGCTACAACTATTTTGGCACTGGCTATGTGTGTATGCTAGAAATCATGGAACTAATCAAGTTAGACACATGTTCGTTGCATATGGTGAAACAAGGTTATTTTAACAAACCTATTTTGTGCACATACTGCAATCATTTCCATCCATGAGCCCACATCTCTTTGGGCAATGTGTCAAATAGTTTACATGCTAAGTATATGCTCCCACGTTTTGCATCCATGACTACCAGATCATTTACAACTATGATATCTAAAAATATTCCAATATCTTCTACTTCTTTTCCACATACAACAACATAATAAAAGCTAAAAGTGGACCCCCTTTCCTATCAGAGACAATGCAACCTACTTTAGACATAGATATAAATCCACATTGGTTAATTCACACATAGACAATGAGAAGACATTACAGTTACAAATTTATGTTGACGTGGAGGGCTGTTCTAACCAATACCAAGAATTATTTTGGGGCAGATTTGGCAAGATCTCCGCTTTTGCATAGAAACCCTACATTCTCTCTCTCACAAAAACCATCCAATTTCTGCTAATTTACAATGTTAACTTGGGTTTCAGCCAGGTCAAGGCCTTAGATCTAAAAATAAAGTGCTTGTATTATTATGGAAGGAAATGTAAGGTGTGTAGGAAGCTTAGAAAAAGTAAATCTCCCACCTATTAAGGCTGAAAAATATGATCTTCCTCCTGACACATGTCACTATCCTATCTATTCTCGCCAAAAGCACTTCACCCACCGGCACCAACCCACGTAAATTCAAGCATTTTATTTATTTTTTATATTTATTTTTTAATTTCTTTCTACTAATGTGTTGGGCACTACATGGACCTTCTCTCCTTTGTATTTATTTGTAGGTATGGTTTGGTTTAGTATAATTATTCACTCTTGAATGGGCTTCCCTATGGTTATGTCCAGACGAGCCGCTGTAGCCATGGCCGATACCACCTAATTAGTGCAATTTATTTGTGTCTCTCTGGACAAGAGAGAGCTAGAGAGATTACCTAGGTAGGAATTATTTAAAGAAACAATGTATAATTTGATTTTTTAGGTAGGGATCACCATAGTAGCTAGTCTCGCAGCTCCTCCTGCAGTCACTTTGGGTGGGGCCTTTTGTCTTGGGGTGATGCACTATTATTATCTGCTACAATGGAGCCCAATCTATCCTAGATGAAACAGACAGTAGGATTGAAATTAAATTAAATTATGTCGACGATGTATGGAATCTGTCATTACCATCAACATTTGGTCTGATGTTAAAGGGTGGAGGGCACGATCCAATTATAAAACCATCTTTTGCATAATTACGAATGGCACGCGGGGGCGGAGCAAGAAGACCAAAACCTTCAATGTTGTATGGGAGTACAAGAGAGATGTTCATAAAGAAGGATATTCAAAAAACTATATTTAAAATGAGTAATGGATGAAGAGAAGATGCCACATGAATGAATTTTTATAGTGACTAGTGTTGTGTCAGAATGGAAAAATTGTAAAAGCAACGAAAGAATTAAAAATACTCTAGAATAGAAAAAACGTGGTATACAAAGAATAAATTAAATGAACATATTGTAAGGGTTATAGTTAATTCCATAACTTAAATTATTGTTAATAGAATATAGGTTGGATACATAGGAATATAGGGGACATTAACTTCGGAGACATAACCAATTAAAAAATAATCATAAAAATTACAAAAAGAATATTTACAAAATTGAATCTTGAGCACTATTCAAAGATTTAGAATGAAAAAACATGTATACACATAATCATCTCACCAATATTTTAGACAACTATATTTTATGTATACGTATATATGTATGTATGTGTGTGGGTGCGTGTTCGTACATGTGCATACTTGCACACATGTATATATTTATGTTTATGTGTATATGTGTGTGTATATACATACATACATACATATATATACATACATACATGCATGCATGCATGCATGCATACACACACACACACACATATATGTAATGTTTTTGTGTATAAATGTATATTTGTATATGTCTATGAGTATATATTTTTAAAAATATTTGGATGTATATATACCTATATATATTTATAAATGTGTGTATCCAACCATAACAGTGTTGAGCGCTTAGTGGCACCTTTTTAAAAGGGATACCATGAAGCTAACATGCCACCTTATAGGATAAATGGAGTCAAGAATGTGGCATAATACTATGATGAATAGCGTGTTTCTAGCATTACGGCCATGGGTTCACCAATGATGACATGGGTGGAGGGATGCCCCCAGTATAGTGGGTTTTTGTTCATACAGGAAAGGTTGTCGAGTATGAGAGATGGAATGAAAATTATTTATTGTGCATAAACCACTTAAATTTCCTAGCCCCTGGATGCTATCCCCATCTCATAGGGCGTGATGTATGTCATCAAGCATGATTTTTATCCAATGATAATTGAGAACTTCACATTGCTTAATACATTTCTATTGAGTGGGCTAAGTGTGTTACCCTGTCTTGGTTGACATTCATGGTTTTGAAGAGTGGTGTATTGAATTCTATAAGATTCAACTAAAAATTATGCCCCTTACAAATTTTATTAATCAAGAATGGATGTACACCATTATAAGTTGAACTGTGAAGGAACATGAAGTGGTGATGCTCCCATAAGACTATTTGAGGACCACAAACAACTTGACTGAATGTTGTAGAAGAGATATCTAGTGGAAATGATGTGGCACATTTTCCACCCATAGGTTAAAAGTGGAGAATTAAAGAGCCTTCCTAAGGAAAATGCGACAATCATAATCGGACGAGTAAAGCTTGAAGCTAGTTATATGACACACTGCACTAAGTATGATTTTTTCTACACTCTAGTCCAAGTTTGTACCATTATAATATTGTAATACCCCATTCTTAGCTCACTAGAAAACAACGTAAAATACTAAAAATTCTGAATTTTTTAAAATTAATTTTTAAATACATATAAAAATCACGGCTATTTAACTTCCCCTAATGTTATAGGGTTAGGGGTACCCTTCGGTCCATAATAATTTTTATTTTAATTGATCTATTAAGGTCCAAAGTACTATTTTAACCCCTCTTAAAATTTAAAACAAACCACTCATTTATTAACACTAAATTATTTCCACAATATTAAAAAGGCCACCTAATTTTAAAAAATATCCCCTCAATATTTACAGGGCCACTTTATTCAAGATTATTCCCTAAGAAATTAAATATCCTCATTATATTATAATACCATTGTATTTTCTCAATAATAAATAAAGTACTTTATTATCCTGTCGTAGGCAGGTCTTATAGGCACCAAAAATTCATTTCATTTGTATGAAGAAACCAATTACAATATTCCACATGGCACTTTATATATTCATTGTATAGTTTTCCATAAATGTATATTTATTTATTCTTTTTAAAACATCTAATTCAATTTCCTGATTGGCTGAATTAATTTTATAAGCCTTTTAGAATTTTTACATTAAAAAAAACAAGATTTTCTGAATTTTTTGCCTTTTTATAGTTTGAACATTAGAAAAGACAATAAATGTCATAAATATCATAGTCATTACACCAATACTATGACAATATCATATAAATCTTATTTATGACATTTATTTTTATATTAATTATTGCATCAAAAAACTTTATATTCTACTAAATCCTTATTATATTAAATAATGCACCAAAATTGTAACGCACTAAACATTTCTGATATTTCTGTAAAGCTTACACTGTGTAGCAAATAAAGCTGTCTTCCACTGTAAACCTATAGATTTTTCAGGCCGAGATGATTTGCATGGTTTTGCGAATGTACCCTTGTATTGCCAAATAAGAAGATATATTGCACAGATGAGTGTTCAGCGAAAGAAGCACACCAAAACATTGGAAGCAACTAATCAGTTTGTAGTTACTATGATTCCTTGCATCTTGCAATTTTGTTGTCTTCAACCTGCACATGATTCTGTCTCACCACCGATTAAAGTAGAGAAAGATTTAGAGGAGGACTTGACAGGTAATCATGTCAAGGAGAAGAAGAAGCTCGGAGGATGGAAAATGTTTCCTTTCATTATCAGTAAGTCCTAATTTTTTTTATATATGTATTCTGGTACAACAAAGATTTGTACATGTAGTTTAAAAAAAATAATGTGGTTATGAATTTTCAGGGAACGAGATATGCAGTACAGCAGCAGCCAGTAATTTGACTGCAAATATGATTGTGTGTTTAACCACCAAGTTCAACATTAAAAACATCCAAGCCACGAATATCATCAATATATCTAACGGAGGATCTCAGCTAGCGCCACTCATTGGATCGTTTATTGCAGATTCATACCTCGGTCGTTTCTACACAATTTCCATCGGTTCAGTTGTCTCATTACTTGTAAGTCTTCTCATATCTTCAAAAATTATGCAACATTGGTGTACAAATATGTTCTTTAAATTATGTTAATTGGGTGTGCTGTTTCAGGCAATGGTTCTTCTCACACTTACAGCGATTATAAGTTCGTTAAGGCCTCCTGAATGCAGTCCCCAGTTACAGGTAGAAGCCTGTCATGGCCCCTCCACAGCACAGTATGCAGTTCTATACCTTTACTTTGCTTTAACATCTATTGGGTCAGGAGCAATAAGCTATAATTCATCAGCTTTCGGAGTGGATCAGTTTGGAAAGGAAACTGCAGAGGGAATGAGAAAAATCCAGAGTTTCTTTAATTGGTATTATTTTGGGCTCTATACCTCATGGCTCAGTCATAGTAGCTGCAACTGTGATTGTGTACATTAAAGCAAATGTAAGTTGGGCGTGGGGGTTCGGGATTTGCGCTGTCCTCACGGGGATTTCCGTGGCGTTGTTTTTCTTGGGAACAAATTTGTACATTCGAGCGAGGCCAGAGGGCAGCCCATTCATAGGACTGGCACAAGTTGTAGTGGCGTGGGTTAGAAAGAGGAATCCGCAATTGCCTTCCAATGCGGAGGATCTATACATGACAGAGTCTGCAAGACCGCCTCTCACGCAGGACCTCAGGTATTGAGTTCGAACTCAACCTTAATCACCACATTTTTATAAGTCTACATTTTAATGTTCCAAGTCAAAACGGATTGCGAGCCTTAATTAAAACTATTAACAGGTTTCTAAACAAAGCTGCCATTAAAACATCCGGAGATTTTCAGTCAGAGGGGCAAATAAATGCCAATCCATGGAGGTTGTGCATGGTTGAGCAAATAGAGGAGCTCAAATCCATTCTAAAAACACTAATCTTGTCGAGTGGAATCATCCCCTTTATTATGATTACCCAGCTGACGAAATTCGGGGCGTTACAGGCCCTCACAATGGACAGGCATCTGGGCCCTCATTTTCTAATGCCTGCGGCCTCTTTAATGGTTTTTAGTCTCATATCTTCTGCAAGTATATTTGCCATCTATGACAAAGTGGTTGTACCCTTCACTGCTAGTAAAGGATTACGATTTACAAATCTACAAAGAGTAGGAACAGGCATGTATATCTACTGTGTGCCTTTGGGGATAGCGGCCATGGTGGAAAGAAAACGCTTGAATGCAGAAGTACCAATATCAGCATTGTGGTTGATTCCTCAAAATGTGATAATAGGATTGGGCGATGCGTTTCAAACTCTAGGGCGGATTGATTTCTTTCACAGTGAATTTCCAGAAACAGTACGTGGCACGACCATCGGATTAGTATCTGCGAGTTTTGTAGCGGGATACTATTTGAGCAGTTTGTTGGTGAGTGTCCTTCATAAAAACAGTGGTTGGCTTACTGATAATCTCAATCAAGGCCAACTTGATTATTTTTACACACTTATGTTAGGAATGGGAGTGCTGAATTTTGTGTACTACGTACAATTGGCACGGTGGTATAAATACAAAGCAAAAGTGTATGAAACCCAAAATACATCCACGGATTAAATATCCTAGCTTTATTATCCTGCCGTAGGCAGGGCTTATAGGCACCAAAAATTCATTTCATTTGTATGAAGAAACCAATTACAATATTCCACATGGCACTTTATATATTTATTGTATAGTTTTCCATAAATGTATATTTATTTATTCTTTTTAAAACATCTAATTCAATTTCCTGATTGGTTGAATTAATTTTATAAGCCTTTTAGAATTTTTACATTAAAAAAAACAAGATTTTCTGAATTTTTTGCCTTTTTATAGTTTGAACATTAGAAAAGACAATAAATGTCATAAATATCATAGTCATTACACCAATACTCTGACAATAACATATAAATCTTATTTATGACATTTATTTGCTAGTGGATGCGTGCAACTGTAAGGATGATATGAATGACATTTGATCTAATGATTGTGGTGTTCAAAGTACGGCATTGAATGCGTTACTATCATTCGTCAACTCTCTCCTTATCAGCACGTGATTTCATAGTATCCTGTGACCTATTCAATAAAAAGATTGTTTTTTCATTTGTGATTGCATGAGCAGAGCATGCTCATCCCCCAAACACAACTCCAAGTTCTCCCGAATTGAATGGTGACTTTTCACCAGGCTCTCCACATGAAACCTGATGGCGTTCAAATCCTCAAGCTTGGCAAAAGTCATGTTTACCATTTCTTTCAAAATCTTGAGTTGTTCCTTATATGTATCAGAATGAAATGAAGCTATCAAGGAAAAGGAATTGGTCGTTGTGGAGTGAGTGATAGCCAAGCTGGCTAACTTTGGCATGATCATGGACACTGCACAACATAAAATGACGGAAACAACAAACGTGGCACCAAAAATAATGCTCAAACACTTGATCTACCAGCACCTATTCTCTAGTTGCATTCTTTTCGCATCGAGGGTCTCCAACATCTAAGAGTGTCATGTTTGGAGGGTGTAAACGGGTTCGGAGCCGTCTTAAAATCATTCAATTTTTCAACAATCTTGGTGTACTGCTCCTTCCAGAGAGGGGATCCTTGAGGCGTTATGTTTTGCGAAGTGATCTGAAGTTTAAGTAGCTCACTCCTCACGTTTTTCAGGCAATTTTCCAGCTCATCACAAAATCTCAAAGTCTCGAGACTATTGTCAAAATATTCCTTAATGATCTCTTTCAAATCTGGCATATTCCAAATATATTTTTTGTTTTCTAGTATAAGCTTTGCAATTTTCTAGTCCACATCGAGGAAACATGAGGTTATATCCTGAAAAAACTGGAGGGAAAATCCCTCACTGGGGAGGGCATCCAGTGCTCACTCGTTGAGATCTTCAAAAATATTCACATCCGTATACGTTTTGTAGGCATCTTTGTAAAAGTGGAGCTACCCTTGGAAACCTGTATCCCTTCTCACACTGCTTCCAATATCCTTCCAAACCTAAAGAAAAATTAAAGGAATAAAAAGTGCAAGTTTCTGATAACCGAGCAATGAGAGCAGATAAAAAGACTCTCGCGATGACCGCGTCATGGTCTAAACCACGTGGAATTGTCTACCACTCACTTAATTCCAATCCAAAAATTCTGAGCCACATATTTTGAGTCTATCGATACTTCTTGTAAATGTCTTCCTGTGTTGTTTATCCAAGCTATTCCCTGTCAATCTTAACTCTCCTTCCTCTATTTTCTTCCACTAATATGGATGTTTTTTCGTTTGTCTTTTAAATGTATTTTACAGTTTGTAAATTTGTATCCCATGTCTTCACAAAGAATAAATGGGATTTTCATAGATAACAACTGGTTTGTAGTATCCCATCTCTTTATAAAGTTGCATTTCAGCCCTGGTTAGTTTATCTAGCTTCCAATTTTGCAATAACTATTATGTCACTTGACTTGTCCATGGGACCCTACCCCTGAGTCACATTGCAATTCTAGGTAATCTTTAAAATAATCTATTTTTTACGTTTATTTTCTAGTTTTTATTTCAATGGAAACCCAAAGAACTACTTGACTACATAGGGGTGCCATTTTAGTGGCTACTGCTGCTGGTCCCTTACAACAAGAAGTCCCACTCCCCATGTAATCTGTTCAAAATGAAAATTGGCCAAAAACAAAAAATGTAAAATATATAATTTCCCTCTATTCTTTTGCAGCATGCAATCCCATGTAAGACATATAACAAAAAAAATTATGCAAGCCTAGCTGTGGCAAGAAGCATCAAAACAGTGATTGGTTTCATAGCTTTTCCCTTGCTTCTTTTTAAGAGTTATTCCCCTACTCTTTTATAAGAACAACCTCCACTGATATGGCAACTTTAGAACAATTTATGGACATCCATCAAAGCATAATTGAAATCCAATTATTATTTGATGTTGTTTTTGCAAATGCTTTTGTAGTTGTGTATGCAAAATGTGGAAGCATACACAAGGTGCATGAACTGTTTCACAAAATACCTCAAGAAAATGTGTTCTCATTGACAACAATGATTACATGATATGCATAAAATGATTTTTTCAAGGATTATCTAATTCTCTAACCTTGTTCCATGTGCCATCCTCTAATATCTCACTCATAAAAAACTCTTTCTCATTGTCTATGTTTTTGATCTTGCAAAAAAGTTCGCCTATGCTATATAAGAGGGTACAAAAATCCACTCCCAGCTTCTACCAAAATTAGAGCTTTGGAACAGGGCATGGAAATCTATGACAACATAATCTAGTGTGATTTCATGGGCTACAACTATTGTGACATAGCCATTTCACTCTTATTAGCCATCAATGCAAACACACTCATTCATAAAATACAATTCGTCATCAATTCAATTCTTTCCCTTAAATGTATTTGCTTCGGCAGGATTTGCCATTTCATGGCCTTGTTTTAAAAGTTTTCCTAAGGCTACCACTTAAATATATTCAACCATTAATAAATTCACCTCATGTAATTAAATTTATCTTACTCCCACTTAAATCATCTAAACCACAAATTAAAGTTGTAGGGTTAATTTTGGGCCCTTGGATCCTTCTAATCTCTACCCTTAATCCCAGGTATTCCCTAAAATCTCTAATCCATCCATATGAATTCTTTTTAACTTCTATTTTGTTTTTTTGAACTCCATTTTTCATAGGATTTTGCAGGAAGAAAAATAAGTGGAGGAGGAAGCCATTAGAGTCATATGGAAGCTCTATTTCCATACTTAATGCAACTTTTAATGGGGGAGAAGAATCTCTTTTATATATATATATATATATATATATAATATATATATATCGGATTTCTTCCATCTTTGTTTATTTCTTTTTTGTTTCTTTTTGTCTCATAACACGAGAGATATCTTCTTTTTTTTCGTTTTATTTAAGTGGCTATAAGTACTTTTATGTCAACTGTGAATATATATAAATTTATATATAAACTGGATCACAGATTTACACAACTCACACCGTGGAAGATTAAGGCGAGTGTTTTAACATTTTCGGTGGTGCGGTTTTAGTATGGCAGCAATGATTTAGAGATTGGGGCACCTTGGTAGGCCACACCACTATGGCCCTTTCAAATGGTCGGGGGGAGCAGCGGGGTGCGCAATAGTGCGGCCCCTCCCCATTTTTTTCAATTTAAACTTTGTTTACTTAAGCTAAAGAAAAACAACACCATTCCATCTGATTTTAAAATAATGATATATATATATATATATATATATATAATTTCAATCCAATCTAGTGATATACACTAATTAGAGATAATTATAAATTACTTTATTTTTCTGTAAATGACGAGAGGGTTTCTATTAAAATATGATAAATGTTACTTAAGGAATGGAGTTGTAAAATTTCTAGAAAGGAATAAATTTTCAAAACTCCACATGTAACAAAATTATCCCCTTGCATATATATCTTCATACTTTTTTTTGTATAAATAATTTCCTCCAAGTGGTGTAAACGAAAAATAATCTTAACAATTTCCATCTAATTTACATCAACTTGTTAACCAAAGTTCCACTCTCTTTCCATATCTACCATTGCTAATTTAGATAAATGGGCATACTCAAAATCCATAGAATAGAAACACTTTTCTAATCACAACCACAAACATGCATTTTCTTCTTTCTATATCACACACAAGTTGTGCATAGTTCAATACATAATAATACCCAAACACCTCCATTCAAAAAATCTCAGTTTTACACTACCCATGTATAATGAAGAATACAATTTTTATTTTCAAATAATCCTCAAACAATCCATAAAAACTTCTACAACAAGAGTGAAATTTTCTCTTCACTTTGAATATCACTAATATTAACATACAAAACCATCATTCAAGATAAGAAACCACATATATTAGTCATTTTGTTGCCTTTCAAAATACAAATTTATTTCACCATCTACCATGTAAGATTGATGTAGAAAACAAGAAAGCTTAAAACCTAAAATTATTACAAAATAAAAAGTATTTTACAAGATGTCAAAAATGCACAAGATAAGACTTTACAAGGCTCCATTTCATGATTGAAGGAGGATACAGAAACTAATGCAACACTTAGTTGTTCAAAGTACCACCATATCCCAACATGGGAGACCTTTAAAGGAACGAGACAACTTGATATAACAATATCCACATGAGATTTATAAGTAGGACTCTCCCAAAATTGGGGGAAAACAAATACAAAGATCACCAAGAATGCTCCAACTATCTTCAATCTTTAAACACCAAATCTCATACTCCACATAGTCTTTAACACAAGGAGAAAGACTTGATTCACCACCCAACCTATAGGTATTATTACGTGCCTTTCCAAAGGGTTGAAGACATGCTAGTCTACCCCAAACCCATGGGGTTGAGAGCTAGATTACCACAAATGTGCAGAAGAAAAAGGGAGGAACAATAACAAACACAACTCATACATGACCAACTCATGCACCAAAAAAGAAAAAAAAAATGACAACCAAACAAAAAGTGGAGAACACCAAATTCATCCTCAACAAGGGGAAGATTGGATGAGACATCTAATAGTTCCATAGAGTGTGGTCCAACCATATGATTCACACTTACAAAATCTTCAAAATCCTTTTTTATCCCTCCAAAACAATCACACCTTCTTATTACAACTCCCCTTTGCCTAAATTATTCCTTGGGATAATTTTCAAGCCCATTGAGTTTCCTATCCAAGGATGGAGAAGGGGTTTAAAACAATTTGAACCACCTTCTCCACCGCAAACCATATGAGGGGATAAAATAGAAAACAACATAGCTTGCCCATCAAGACATCAGTTTTAAGAGGGAAAATCCCTCCCTCTTCCCTCAAACAAAACTCTAAAATCCATCAAGCCATATGATGGATAGAGAAAATAAAAAAATAACACAACCAAAAAAACATGCAACACATACAAAATAATACCATACTTTCAACAATAAGAAATCTACATTTTAACATCCAAAATAATATAAAAATGTCAATGATGCTACCTCTGATAGCTCCTAATAGCTAAGCTTCTCCAAATCCTTCTCCAAGAAAGATCCCCAACTCAAAAAGCACTCCCAAGCACAATATGACTAGAAAAAAGTCCTCCTCCTCCCAAATGGGGGAGTTACTAGAAGAAAACAAAGTAATTTTCCTCACAACTGAGGGGGTGACATTTATCACCCCTCTATTACCTCCAAGCCTAGATTCTAAAAAGAAAAGGAAGAAAACATAAAGCTTCATGTAAGCATTACTCCCCAAATTACCTAAAAAGAAAATAAAACAAACTCACACAAATTTTCAAAAAACACAACCCCCCAACCATTCTTACATGAATGGTGACAAGAGAGAAATCAAATGGGATGGAAACTCCCATTTCGCATTGAAATTAATCCCCCTTACCTAAAAGGTATGGCCCCAAGGTCTCATTTTTATGCTAAGAGAACCCCCAAAACAAAAAGGCATCTTTAAAAATGCCAAAAATAAACCAATTTCGGGTTTGGAATTTTCAGACACATTAGTTAAGGATGTGGGGCCCACTCAAGGGTGCTTTTATGACCTAAATCCCTCATTAATAAATAAAACATATAACAAATACATTCCTAATGCAAGTGGGGACCTTTAGGTCATTGTTGACAATTTTTGCACTTGTGCAAAAATGGGCAACTCGAAACTTTGTCGTTATGATGAAAGTCATGTGTGAAGTATACCTAAGCCAAGGAAGTTATGATGTTATTAGTTACTACTAAATTAATTAATGATTAAGTGAAATTTACAGCTATGTGTGTTGTTTACAAAATGTAATAGATCACATAGTCTGCAATTTCATGATACCTTCAGCAAAAGAACACAAAGGCCTCGAACGACAGTTGTGTTGTCTTGATGAAGACACCGAATTATAGAGTAGGTGAAGTGTAAAGTTCTGGAACAGTAAACATAAGTGCAGAGTACAAAAATCAGAGTTCATTACTGAATGTTATAGGTTCTCATTAATGTTCATTCCTTATGTTTAAAACATTCAATTATATGACTGAGTTGTTTAGTTCATAATACAATCCATACAAAAGGTTGAAACAAAGAAAGAAATATACAACTCATTTACAAAAATTCAATGTTTTATTCATAAGGAAAGTCAAATGTTTCCCACACAAGCCGTGGGATGTAACAGGAAAGTAAATTACAACTACTGAAATAAAAAGTACACATGCATGAAATAGAAAGCAAAGGAGTATGAGTGAACCCATCATTGCCTTGTATATTGCTCTTGTTTAATATTCTCTGTTGTGTAGATCATCTTCTTACCAACTTGTTTCATCTTTGTCTCCACAACTGAAATCATGGTACCTGAAAAGAAAAGAATAACTATCAGCTATGAGCTCAGGGATCAAATCATTACCATCCCTCCCCCTCTCCTATACCTACACTGTCCTAGTTTGTGCATATGAATCTCTAATAACATGAGATGTAATTTACTTGAATAACAAACTGCATACATGCTTTATTCACTCAGAAAGAATGAATCATATTTCACTCATCCCATCTTTTCTACGCCCCCACCCAAGAAAGAGAAGAGAAAAGAAGGAAAAATGGACATAAAAGAGGTCAAAAAGCATAAGTATTTTCTAACTTTTTTCCTACGTGTGTTTTTTCTTCTCTTTTTCTTGTCGGTACAAGGTTGTAGCCAAGGAAAAATAGAAAAGTCATAAGTGCATGCAAGAAAAAGAAGAATGTAACTCAAAGAATCCAAATAACTATTCTGAAATGGAAGAAGTTATAGTGTAGAAGAGGAAAATGACAAATAGAAGAACACTTTTGAGTTACAGCTAAAGGAGAAGAATCAGATTTTAAGAAGCTGAAGATAACTAGAAAATAAAGGTTACAGTTGAAAAGGAATGAAGACAAGATTCTGGGAAAATTTTGACAGGGCTTCGCTAGGTAAAATGGACATTTACAACTTTCATCATGTTGTTTTCAACTACTAAATTCTTCAAAAGAATTATTTGAATCAAATAAGTGATACAGAGAAGTAGTAAAGCATGTCATGATCAAGATAAAATAGATATGATGTCTCATTTTATTTACCAATCCAGCTTCAAACATGAAGTGTCATAATTCTATATTATGAATCAGAAAATACAACCACTATGCTGGAAATGGAAGAAAGAAAATAATGAGAAAGTTATGATAGGGCTTCGCCATGTAAAATGGACATTTACAACTTTTCCAATGTCTATAACAAACTAAAATAAAAGAAATGTAGTAAAAGTAACAGATTACAGTATCTGAATCAAGGCTTATGCCTGAGAATGATATTAAAACAAAAAAAGAATTGCTTGTAATCTCAAGAAAACTACTACAGGGTACAAGGCACCTTAATTACAAAATATCAGAAATGTTTTTCTATTGCAATTGGCATTTTTAGTCCAATAATCAATCAAAGTAATCATCAACTTCAGAATCAAAGCATATAAATGCAACTACATGCTATAAGTAGACATTTAAAAAGGTGGACTGAAGAAAAGGGGTATATAAATGCAGAGTTTTTAAGCAACCCATTTTAGTTACAGATTTTATCAACATCATTCAACCTTGCAAAGCTTAGACTGGTCAATACATAGTCAGGAAAGAAGAGAGACTCATTTTAAGAAAACTCACATGAGGTCAGTAAGCATATCTAAGCAGGACAAAGTAGATTATTGAAAACTTAGCCATGAATCAAGATTGAGATGTCAACCCCAGATTTGAAATCTTCAACAAATATTATCAGGTTGCAATATGAAAATCTTCAAATATGGTTGAATGAAAAGCATTTATGAGGCATATAACTTAGAATCATTGACAAAAAGAAATACTCATATGTTTTCCCTCATTCTAATGAGCAAGTTCCAGTCAGAGAAATCAAAGGTGAAGGGAAGAAGAACTCTATGGTGAAGAAAATCAATACTGGAATATCAAATACAAAGGATTTTGCATAAACCATTGCTCAGTTTTTTAAGGAGAAAGTGTAAATGGAAGCTACATCCATTCAAAAAAGATCCGAAGTTCAAACTCTTTTTTGAAAAAGTGGTGTTTCAACACAACATTGGAAGGTTATACAGAATTGGCTAAAGCAAATGGGAACCCAGAAGCACAGATCACAAAAAATAAACAAGACCCATTCATGGGTAACAAAGAATAAGAGTAGGAAAGATAGCTGAGTGAAAATGAAATATTTTTCATGTTCAAAGATAAAGAAACTCACCCTTTTCATTATTCCCAGTTCAAAGTTGCAGAGGGTCTGAACTAAGGAAGACAATAACTTTCATCGAATTTTGGAACAAAATGGTCATAACAGAGCTCTAATGGCAGCCAAGGAAAAAGTAAAGATCTTGAAAACACAGAAGCTCAAATAGTTTTTGAAGAAAGCAGAGGACTATCTTGCTCAAATAATGAATCAAACCTAGATAGAGTAACAAACCACATAAGTACATGCAAGAGACATATAGCGAAAGTAGCAGAGCTAGAAATCTAACAATGGCGGCCATCAAAAGCAACAACAAAGAATCACGTTTCAAAATCCAATAATGGTGGTGAATGTTCATGACCATTCCACTCAGAAAGCTTAGATTAACTAGATCTCACGAAGATATCAGTAACAGAGCTTAGAAAATATTCAACAATGGCGGGATCTCCCAAAAGATTTAGTCAAAAAATTCTAAAGAAAGATACAGATGCTCAAAAGGCCAAAAAAAATTGATCTGAATCGAGTTTCAGAAGTTTCAATATAGACATTGAGCAAAAACGTTTTCCAGGGCTTCACCCATAGAGTGAAAATCCAAATGGAATGATCAAATTAGGGCCAAATTGACCTTTACCATACAAACTCGAGAGAGGAGTTAACAGAATTCAACCATGGTCAAGTCATCAACGACCAGAAATCAATAAGTACAAAGATCAAAGGTTGAGGATCGATCTACACTTTTAATGCAAACCATGGTTCGAGCCCTTAAAAACGCATTTAACACATGTCAAAAACCCTTAAATCATGCCTTGGAGATCAACGATCAAAAATTAACAAGTACAGAGATCGACCGTCTTCATTAAGGACCAAACCCAACCAGGGTTAAACAATTTATATACATGGAGAGCTTTCATAAAACCCTAGTTAGGGTGGGGTTAAATTTCTACCGGCCTTATTAATTACAGGGGTAAACCCTAACCGTGGGTCATGAATCGATGACATCAAAAACATAGGTACAAGGATCAAGGGCCCAGGTTTTGTCATCAATACCAAAGCTAAACTCAAGACAGGTCAAATTGTCACCGACACCATGATTGAGGGGTGAGTCACCGTGGAGGAGGGGAAAGCCCACGTCATCAGATCAAATAAAGAATCATTGCAATGACTTTCAAGCCTAATTATAGTGTATACTCCAAATAATACAAAGGGGCCAACCAAATTATGTCATCAATAATCACCCAAAAAGGTGAAATTTCAAACTATACACTCTCAAATGTAAAAGCAGACAAGTATTACATGGTCGTGTTTAATTAAAAGGTGGAAGAGACCATGTTATACCATGTGTGGCTGAATGTAATATGGTGACCACTTTTCCAAAGTTCTCTTGTATTATTTAAAAACCATTGTATTATGTTAAGTCCACAAGAATGGCCAAACTTGGTTGAAGACAAGTGTACCAATCAGAAGTGGTCCCCACAATGTCTGGATTATTTTGTGGATTTTGCAAGTGTTGTAATTATTTTTCTCACAAATAAGGAGTTGAATTTTTGCATGTTCCACAACAAGATAAAAACAAGAAGACAAAGTGGCATGTTTAAAATAGGAAAGACTTGCCTTGCAAGCAAGTTTATTTTTAGCAAATTATTTACTCTTGCTTTCTTAAAATAGATCAGTTAACTTCAGTTGACCAATTGTAATCAAGGCTATTAAATTCCTATTTGTAATTGCATGCTCTATTTTTATTCCTTTATCTATTTTTGAATAAAGGATAAAAAATAGGATGCATGGGCGAGTACAAGTCTTAGGCTATTTTTAAGAGGAAAGTGATTTTTTTTCCTATATATTGTGTGCCTTTGCAAAGCACAAGGGAGAACTTCTAGAGGAATTTTAGATATAGGAGTACTGAAGCGAATTTTTGCCAGTTTTGCCTTCTGAGTGTGAAGTATTTTCTGCCTTCCCAATTATTTACAGTGTTGTGTATGTTTCTATTAGTCTTGTGAATGAAAATTCCCTAATTAATTATCTTACCCTGTTACAAAATTCACTAGTTTATGCATGATATTAATGTGCATGTTTAGCTTAGTAGTATTTTTTGTGATAATCTCCCCCAATACCTCCTAGTGTTTTCCCCTTAATATTCTGAAAAATAACTGTTGGTTCGTGCAGAAAAAATCCTTCACATATCAATTGTGCATATACTCAGTCAAAGCCCTCATACAAATTTGGTGTATCACCTTAGTTTTAACTACTTTATAGTCATATTTTACCATTAAACCCCAAAAGCAGTTTAAGATACATCAACAAGGAACCGGCCTTGATACCAGAGACTCACCTCAAAATAGGTATACCCACAAACCTGAGGTTTTTTCCATTGTATCTATGAAAGAGAGAGATCAAAGTTTGTAAGCTTAGAAAACTTGCAACCATCTCCCTATAGGGTGCACTTTCGAGAGATAACAGTCCCCCAATCTAGCTTCTAACAAAAATTAAACAGCTAAACACAATTAATTTTACAAAATATAAAACATTATAATCTAAGGGTCACTCATTGTGCCCAATAATACATGGGGCTAAATAAGGATTCACACAGCTAACATAGCTAAGACTCGGCCCCGTGAGGAGCTTGTGCATACTCAAGTAGCTATCCTAAAACCCATTTTCTCCCGTGCTCTGTAATCTACACACTCAGTGAAAACATTAAACACATATATCTAATAAAAGTATAAATCAACTACTTAGTAAACCAATCGAAGTATAAACATTATAACTATGCTAACAGATCATCAAAAAAGAATAATAATGGAGTAACTTACACAATTCCACATAAATCCATCATGTGTTAGTCATTGCAGTAACATATAACGACATATATCTATGCTATCATATTATAACATATATTAACAAAGTAATCCATAACATCATGATGTGCGACAAAACCATGTGTCCATCATATATCTAATAAGATCGATAAAGTCATAACATATTAGTATCCAAAACATCTACTAAAATTAACTATCATACTAATGAAGGAAAAATTGGAGCTACATATCCAAAACATCATACATGTCCACGAATGATAAAATATCATAACATAGTATCAAAATGTGCCATTATCCATGTCAAATCATCAAAATGAGGATAGAGTTAGTAGATAAATGAAGCCGGAAAATGTGGGCACTACATCCCCCTCTCCTGAAAATAGACTTCCTATTGGAACTCACTAGGTGGAATAGGTAAATGACCTCACGAGGTATCGTGGTGTATCATGTGGTTGTTGGTCACAAAAAGCATATCCCACCAATTATAACTTGGTCAAGTACTAAGTGTTTCTCCTACTTAGATTAATTTAATTAAACGAAGTTATATCTTCCAAGGAAATTGTTATCAACATCATTGCCTAAAACATCTAAATGGTCACACGTAGTGTATGTCCAATTTCACGGTACTTTAAGGGAACTATATTATTATTATTATTATTTTTAACAAACATGTCTCATCAAATATAATATTGATCAAGGTCAAGCGTATTTTTCAATTAGGATACTAGTAATCAAGGAAAAATTTTAACTTCCAAACTAGATTCATTTTCCTCATCATCTAACCTTCCTATAAGTGTCCACATAAGAGGATGTAAAACACAAGGTATACATTTAAAGGAAAAAAATGATGGGTGAGCCAAGAGAACATAAATGTTGTTAAATTTTTACATACTAGTTACGTACAAGCCCACTCAAGTAAACCATCTAAGGTGTCACAAATACCACACAATAAGAGAGAAAAAGTTTCTAAGTTCCATGTGGTTTCGTATCATAGCTCACCTACAGTTTAAATTTTTAAAAACATGGTTCACGAGACTCTCAAAAATTTATCCTGGCAACTACATTATTCATTAATATCGACATAATATCAAGCATAATTAAGGGTGTTGAGTCGATTTGACCATTATTTTTACATTACCATTGAAATAGTGCCGATAATTTTTGGGTGATATATCTAGCCAAACATCAAATTAGGATTGATTTTCTAGTTGGTTTCCAAAGTTTCATAACATGTACCATCTTCTAGAACATCTCAATCTTGCTTCATTTTTCCTTCGAAAACTCATAATTTAATTGATTATTGTTTAAATGTTTTGCAAAAATTTTCCCCATGAAAAAGTAACTTTCAAACTTTCTACAGCCCAACAAGCCTTAACACCTTAATGAAATAGTAAACGATGAGTTTTCAATTCAATAAGATATAAGAAAAGTTTTACTTAAATTTTATCATTTCTTCAATACTATAATCAAGAGAAAACATGAATGAGTTAGGAAAAATGGAATCCATTCAAGGTGAATGTTTCCAGAACCTATAAAAATACTAGGCAATTATAATTTGGATGGAATACAAATTTTCCGTTAATACCTTCTTCAAGAGTACAAGAGATCAACACATATTTTCCATTAATGGAAGGTATAGTCTAACGCTTTTGAAACATGGAATTTATGCTAACCTTTACTCAATAGTTATTTTGGTCACAAATGGTGCATTAGGACACAAGATAATTGATATACACACACACACACACACACACACACACACACTTATTAACTAGAGGTTGAATCAATTTTACACAAAGAACTTTAAATTTCGCCACCCTATTGAGTGGTAATAACAAATGGGGCAATTTTGTAAAAAAGAGAACCCCAAAACAACATAGCTTTTGGAACAACTCCAAATTTATATTGATTAACTAATGTTTATACTGATCAAAAAAGACGCCTTCACCCAATGTAGGTGGAAAGATTAGTTAATCACTATTTTTAGTCCTTACAATAAGGGTTTGCACCATTTATCTTATAATAAGTTACTTAGATTTTTCAATGTGAAGGAATTCTTATGCATAAGTCTCCTACGAGTCAGGTAGCCAAAGGAATTTTTAACTAGTGATGCCATTGCAACCTTTGACTATTCGTATTATTTTCTCATCTAGGACTTAGGGATGCCAACGTAATGCCTAAGTTCTGTATATAAGACCAACATTAGCTAAGTTTTATAAACATTACTTATTCCATTTGAATCAATAGTTTATGATCACCTAAATTTTAGATTTCAAGGGGTAACAAAGGATAACATTTTTGGAAAATCAAGGTTGTTTAATTACATAATCGGAAACTTTTCCCATGTGCACATATAATTTCATGATTTTATTGTTGTTCATAAGGTGTAAGTAACTAGATGTAGTTATAGATATATATGTAAAAAAAATTGGTGGGTTAAGAATCATTGTTTTCACCATTATTACACCATATTACTAGGAATTTCATGGGCCAACACTAATGTTCGTATACCACAATGCCAGAACAAAAGGGAATTTGACACTAATTTATTATATTGTTTTTGCAGAGAGAGATATAATTATTGATTGTTGTCATTATTATGATTTTTTATAATCATAATTGTTCTAGATACGTGAGATAAGGTTAGAGAGTGAGAATTATTCCATGATTCCTATGCATAAGTCTTAGTGTCATACGTGATTAATTTAAATATTCTCATAACCAATTCGAAAAGGGATATCTTAACATGTGTATCTTCTAGGGTGAAACAATATAACTATGTTATATTGTACCAACTTAGTTAATGGCCATAGTATGAAAATGGGCTTGTCGAGCTCAAGGAGGCTAAAAGAATTTGAACATTACCAAAGTTATTCCATAATTATGCTGAGGGATTTGATAAGGATTTTAAGTTGTGTAAGATATTATCGTTTTCACATAGTTCAAGGGCTAATTAGTTTACTTAAAGGAAGATAAAATAACTATTGACAATTTTTTCACTTGTGAAAAAATGGGCAACTTGAAACTTCATGACGATGCATGAAGAAGTACAAATATTTCCCACACAAGCCATGGGATATAACTCATAACTACTAAAGAAATAAGTACATATGCATTAAGTTAAAAGTAAAAGAGTATAAAAGAAAACCATCATTGCCATGGGTTCTCTTCTGGTCTTCTTCACTTTAGCTCCAGCTCCATCTTTTACCTAGCTCTCCTAGCGGTCACAATGTACCTAAAAAATTAAAAAGGAAAGGCATCAATATTTGAGCTCAGGGTTTAGTCTATACCCATGTACTATCTAACTACATTCAGATGGATTTCTAAAAATCATAAGCATAACATACATCATATACAGATACACAATTGATAAGAGTAGTATTCTACATTAGCACATATGATTCCCAGAATCATTTTAGAAAAGAAAGAGGAAAGAAAAGCTATGGAACATAAGAGAGGCCAAAAGTCCTAAATATTTTCCAGCTATTTTCTTAAGTATGCACGTACATGTAGCAGATTATAAAGTAGAAATCTTATACAAAAATGATTACTGTACAAAAAGGAAATACTTGTTGAAGGAATCTACATGGTACAAATTTATGAGTTATTCCATAAAAAGGAAAATGAAGACAAAAGGTATATAAATGAAAGGCATTGGGACATTGAATCAAAAGTGAGGAAGCAAAATACAAGTAATAGTTATTTTTAAGTAAAGTTATCAACAAAACATAGAAAATAAGCAAGGATATCTTCCATATTTTGTTAACAACCCTCTATAAGAACCCATGAAGAGGATAGTTATAGGAGATACCACAAATGAGAAAACTCTGAGGTTGTGAATGAAAATTATAATCTCAAAAGAAGAGTTAAAAAAGTTATCAAGCATGTGCAATGACTAATATGATATATCAGTCAATTACAATTTCATGTAGAAGTTATTTTTAAGGACAAGATAACATTTCCAACTTAAATTCAAAGCTAGATGATAAAAATACTGCTGGATCAAGAACATATGCATTGTAAATTCAACAAAAGTAAATGAGGAAGTATGCACTCATCAAAAGAAAACATGTGTTCTCATATCAGAAAGCTTCTTGACTTGCAATTTAAACAAAGTGATAAAGAAAAAATATCTAATTGATCATTTCAGGCTACAAGTACTCAAGGAATAACAAGCTATTTAGCACAACCATGCAAGCAGAGGGAGATAATTATCAAATCTATGAAAACTATTCAGATAAAGAAGGATTTATAAGAAAAGGTCATTGGGATACTGAATAAAAGAGAGTTCTAAAGTGACTACATATCATAGTAAGGTGTTTACATGACAATAAACATTTGAATTAACAAACTAGTCATATTTCAATTTCAGAATATCTAATGCCAAGTGGCTTGTATCTCATTTTTGTAAAAATATAACATGCTCTGGAACTACAAGTTTACTTCAATTCTATATTGAAAGTGGCATCAAAGCTGGTTGGAGAAAAATATAAGATAATGAAACAAAGGGATGTACATATTTTAGAAGCAATATACTTGTTGTATAACTTACAGAACTGCAAAGTACAGTTCTAATCAAGAACAATTTGAGAGAGATGCATGTTCTAGACTTTCAGAATATCCTATCAAATAGACCAGCCAGTGATTAGAGTTCTGAAATAAAATAATCAACTTGCACAACTGACTTCATTTCCGAGATGTCAAAAAAGGAAGCTAGGTTACAGAACATAATACAAGTTATGCATGTGGATGAGGAAAACCGAAGGAAGGATTACAATTCGAGAACCAACTTATTACAGTTCTCCTTCAAGTTTTGAATAAATGACTAGTTACTTAGGTAAAAAATAGATACATTCTACAAAAAATCAGTATGGAGCTTGTGAGGTTAAGTAGGCACTATCAAGTCATGTTACAGTAGTTTGTAACAAATTACCATTCAAGTGAACAAAGATTATAGACAAATAGAATTGTATTTTCCAAATACAAGATATCAAGAAGCTAAAGTAACAAAGCATGAGAGACAATAGTATCACAACTCAGGGAAGCAATAAAATTCTCCAATCAAGTTGAAGATTCCAGCAAATTACAAAAATAGAGCTTGGAAACATTCCAATCATGGCGACTATACTAATAATCTGAGATTCAAACCAACAGAACATAAAAAATCATCAAGTTTGAAATAGATGCAGTGAATAAGACACTCTGGCCACAACTCTAAAACATGAATGAACATGACAAAATCAATAAAAATAGTTCAGAAAAGAAGACACGAATATCCAAATTTTTATTCATGATGGCCATTCATTCCAATGCAAAGGTACAAAAAAGTATGAATATCCGTTAAAGTTATAGTGACAATGTACTTTTTCTAAGCCATAACACAAAGTTGCAGGTACATATCAAGAGAATGACCAAAATTTTCATGGCTGTTCAAAATTCCTAATGCACTTTACAAAATAATTTACCTGTTTCTAAGCAAGACTTAAAGAAACCCACAAAATTCAAGTACCGAGCAAAATATGATGATACCCAGAACCCATCCGAGCTCAGAAAAGCATAATTCAAAAGCCAATTTTTTTTTGGAAAATATCACTGATAGAATGTAAGAGATAACAAGTTTTCCAAGTTACATTGTGGGTATTCAGAGTGGAAAAGAATCAAACAAAATTTCAATGTCACCGAAGATAAGAGACAACAAGCTACAAGTAAAAAAAATGTAGAAAATTGAGCCAACAAAAATTATGGCAAGTTCACAAAATGGATATTCAATTAGTAATACAACTCAGAAGCCATAAAACAACTCAATCACATAGAGGAATATAACAGCTCAAACAAGGAAAATAGAGAGCTTGGGATCAATGGTACACACAACAAATGAAACATAATAGTTTCTTACCTCCAGAAATGCCTAGATCAGGACCTCCAATGGTAGTCAAGCATAGAGGTTCAAAAATCATCAATAACGGTCATGTTTCTCAGCTCTCGAATAGGGAGGATTACGAATGGACAAGATCTCAGAGGAAATCACACAAAACATGAAAACCCATATCAAAAAATGTACATTGCTGAAGAAATGACAAAAAATACAAATATACTCTCAGAATGACACAATAGTAATGGTTCAAAAGCTAAAATAGATCATTTCTCATAGTGTACAATTGAAAGGAGATTTCTCAGAATTATTTCTCAAAAGGAATGACACAACCTTACCTTCAAAACCTTGAAATGATGACTTTGCTAAAGAAGTTAGAGGCTCAAGTATGGAATGCTCGAAGAAATCTCTAAAGATGGTGAGTCACAGACCTTCATGAATCTCAAATGGTGTTCTACTCGAAGATAGTTCAATGGCAACACAATAAACAATGAATCAGAATGCATAAAATCCTCGACAAAACTCTCCATCTTAGGTTACAAAGCCTTAAGACCTAATCCATGTTGGTAAACATGACCAAATATTATAAAAAGATAGAATCAGAGACAAGATAATAAAGGAACCGAGCTCAAGAAGACCTAGAAAAATAACTTAGAGTTTCAATACAAAGAAATAGTGATCCATTTTAATGTATAGTCGAAAGCCTTCTGCCACGAGTTATATTTACAAGAGAATCTACAGTGAGTTTAAATCAGAAGTTTCATAGTAGAGAATTATCTGAGATAGAACCCGATAAAGTTCTCAAAATTCATCAAACTCGATCTCGAAATCAAATAATAATAGCGGATGTAGCAGTATTAATAACTCTAGCTTCAAGAAAAAACCTTTAAAAATGCAAGAAATGATAGATACAGAATGCACAGTACCTCTGAAATGAACCAAAACGAGCTTGGGAGCACCAATAATGGTGGCCTGGAAAACAAATTCCAGGGCTTCGCCCTCCACAATGGGAATGCTAATGAAATGAGAAAGTTTAGGTTACAAATAAACCTATTCGAAAACCAGTCACGGTGTAGCCATACTTAACCAAGTTTATATATCAATGGCTAAGATCAATTCGTGCAATGATGAAAGGACCAATTTTCCAACCAATTCACCTACCAATCTACTAGTTCAAGACATCAACAAATGAAATCAAAAGGTACAAAGATCAATTTCCATCATTCATTCGCCAAGATCAAATCAAACTCTAGCCCTAACCATTTCAAACTCTAACCATGGTTCATAAATTCAATGGCACAGATCAAGTTGTACAAGATTGATGGTGTAAAAAAACTGACCATATTAATTACAAATTCGAAACCCTGACCGAGAGTACAGAAGGATCGATGACTAAGAATCAAGCACTACCAGCATCAATGGTCCTCATCAAAAGGAGATAATCTAACCATGGTTCAAACTTAACCGTGGTTAATGTATTTTCCATCGACAAAACAAAAGGGTCAGAGCATCGTGGAGATGGGACCAACCCATGATTAAAATAAAAGAATCATTGCATTGACCAACTATGGTCTAAACCATATACATGCCAACAATAACCAACAAAAAGGTAAACTTCATCTTGTCTCATATTATTTTCCTTGATCTTCTAATAAAAGGTAATCAAACATTATGTCATGAAATAACCATATTTTCCGACCAACTGAAAAGGTGAAAATTTTATGCAATGCAATTATTATTCAAAGGAGGACAATAAACTATATGTGTAATGATGGGCCTAAAGGGGGTCAATATTCCATATGAAGACAAAATGTGCACACATCACAGGTGGTCCCCACAGTGGGAAAGTTTGGAAGTGAATAAATTATACTTGCAGGAGGGTAATATTGCATATAGTCACAAAAGATAAAGATGTCATTATCAATATGCAAAATGGAGTATATGCACACATGTCAACAATAGAACTTGCAGGTGGTCCCCACATTAGATGGAATACATGGGTGAATATTTTTCAAAGTATTGCGAATAAATGAAATATTTTTACTCCAACAGGGAGGTTAGTTTTGCATGTGCATCCAAGGGGTAGAATTAAAGAGTGTTAAATTTATCATTGCAATTGGATCAAATTGTAATTGTCACATCAAGCACTAGAAGACAGAGATTGCATGCACATTGGAGAAGACTTACACAGAAAGTAAGGGATATATTAGCCAAATTATTCATCCTATTTTATTAGAAATAGATTAGTTAACTGCAGTTTGACAGAATTGTATTTTTGTAACTCGGGCTATTAATGCCTCATTGTATTAGCATTTCTATTTTTATTCATTTATTTATTCATGATAAAGGAGTAAAAATAGGATGCACATGGACGAGTATAAATTTTAGCCTATTTTTCAGCTTTTCTAAACTAGGTGCAAGAAATGTTGTGTCGACATCAAGAAATGTACACCCATTTGAAAACCATTTGACGAGGGAAATAACATGTCGACACTCTGAAATATGTGCCATTTAAAAATCCATTTGGCGCTGGAAAACTTGTGTCAACATTCAAAAAGTCGCACCTCTTTGGCGCTGGAAATATCATGTTTTCATCATAAGATATGCGCTTAAGGCGCTAAAAACTTTATGTCAATGCCAATGAAATTATGCCAAGACACATTTAAACCTGTGTCAAAACTCTAGTTTGTACGCCAAAGAAAGATGGTGAAATAATTAATGCCAGGTTTTCTATAAATAGGCGCTCAACACCTATCATTTTCACAAATTGAAAATTGTGAAAAGTATTTCTTTGCGCCCGTCAGTTTTCCTTGTCACCCCCGCTTGCCATTTTTCGAGCTTGTGGACCCCAACGTCATCCTTCATCCTTTATAAAACTAGGTAAGTGGATTTTATCATCCTTGTTGTTATGGATTTTGTTTCTTGGTTATTGTTAGGTTTTACGGTTGATATAAACCAAAAGGTTAAATCTAAAAATGAATAACTTACCAATCTGTAAATCAGATGAAAACCCCTTTTCCTCTCCTTCCAGATCTACAAATCTGGAGGCCCCCGCCTCTAAAAAAAACCTAAGGCATTTTTCCTGCTTATTATCTTGTTACAAAACCTCTCTTTACCATTTGAAGAAACCAAAACAGAGAGAAGAAATCCAGGAAATTACAAAGAAATCACTATAAACCTCAGTGCACTATTTTTATATGTTGTAACCCCCACAGTCTCCCCTTGGTGCACTGTCCTCTCTTTCAACATTTCCCTAACCTGTGCCCTGTATAAACACTTAGCACTTTTGTAAGGGTGCAGGTGCATCCTAAATGACATCAACATAAGATGTTGTGTACCTAAAAACCATACCAAGCACTTTCCCCTTTGGCGCATTGATCTCCTTTGCAACATATTCCAAAATTGCGCCTTAGGCACACTTAAAAAATCCATGCAACACCATCATTTTCAGCATCTAGCTAAAGTAAATTTCCTAAAGCATTGGTGCATGATCCTTGACATCAACATGACATGTTGTATGTTGTATTTACCCATGCCCTACACTTTTCCCTTGGCGTTGCCTTCTGTCATACAACACCTTTCAAAAGTGTTCCGTTTATAACCTTGGTGCATATTTTCTCATGTCAACACTGGCACACCTTTTTACATGTTGACATCCCCAAAAGTGTGCCCAGCCTCTATAAGCCTCTGCAACATGCTGTGAACCTGCGCCTTGTGCCCTGAGCCTTATAATTGCTCATTCTTCTTTCTGCAAGTTTTCATTATGAATAACATGATGGTTGACATGGCTCTTCTATGTTGGACCTCCTTGATTCTCCTTGTAGAACAACAATAGCCATCCTTGAGCTCACACATTTCTTCATCAAGTAAAGATCCAACCAAGTCTAAAGGAAAAGCAAAGTTGACAGAACAGGAGATGAAGTACAAATATCAAAAAGTCAGGATGCCTGACTCATATGCAAAGAGTGATCTTGATATCAGAGACTCCAAGCTTGGGCACATTAATATGGAAGACTTCTAGGCAAGAACCAACCAGACAACTAGTGGCCCCTGCATGAACAAACTGGTGGGCAGTGGATTGCACTTTGTAGCTGAGCTGCCAGTAAGTGCTGTAAATAATGAGTTCATCATGTTGGTGGCTCGATGCTATAACAAGGACACAAGATGTGTCAAAGATAAGGACAGAAATATGATCATCGACCTCACAGCTCATCATTTTGAAATAACTCTAGGCATTCCTCATCACAGACAATATGTCACCATAAGCCTAGAAGACTACAAGAAGGCATGGGACGACAATGAGGACAAATGCATGCAAATGATGAATGAGCTCTATCTTAAGAACAAAAATCCAGTGAGCAGATGGGCATAGACCATCCACCGTAGTGACTTCAATGAGGAACTAAGTGATACAATCACCTTCCTGAACAAAATATTTGGGCTTCCTGATGCCCATTATTTCCATAAACGGATGCTGAGGTATTTAGACACCATGAGCAAGAATGTTCTTGATCAGCATTTTGGCTGGGGAGAAATCATCAATGACACCATCTCCCAACAGCTTCAACAGGTCCTCACAACTGGGAAGTTCTATATGAATTCCTACGTTGTATACGCCGAAACATTAGAGAGATTTCACGGGCCTGGCTCGAAATGGGGTATGGCCCCAGGTCAAAATATATGAATACTACCTAGAGTTAAAACTCAAGAACAACATTCCCTAGTTCTCTAAAATCAACGACACCTTCTTCTATGAGGTGATCTTCTTATTGAGGCCGAATATGAGACATGGTTGAACTAGCCCAAGTGTGATCACTGTCTCAAAGAAATGGGGAGCATTGTTCACGTAGTTTCCCACATTCACTTATCTCAGGGCAGTGAATTTCGAGGATGAACCGATAAAGCTACCAAGTTATGCAGGGCCCAAGCTAATTCTCTTGGATTTTTCAAGGCAACTGATCACATACCATGAGAAATGCATGAAGAGAAAGAAGGGAGGAACTCCATTCCCCCTTACAGTGGCTAATACACCTGCACCACACTGACCAAAGCACGGGAAATGTATGCTGAGCTTTAATTGCTAAATTTAAAGCACAACTTCCCAACCAGGCCTACCTTCAATTGTTGGAGTTGCCTCCCAAGGGCAAAAATTGATCCTATCCATGTCCCTGAGATCGAGGACATCTACATTGACCTGACACATGAAATAGATCTCAGGTGAAAGGATCACTCTCGACTGGCTCTGGAGGAAATCGTTCGTTATGGCGTAGCCAACATTCTAAAAGGATTCCAAGAACCTTATCAATAAATTGATCAAGTTTACCTTGACACAGATGGGGACGATTGGCCGTTCGCAGAGATCGATAGAGCCAAGGCACCAAAGACCATTCAAGAAAGGGTCAAGCCCATGTTGTAGTGCACCAAAATTAGTGTAAACATAATGGTCTAACCTACCTTAGGGTAGATTTTACTACTTCTCCTTCTAGTAGAGCACCTCCAAGAATAGCCCAGGTGCTGAAAGGAAAAGGAAACGATAAGGAGGGAGAACCAACAAAACAGGAAAAAACTCCTGAAAGCCCTCCTACTGCTTCTGAGAATCAAGTGGTCAACCTAGTGTCTCTAGGTAAAGAAGAAAAGACCACCAAAGTTTCAATGGATACATCCACTTAGGATGTGGTCACAACTATAACTACTGAGGTACCCACCATTCCTTCTTCCACTCCTTCTCCTCCCCATGTCATTGAAGCATCTATTCCAATGGATGTTTCTTCTTCTCTCCCTTCCTCCCTTCCATCTCCCACCTCTTCCATCTTCTCCATTCTTGTGGATCTATCACCCAGTATTCCCTCCATCTAATTACAAATCCCTTCAACCTCCATGTCCTTTTCTTCCCTTGTAGTAGCTCCAGGTCCCACAAGCAGTAGTGTGTTGGACTCCTTGACGATGCCACCACCAAGCGTCTCAACGTTCTTCCCTACAGCCTCTTCAGTTGCTTCCCCTTTCACCCTCATTTCTTCTTCTATTTCCTCTACTCCCTCTCCCATAAGTCCAAGTTAGATCTCTAACCATTTGGGTCAACTCAAAAGAAAGGTTCCCATCACACCCATGGACTTCTCTATCATTCCGAAAAAGGGACTCAAGAAGTAAAAAGCTATAACTCACTTCTCTAAGAGCGTTTCATGAGAGAGAGTTAGGGAGATTACATATCCAGATCCCACCAAAGAAAAAAAAGATCTATCGCCTACAGACTTTACAGTGACCCAAGTCATGATGGGAACCTCATCTGAATTCCTACAAGGAGAGGCTTTATCTGTTGTAGATGCTCTCTATAAAAAGCTTCAGGAAGAAAAAGAGGAGAAGAGAATACTCAAGGAGCAAAACAAACATCTTCTCTAAGCATTGCAGAGGATGGGCAACAATCTTCCTGTAACTGCCACCAAACCTACTGAAGTTCTCAGTTAGGACAAGATAAATGAATACGCCAAGATTGGCGAACAAGGCACAGAAGTGTCCTTCTGGATAGAGTGAATCCTCAGAGATAGTGAGGAATTAATCAAGAAATTCACAGGACTCTACCAAGATATAGATCAAGCAAATAACGAGCTACAAGCAGTAGCAGGATCCCTCTCTGAGGAGTTGGACAACACCAGATTGTAACATGAAACATTCCAAACAATGGCTAACTATTCAGCTGACGACCTATTAAAGGTTGGTGTCATCGATCACCCGCGGGCACATAACAAAGCTCTCGTCACTTTATATTATCGAGTTGATCAAACGGTATTTATCCTAGAGAGGATAGATAAAATCAAGGACAAAGCCCTGGATGCAAAATACAACATGGAGTAGACGGTTACAAAGATGTCTCCAGGGATGCTCAGTGAATCATTCACCTTGAGGGAGGTAGATGATACCATCCAGCTCTTCAAGGCTATCGCAACCTAAGGTTTGGTGCCAGAGGTCACTTTTGAACAACAAGAGTCTATCAATAACCTTTTGGCTTGTCGCGATTTCATTGGATTCTTGATTGATGCATGTAAAAGTACGCCGGATTAGCAGACAAGCTCAAAAATGAAAAGGAAATTTACGAAGTCATTGGTGACCATTTCAAGGGTCCAGATCATAATCAACTTCAGAAAATGATTAGAAAGTTTATGGAATACCGAGCTCGGTGTCACATCACCTCTCCCAATCAGAAGCAAGACACTCCGTTCAAGCAAAGAGATGATGAGGAGTATTTTCTCCTCTAGTGTACACTTCGATCTTTTTTGTAAAAATATTTAAAAATTATGTTGGCATTTATGATGACATCATCCATGTTGCATCATGGGAAGTTGCCATCCAAAAACTTACCCAAATTCATCTTTTGACTTTTTAGATATTTTTGTAAATATCTTGTCAAGATAATTTTGTAAATAGTAGTTGGTTTCTTTTTGTCTCTTCTTCTCCTTCTCCTTCTATAAATCACTGGAATACCTGTAGTATTCCAGGTGGGACATTTTTGTATGAAAAAAGAGGTGAAGAGAGAAAGACTTTGTGCCTTCTTGTAACAAAAGAGATATTAATATATAGTTTAGACTTTGTGCTCAATATATGTGTTATTTGCATCAGATCTTTCTTAAGTTAGATCTATGTTTTTGTTCTATTGGATTCCTTCTTATTATCGTCATATGTTCATCAGTATTGCTTTATTTGTTTATGTGAGTAGTTTGGCTTTGTTTACTACCAACCCAAAGCATAAACCCTCTGACCTTTCTGTCTTTGGAATTCATTTCTTTTCTCCCTTTAGATATACCCTCCTTCGTTCCTTCCTTTCTACCTTTCTGTTCGCAGTTGAAACTACCTCTACTGGGATGAGATCCCAAACCTACTAAAGTTAGCATAGTGTAGATTTGCACAGATTCCTGCTCTATAGAATAGCAATAAACCAGTTTCACTTTGCTGTCTCAAAGAGGGGCTATGCCTTGCACACTGTTGGCCTATTTCCACACGACCTGCCTAACCGATAGATTTTCAAACCAACAGAATGAGAACTAATTTCTTCCTTTCTAATTATTTGTAGTGGTGTGTATACTCATTAATTTTTTTTAATGTCAAATTCCTTGATTAATCATCTTACCTTGCTATAAATTTAGTACTATCTGCATAATATTAGTGTACATGTTTATCTTAGTGTATTGTTGTGACTCATTCCCTTAATACACCAAGTGTTTTGCCTTAATATTCTGTTGAAAACTATTGGTCTATACATCAAAAATTCATTCTTAAAATTATTGTGCATGTACTCAGTCAAATCCCTCAACAAGTTTGGTGCATCACCCTAGTTTCGATTTGTTTACATTCATCTCTTTACCTTCATAACCCATAAAAACTAGTTTAGGATACATCAAAAAGGAACCAACCTTGGTATTGGAGACGCACCTCAACAATAATTATACCCACATACCTAAGGTTTTTCCATTGTATCTATGAAATTGAGAGTTCCAAAGCAATGTTATAACATCTGTAGTCATCTCTCAACAGGATGCACTTTCAATAGATAACAATAACTCTTAAATACCACTTTGTATAAAGCCATCATATGAAAAGATAAACTAGGAATCCTTTCCCATTACCATATATTTTTTAGAGACAAGTGAGAGGATATCACATTAACAAATATTCTCATCCAAGTATGCTTATTTTGGTTACACACTTTGAAAAGGAAAAAACAAGATCATAAGGTCATTTGGTAAATTACCTTATCAAAAGGGTTATTAAATTAAGATTAGTAACATAAAAAATAGGAGTAAAAATTATTCCAATTTCATAATAATGAAATTTCAAGATGTGGAAGACCATTTTACCTTATTGGGTGGTTCTATACAAGATACAATTTTTATTTTACTCCCATACAAAAAGGGTTTTGTTAGGTTTAAAAATGGTTCCCCTAACATTGTGGTTGATCTTCCCAAGAAACAATGGATCAATAGAAGAGGAACCAACTAACCAAACAACTTAAACCTATTCCTTAGACCAAGGTAGCAATTCTAAACTCTTATATTGGTCTACTACTTATTTATAAAACCAACAACTAGACCTTTTTCGATGTCCAAAATGAGCAAGCTAAACAAAGGCCGTTAGCATTCAAAATGTCTCGTAGCACAAAAGTTTTCGAGACTTAACCTAGAACACACGTTAAAAAAATCATGAAAAATCATATAATAAAATATTGCGCCCTCCAAAGGTGTTCTAAGAATTCTAATGGTTTATTAAGACCGAACCTATTTTTCTACGATCTAGCAAAAATGAAAAAAAGGGGACCTCCCAAACAAGTACCGAATAATCAAATGGTAAAAAAAATGATTCCATCCAATTCTCTATTATATAGAGATTAAACCAATACATATAGTTCTCAAACTGGTGAATACATTTTGAATTGGAAGTACTTTCTTAAAGCCAACAAATAAAGTTTTTCTATTGCATTTCAACATATTTTTAGTGAAGTTGGCTAAAAAATAGGTCTTGAAAAAAAGAGATCACAAATCAAAAACTCATTCTATCAAATATCCTCTATTATCCTATATATAGAGAATTCCATGAAACTTACGGAACATAATTCTGATAACTACAACTCAAGTTATGATCTCATTTCTGAAGCTAATTTATGTGATTGACTAGTTTGTGTTTTTTGCCAAAATGACTAGAGGACTCCTAAACACGCTTGGAAAACTAACGCCCATTCTTGTTTCTCACAAAATAATGTTGCACAATGGACCATGTAGAAAATAGTAATGTTCAAAGTTGTAGATTTTAATTTCCTACTACAGTTCCCTTAAACCATCCACGCTCCTCCCCCCCCACACTCAAACCCCCAAAAACCATTCGACCACCCCCCCTCCTCCCTCCGCGCCCTATAGGTCCAAACGAACAAATTTCTTAAACTTTTTAGTATTGTCCCAAACAACAATGAATCAAATGAGATCAAAATTCCCTCAACTAAATGATCAAACAATCTTATAAGTTGGTTTAGAGTTGCTTATATGGACTCCCTTGTGACTAGAGAAAACATAATCATTCAAAGAATTCTTAATTATGGAAGCCAAAACAAAGTCATTTTGCATGCTTCCTTTTGAAGGAAGTTTCTCACTTTTGCAAAGTGTTTTAGAATAGCGCGTTTTGTGGAAAAACTTGCATTCTACTCGCCTTTGAGTGTTCCCTTTCTTATAATTTTCCCACCCGAACCCCCCCGATGCGTATTCAATCAGCTTCACATCATAGAGGTAGGAAACAACACTCCAAGCGGTTGTTCAAGGATATCCTACATTGAACCCCCCTAGAATTCGAATGACGAAAAGAAAGAAAAAGAAGAAAATGTATAGGTTTAGCGGAAACGTTTTCAATAAAGGCAATTGAAACTAAACCAGTCTCATTAATCCATCACACAACATAATTATGATCTGAGTGCTTTGGAACCCAAGCGCTAAACCAGATGTAATACCCATTATTACTCATAGAAACAACGTAAACTACTAAAAAATTGGACCATTTTAGTTTTATTTTAAAAATTAAAATATTAAAATATGGATATTTTTAATTCCCCTAATGGTATCAGGTAGAGGTACCCTTGGTCTCATAATAAGTTTTTAATTAATTATTTAGTACAACAGTACTATTAAACGCCCGTAAAATTTAAAATAAACAACTAATTATAAACTTATTATTTCCACAATATTAAAAATCACACCTAATTTAAAAGATACCCCCTCATATTAAAAGGGTCACTTTATTTGTAAATATTCCCTAAGAAATTAATCCGGGCATTGATATTATAAACCATTGATTCTCCACAATAAATAATTAAAACACTTTATTTAAAGGATTTCCTAAGGCTACAACTTAAATTTATTCACCCATTAATAACTCACCCCATGTAATAATTTTATCTCACTTCCCACATAAATCATCTATCCACAACCTTAAAATTTTAGGGTTAATTTGGGGCCCTTGGATCCTTCATCTTCACCCTTGATACTAGTACTCCCTAAAATCCCTAATCCATTTGTAGACACCAAATTTGGGTCATACTCCCCTTGGTACCCTTTAATCAATTCACATATGTTTTTCACCTAACCATGACCCCTGAACCCCACATTTTAGTAATGTAAGTATTTTACAACCCTGATTTGATGTTCTCTCCACCATTATAATTAATTTAATTTACACCTCACCCAGACACTCACCCTGGACCATCCAGTTGGCATTTAACTAACAGTGATCAAGGCATCACTCCCAGTCTAAGTCATCAACTCCCAGTGCTGATTCACAACTTGATCTAACTAGCTGGACTATTCTAAAACGTAATTGACTTCTTGTATGACCTTCCTACCTTCTCTTCATGTGAAATTCCACTTCCATTTTTTTTGTTAAAAAGTTGACTCAATCAGAATCACTCTAAATTAAATAGTAAATATCTACCTTTTTTTGGAAACCTAGACTTTCCCACCCTAATGGACACCGGTTAACCATCAACCCATGCCGATCACTTGAACTACCATCGATTACCTTATATACACTTTCAAATCTCTTTAGCTAGGTTGGTCATTTCCAGTTAATAGAGTTCTATTGTTTTCAAATAGGAATCAAATACTTATCAACATCTAGAAGACCGCGGATATACTCAAACCACAGACCAACTAGAGCAACATTGATGCTTACCTTAAGGCATTAGAATAGTCATGGGCACTGAGGAAGTATTGGGAGTGGATTATAACCACAAAAGTTCTCCATAGATTAACTATTTCATTCCTTTACCTACCAAATGCGCAAATTCAAGTAAGTTTACTTGTATTCATCATTTTGTACTTGCTTAAAGTGTAGGTTCGTTATCTTTTGTTATTACATATTACTCCTTGCATTTCGCATTAGGCACTTGTTACCAATCTACCCATCCAATCACCCATGGCCTTCAGGCTCCCTTACCTGACTATATTTGCAGTCTGAGGTCTGTTTGGCATTATACAAGCCCAACCATCCTTTCATTTTCATTATTTGGCAATGATAGAGAATTCCAAAAAGATTAGTTTATTTATACCCACTGAATTTCCAACCGACGCCAGTCACATCTAACCATCATCGGTTTCCCATCTTTATAAGCACTGATCATCAGACTGATGTAATCAAGGTGTTTTCTACTAACCTTCAACAAATGTCCTAGAACAGAACCGGAAAGCGACCAAGACCGTAACAGAGTACCGAGGCACAACCTGTAACTAACAACAGCGGGGGGACTACTGGTCAAACGAGAAAAGAACAAAACACAAGACCCCAGAAAACTAAAATAAAAGATCCCCCCACCCCAACCCCCCACCACCCCCACCCCGCCCCCACCCCCCATCCCCCCTCCCCCCATCCCCCTTCCAAAGCTATATTATTTCTATTTCAATACCTTGTAATCTATTTTGTCGGTAACATTTGAGATACGAAGCGAAATAAGTGTAGCATTAGGATTTTATTTCTCCACCCCCCAACATTTACTTCACTTAAGTTGATAAAAACCGAGGATTGATAGCCATTCGAGGAGGAAGCATCCCACTTCGTGTATCAGACCTTTAGGCAGTCCTATGACAATTTTTATTTATATCTTGGGTGGTCTTGTTTTTGTATCTATAAGTTGTCCTCCTAGAAAAAAAATGAGTTACTACAGAATCCTGGATAGAGTCAATAACGCACACATTAAACCTACCATGTACTTAAGAAAGACGTTTTATCCATGACCTTTTACCTCTCTGTTTTATCGTCACAACAATTCGTGTGAAAAACCATCCTTATCAAGGATTTTTTAACTTCTAGTTTTTTTGGCCTCCATTTGCACAGATTTTTTGTAGGGAAATAGAATAAGTTGAGAAGGGGGCCATGGGATTCATATGGAAGACCATTTCCAACTATGAAACTTTTAATGCGAAGAATAATCCACTTATATATATATATGTATATCTTATATATTATCTTTCATTATTTTTAAAAAAAACTTTGTAATGTTTGGTCATAATACCATGGAGATAGTCTATTTTTTTGTTTTATTTACATCCGAGTTAATTCTTTTATATCAGCTATGAAATTATATATAAATCGGATCAGACAAGAGTTACACAGCTTCCACTGTGTGCGAAGATTAAGGAAAGATTTTTTGTTTAATAAAACCCACCCCACCACCCCCCCCACACACAACCCCCCCAACACCACTAAAAATTTTCAGTGGTGGTGGATTATAGCCATAGCCCCCTACACCCACCATGGCCCTTTACAATTGACGTGAGAGGTTGTGAGCAAACACTGCGGGGGGCCCTCCCATTTTATTGTTAATTTTAAATTTGTCTCTACTTAAAACAAATCAACACAACACCATTCCATCTCCACCCCATTATAAAATACTTATTTAAATTTTTTTCCCTCCTGTTTCATTTAGTTAAAAAAAATATATATATTATAGTCTATAGATTTATATATATAGAATATTAATATATATATCAATTTAATCCAATCTACTGAATAGCAAATTAGAAGATACTACCCCATGTGAGATAATATTATTACTTTCCAATGTATACTATAAATGACACTATGGTTTCTATTAAACTTGATAAATGTTATTAAGGCAACGGGGGCCAGCGCGCCGGACGCGGCGGAGCCGCGCGGCGCGCGGCCCATACAGACAGCAGCACGCCGCGTCACCACCCGACACCGACCAGCCGGCAGCGCTATTCCCTTTTCAAAATTCCACTTGAACTAAACCATCGATTTACGACCTTATATACACACTTTCAAATCTCTTTCGCTAGTTTGTCCTTTCCGTTAATAAGTTCTATTGTTTTCAAATAGGATCAAATACTTTATCAACCAGTCTAGAAGCGAGATATACTCACCACAAGACCAACTAAGCACATGATGCTATCCTAATGCATTAGAAGTTCATGGGAACACTCTAGGAATATTGGAGTGGCTATACCACAAAATTTTCTCCATAGATTTAACTATTTCATTCCTTTACCTACCAAATCTCAAATTCAATAAGTTTAACTGGTATTCAATCATTTTGTACTGCTGGAAAGTGTGGTTCGTTATCCCTTGTTTGTTATTTTACATATTACTCCTTGCATTTCTCCATTAGCACCTTGTTTACCAATCTACCCATCCAATCACCCATGGCCTTCGGCTCTCTTAACCTGACATATATCAGTCTTGAGTCTTCTTGGCATATTACAAGCCCAAACCATCCTCATTCATTATTTGTGGCAATGATCGAGAATTCCAAAAATACATTATTTATTACCCTTACCACACTCTGCAATTTCTTCCATAACGCCGCCAGTCACCTTAACCATCATCGGTTTCCCCTCTTTATAAGCACTGATCATCAGACTGATGTCAATCAATGTGTTTTCTACTAACCTTCACCAAATTTCCTCTAACATCACCTAAATTCGACCCAGACCTTACCAGATACCTATGCAACCTTACCTAACAAGCTTGTGACCTGTTCCAACTAGAAACATACCTTTCCTAAAGCTATATTATTTTATATTTCAATACCTTGCTTAATCTATTTTGTTAGTAACATTTGAGATACCGAAATTAAAGTGTTAGCATTAGGAATTTTATTTCTCACATTTACTTCCATTAAGTTGATAAAAACAGAGGATTGATAGCCATTCGAGGAAGCATCCCACTTCTTGTATCTAGCCTTGCTAGGCAGTCCTATTACCATTGTTATTTAATATCCTTGGGTGGTCTTGTTTTGTATCTATAAGTTGTCCTTCCTAGAAAAAAATGAGTTATCTACAAGAATCCTGGATAGAGTCAATAACGCACACATTAAACCTACCATGTACTTAATAAAGACGTATTTCTCCATGACCTTTTACCTCATCTGTTTTATCTCACAACAATTCGGTGAAACACCATCCTTATCAATTATTTTTAACTTCTATTTTTTTTTGGCCTCCATTTTGCACAGATTTTTTAGGAATAAGAATAAGTTGAGAAGGGGGCCATGGGATTCATATGGAAGCTCCATTTCCATACTTATGAAACTTTTAATGGCGAAAGAATATCTCACTTATAATATAATCGTATATATATATTATATCTTTCATATTTTAAAAAAAATTTGTTAATTTTTGTGTCATAATAACCTGGAGATAGTCTATTTTTTTTGTTTATTTAAACCGAGTATAATTTCTTTTCTTTTATCCTCAGTCTTGAATATATATATAAAATTTCGATCGCAGAATTGTACACCCACAGCTCACTGTGTGGAAGATTAAGGAAAGATTTTTTTTAAAATTTCAGTGGTGGTGATTATAGCATAGCTACACCACCATGGCCCTTTCAATTGACTGAGAGGGTGTGAGCAACACTGCGGGCCCTGCCCATTTTATTTTTCATTTTAAATTGTCTACTTAAAACAAATCAAAACAACACCATTCCATCTCATTTTCAAATACTTATTAAATTTTTTTTTTGTTTAGTAAAAAAAATAGTATATATATATATATCTATATCTATATATATATAATATATATATATATATATCAATTTCAATCCAATCTACTGATATACGCAAATTAGAGATAATACCAATGTGAGAATACATATTATTACTTTAACATGTACTCATAAATGACAATATGGTTTCTATTAAAATATGATAAATGTTATTTAAGGAATGGAGTTATAAAATTTCCAGCAAGGAATAAATTTTCAAAATTCCACTTGTAACAAAATTATCCCCTTGCATATATACCTTCATACTTCAATTTTATTTTTGTATAAACAATTTCCTCCAAGTGGTGTAAATGAAAAAGAAGATTAACACTTTCAATCAAATTTACAATCTCAACTTGTAAACCTAAATTCCACTCTTTTTCCATGTCTACCATTACTAATTTAGATAAATGGGCATACTCAAAAACCATAGATGAGACACACTTTTATGATCACAACCACAAAACTTCATTTTATTTTTCTATATCACACACAAGTTGTGCATAGTTCAATACATCATAATAATCAAATACTTCCATTCATAAAATATCAGTTTTACACTACCCACATATAATGAAGAATACAAGTTTTATTTTAAGAGGATCCTCCATCAATCGATATAAAATTCTACAACAAGAGTGACAATTACACTTCACTTCAAATATCAACAATATTAACATACAAAACCATATTTCAAGAGAAGAAACCACATATATTAATCCTTCCATTTCCTTTCAAAATACAAAGTTATTTAAACATTTACGAGGAAAGAATGATATAGAACACAAGAAAGCCTAAAGATTAAATTTTTTACAACATATAAAGCATGTTACAAGATGCCCAACCTACACAAGATAAGACTTTAAAAGGCTCCATTTCATGATTGAAGGATAATAAACAAACTAATACAACACTTAGTTGTTCAAACTAAAACCATATCGTAACATGAGATACCTACAAAGGAATAAAACAACTTGATATAGAAAATACCAAGAACACCAAGAATGCTCGAACTATCTTCAAGATTTAAACTCCAAATCTTGTACTCCACATAGTCTTCAACATGAGGAGAAATTCCTAATTCATCAGCCAACCTATAGGCATCATTACATGCCTTTCCAAAGGGTGGAAGACATGCTAGCCTCCCCCAAACCCATGGGAGAGAGAGCTAGCTTACACTAAATGTGCACAATAAAAAGGGAGGGGTAATAATTATCATAATTCATACAATACCAACTCATGCACCACAAAATAAAAAACAAATGAAAACCAAACAAAAAGAGGAAAACACCAAATTCATCCTCAAAAAGGGAAAGAGTGCATGGGACATCCAATAGTACCATAGAGTGTGGTCCAACCACACAATGCACACTTACAAAAACTTCAAAATCCTCCTTATACCTCCAAAACAATCCCCCCTCCTTAATACTCATCCCATTCACCTAAACTCCTCCTTGAGAGGATGTTCAAACTCATTATGTTTCCTCTCCAAGGATTGGGAAGGTGGTTCAAACTATATGAACCACCTTCTCCACCTCAAACCATATGAGGGGATAAAAGAGAAACCAACATGGCTTGCCCATCAAGCCATGAGGTTTAAGAGGGAAAATGTCTCCCTCTTCCCCACCCAAAAATCCCAAATCTATCAAGCCATATGACGACGGATGGACAAAACATCAAAAGAACTCGTCCAAGCAAGCATGCAACACATGCAAACAATACCGTACTTTTAACAATAAGAAATGTACAGTTTAACATGCAAAATAACACAAAAAGGATCAAATATCATAACTCTAAAATCACTCTAATATTTAAGCTTCTCGAAATCCTTCTCCAAGCAAGAGCTCCATCTCTAAAAGCACTACCAAGCACAATATGACAAGAAAAAAGTCCTCTTTCTTCCACATGAGGGAGTTATTTAAAGAAAACAAAGTACTCTTCCTCACAAATGAGGGGGTGATATGTGTCATCCCTCACTTTCCTCCAAGCCAAAATTCCAAAAACAAAAGGAAGAAATGATAAAGCTTCATTTAAGCATTAGTCCCCCAAATTACCCATAAAGAAAATAAAACAAACCCATGCAACTTTTCACAAAACACAACCCCAACCATTCTTATATGAATGGTGATAAGAGAGAGGTGAAATGGGAAGGAAAATCCCAATTGTTCATGAAATTAAGCCCCCATACGTGATAGGTAGGATCATAGGGCTCATTTTTATGCTAAGATAACACCCATAACCAAAAGGGGTCTCTAAAATTTTCAAACATAACCCAATTTCGGGTTTGGCATTTTTGGACACATTAATTTAGGATATGGGGCCATCTTAAGGGTTCTTATGTGACCCCAATCCTCAATAATCAAGTAAACACATACAAATATATTCCTAATGCAACTTGGGACCATTAGGTCCCTCAACTTAGCTTGTAAAATAAATTAAACAACTAAACACATTTAATTTTACAAAATATAGAACATTATAATCTAACGGTCAATCATTGTGCCCAACAATACATGTGAGAAAATAAGGCTTCACACAGGTAACATGGCTAAGAATCGGCTTTGTGGGCCACTTGTGCACACTCTAGTAGCCACCATGAAACCCACATTTTGTCGTTCCTTGTAATCTACATACTCATTGCAAACAGTAAAAACATTTGTCCAACAAAATTATAAATCAAGTATTCAATAAACCAATCAAAGTATAAACAAGATAACTATGCTAACACAACATCATCAAGGAATAATAATGGAGTTAATATACATAATTCCACATAAATCCATCATGTGTTAGTCACTACAATAACATATAATGACATATATCCATGTTATCATACGATCACATAAATTAACCAAATAATCCATAACAGCAAGCTTTGCGACAAAACCATGTGTCCATCATATATCCAATATGATCGATAATGTCATAACATATTATTATCCAAAACATCTACTGAAATGAACTATCATACTAATCAAGGCTATATTGGAGCTACATGCCTAAAACATCAAACATGTCCATGAATGATCAAATATCATAACATAACATCCAAATGTTCCATAATACATGCCAAATAATCAAAATGAGTATAGATTTAGCAGATAAGTGAAGATAAAAAATGTGTACACAAATATGCAAATCTCTCTGCTTCCTTTCTAATGTCTTAGACATCTGGGTGAGTTCGTCATGTCCTCACATGTTGATTCTCGTTACAAATTTAGGCAACTTGTTCAGATTGGGTTCATCATGTTGATTCTTATGTGAAATCTCGACACTTATTTCTCGGCTTTCCTTATAGGTGTGATTGGACATCCTTCTTCATAGGAATAATCTATCACCATTATCATTTCTTAATACTTTTATTCTGCATCAATTAATTTATAATGCTATGAGTTAATTATCGTTGGTCATATTATCGATATCATGTTAGACCTCATATATATTTTAATTCTATCGTAGTGAAGTTTTGATCTTTCTCACCTCCCACTGTTATTTTTGTAAATATTAATGTTATAACAGTTCTTTTTACCTCTCATGTTGATTACATAGTGTAACTTGCATGCATTTCACTCCTTCCTCCATTTGGTATTTGAAAGTGGATTTTCTAAATCTCATGTGTATAAATAAAAACACCATTATGGAAATAACATTCATTACTCCAATGTCTACAAATTGAGATGGACTCGATTTTTCGAGTGTACTCCCTAGGCTATGGTGTTTAACTCAGTGATTTTTTAGTGGCGAATATTTGTAATTTGGAGAATATTGCAATTTAGAAAAATTTGAAAAGGAAATTTTTTTGAGCACATCAATTTACTATTCACCTAAAATTTCCAGTATAATTGTTTTTAGGGTTCGGCTTTGCATACTATTGAAAAATCCTATATAAACCTAGGTAATTCGCCTAGTAGTATACTAGTAACTTACTGAGGTACCGTCAAAATTACTTGTAAATTACAAGCATACAAAGTGTAGATCAGAGTCTCAGACTAGTTATTGCAAACTTGCAATAGGAAAATTTCATTGATGGGTGACAAGGAAGATTTTCATTTCTAGACGGTTGACATTTACATGTTGTTGATGCGTGAAAAGAGAACGTGTTGACGTGTGAGAAGGGGGTTGTTGATGCCTGAAAAGGGAGGGTTCTAGGTGGGTGAGAATGATTTTTGCTAACGAGTGATAATGGGGTTGCAGACGGTCAAAAAAATGAATCATAATTTTTGTGTCGTTCTCCCCCTTAACAAAATGATAGGAAAAAATTTCACTCTTAAATCTCAAAAAATTCCCCTTTCTAGTGAAATTGGTTCCAGGTATATTCACTGGTGATTTTCTACCTCCAATTTACTAGAGGATTTTTAAAATGAACCTTGGTTTGATTTTACTAATATAAGTTTTTACCCTTGTATTCTTATAAGTGTTTCTTAATTTTTGTACATCTATGTTCATGTGGACTAGTTGTGCCAGAGATTTATTTTTATCAGAAATATTGTATATTTTGAATAAACCTTATTCAAATTCGACATGGGGATCCAAAGATCTGAATTAAAACCAAATGGGTTGGATATTTCCTCGAGGTCAATAAACTATTCAAGACATGTAAAATTTTTCCTCTTCATCCTATGATGATTTCATATTGTTTGATCTTTTAATTTCTTGTTTTTCATTTGTGACTACTATGAAACCCATCCATTTGGCATGGTTTCTACATTTTATCAGATATTTCTTAATTGATTGAGAAATTAGGGAAATTATATTGGATGTGAAGTAAAAAATATTTGAAATATTGTGAATAGAATGAGACAGTCTAATATCATAAAGCATAGTGGGGGTGTCGTGCTTACAGTTGATGTAATATGTAGAGTAACACAGAACATAATTGTCTATGTCAATAAAATGTAGATGACTACTACCTCATTGATGTAGAGGAAGATTGAAAACATTTTTCCTACCTACAAAATGATAGCAAGGATTAATTATCTTACCTCCAACTACCACAATTTGGCCCTAATAAACAACCAAAACGGGGATGATGCGTATGTACATAATATTTTAACAAAAATCATTCTATGTACAAGGATGAAGAAACGTGATCATTGCATTTCAATTGTTACTTTTATAATACTAGTGGTTGTGTTTTGTTGATAGTTAGAGCCCATGCTATATTGAGTGAAATAAACTTATGCTTGAAATGGGACTTTGATGAGACAAAGACATGTTGGCAAACTAGACATATTATGTTAAGATAATGTAGTTTTTGAATTTGATAATGATAAAACTTGGAAAACTAAGTTTACTTGCACCATATATATAGAAAATAGAGATAAAGGTTAGAAAAATACATGATCACTACCATAAGTGCAAGTTTTTAATCATCTTATAATAAACTTAAATCTAAATTTCATATTAATAGATACTCAACTACATCAATGTATTCTAATATTAATAAACATCCAATCGTTTCCATAACATTAAAAAAAAAAATCCCAAAAAAAGATGAAACATATTATTTTGTAATTGCATTGTTACAAACTTAGATATTAATATTTAATACAACTAATTGTCTTATTTAATGAAATGTTTGTTAACTATCTTAATAGTTGTCAACTTGAAAATCCATAGTATTTAATTTCTTTTTAAATTTTTTGGGTTATTGCAATTCCACATATTATGTGTTTTAATAACAGAAGTAATGAACTAATACAACAAAAATACTTTAAACGCAATGAAAAAATATACCTCAAAAAAAGTCAATATGGTGAATTAATAATAAATTTGGGCACATGTTTTATGGTACAAAACACTCAATAATAAAATATTAATAATATTTTTTTAATTGACATGAAATATATTATGGTAGCATGAAGTGAATCACTCTAATGTTGTACCCGTGAACGAAAAACCAAGGCCTACATTATGTAACATATATTTTAACTAGTAAAATTTACAAAATTCTATTAGTGGACTAAAATTTTGAATAAAGAAAGTCTTATTACATTTTGAAAATTTTAAGCTTTTTAAATTATTTATGGGGACCCTATATAACCCAATATTGATGTAACTAAATTTTATGTAAATATGATATTTTAAATTTATGATTGAGATCGAATAAAATATTTTTATTAGAATTTTGAAATTAAATTTACTACTTGTTTAAGATAATTTATATCCAAAGTACCTATTCTTTATATCCAAAGTACTTGTTTATGATATAATTTACTATTTATTAACTATTTAATAAATCAAAGTGTGTATAATTATCTTAAATATTTATAATTTAAGTATATACAAATAATACTAAAATTATATGCAACATAAATATATATATATTAGCTAGTTTATTTAACTATTTAAATATATAAAATTGAATCTAATTAACATAAATAGTTATACATTGAGTATAGATTGTTATTACAAAAATCATATGTATGAATATATGACTAGCATACCTATATTTATATAAATATATGTAATATATGCCGAGAGGTATATATTACATATATTTATATGTTATATAAATGTATAGGTGCTTTGTGAACTTCACCTCTCGGCATATTTTACTATATTTAGTAAAATATGCCGAGAGGTGAAGTTCACAAGGCACCTATACATTATATAACATATAAATATATGTAATATATACCTCTCGGCATATATTACATATATTTATATAAATATAGGTATGCGAGTAGCAACCGCTGGAATTGCAGAAAATAATACCTAAATAAAGTACGGAAAATAAGGGGGAATTTTGTTCGTGCATGAATAAAATCAAATATCTTACAAGGAACATCATAAATGCATTTAAAGGAGGAACCATATCTCTTAAGAGAATGAGTATGAGCAAAAAAAGGAAGGTCTATAATACACAAAGTTCTTATGGATTTTATTAGTAACCATATTATCAAGTTAAAAAAATACAATCTTTTTTCATATGAATTGAAATGTGTAATGTACATCATAGGTAATAACAAATTCAAAGAATGAAATGTGTGTTACACATGGTACATTATCTACATTCCAAGGACATAAGTCTTTTTTCCTCAGCCTTCCATTTCGAAAGTAGTTTTCCATTCTTCATCTTTACATAACGCTCATATGAAAATGGCGGAGATATTTTTAGACTCTGAAATGACTTCACTCGAGAGATAGCCACAAATGTTAACCCCATTGTTTCTCTTTCTTCAATATCAACTGTAGCGTTGGAAAGAGTCAAACCTTGCGATTTATGTATCATCAATGCCCATGCCAACCATAAGGGTAATTGGTGTGTGCATCCCCTTTGTATTGGTGTAATTGGGATGGTACGCGGAGTTCTATCTTCAAATGGTATTATGAAGTAACTATCAAATTCAACCATTACATACGTTGGTGGGTTCGGTGGACCACTACCGGGTGCATATACTATGCTTCGAATATATCCCAGAGTTCCATTTATAAGTCTTACTTCTATCCAAAGATTGGATGTTAGCATAACACTTGCATCATTAGACATTAATAATTCTAAATCCAAGTTCGTTATTCAGACCTCCTGCCAGTGTGTTGGCAGTACTTGTTCTAGTTGCAATGCTACGTGCGACAAGTCTTTTCAATTAATGCAATTTTTTTTGTTGTGGTTATTCACGTTAATATTTGTCGCCATCAAGTGAATATTATTATAGAATTCTTCATTGCTATTTTTGTCTAATGCAGGACTTGTTTTATTCATTAACAACATCCAATCATCCAATGTCGGACTTGCATCTCTGAGATTTTCCAGAATTTGTCAAAAATGTTTTTGGTCTTCATCTTCTTCTCCTTGCCTAAATACCTTATCCAATGTAACAATTGTTTTGAACGCTTCCAATAACATCTTTGCGCGTTTATTACTATCATATGGAGGTTTATCGATAACAGGAGGAAGTTGCCCTAAATCTCCTACCAAAACCATAGAAACACCACCAAAACTCATGTCTGCTCTTTCAGGGAATGCTTGATGAAGTCGGGAGTCCACATTTTCTAGCAAAATTTGTCCAATGAAGATCATTTCATCAATCAATACATATTTTATGTGGCAGATCTCTTGTTGGAATGTTGCAAGTCTTGATCCTTCCAATTTTGCAAAATCTATAATAGGGATTCAAATTTGTGAATGGATCATTGAGGCGCCAATATTAAAAGCTGCAACTCTTGTTGGTGTAAGCAATAGAAGAGGAGAATGTTCTGGGAATTATGCATCAAAAAGTGCCTAACGAATTGCACCAATCAAATAGGATTTTCCTGTTCCTGCTATTCCTTGAACTATCATGAGCAATGGAATGTTATTTCGACGTTGATTATAATGTGTCATTATTATATCAAGTGCTTGTTTTTGTTTAGCGCCCAAGATGTCGCAATTGAAATTTGGGGCTAATTCATCATCTATAACCAACCCATTTTCTTTCATGTTGCTTATGAATTTTATTGCTTTATTTGTTTATTCTTCACCTCGATATTCATCATTCCACGGTGCCTGTCTATCAATATCTCTCCTTCCCAACATATTTGTTTCCATCACTTGCAAAATTTGACCACGATGAAGCCTACACATGATTTCCCAATCATGTTCTATTGTGTTTTGTTGAATATGTTGATTAATTTCCTCTTCAGAATAGCTGTTATTTTCAACGTCTTCTACTACAATCCTCCTTTCGACATGCCATGGATTATAACGGAACGATTCCTAGTTTGAACTTATTGAATCAAAATCAAGTCTAATATCTCTCTCTATATCTTGAATGACTTATAAAGAAATAACTCTGACTAACAAAAATCAACCCATTTATGAGATTCCCACGAAGGGACACAAGAAAACCTCGGGAACACTCTCACAATAGCTTCCAAACTCCTGACCTCCCACTTGTTATCCCATTTTCTCCTTGGATTATATGTCCAAGATCTAGCAGAATTAATAAGAGACACACTTTCCATGGAAAAAGGCCTATTCTTCTACCCATCAATGAAACTTATTGCATGTTCTTCATGGTCATATCCATCAGTTGTTACTAATTTGAACACCTCATGGGTAACATTCAAATTAACAAATACTCTACTGCTCTCTACCAAGGGAGTTCCAATAACATGTGACATGTTTCTTGTGCACCAATGTCTCTTTCAACAATTGTTTTGGTTAGAAGTATCCTGTATGTTGTTGTTGTCATTTCATCCAGGTTTTCTATGTTTGCAATCCGCATCAACATTTGATGATAAGTTTCATAACTTTTCTCCGCTTTTGCTACATACTTTGAAATGTACTTGACTACGACATGCTTGGAAAGAACAGGTTACCAATCTACATTTGCTCTCCATAATTGTAATATGTAACAATTATGTGTATTTTCCCTATCATCATTTTTCATAGATTCAAACTTTTTATCTCCTTTCTCTGAGTCTTGATATAACTTTGATCCGTTGAGATTCAATGGCCATGGTGCATTATACCTGTAAAATGTAATAATCAATTATTAGTTCTTCAACGTATGTGTTTTTTATTTCAATTTAATTATTTAAAATTTTGAACATTACCTACAAACCATTTTCCCCCTTTTCTTACGTAGGCAGGCACCCTCTTTACACATTGTATGTCATTCTACACTATTGAGAATCTCTTCGTAGTCATGTTCCATATCGACTTGTGTCAGTTGTCTTGTATTTCAAAGACATGGATGCTTCATAAATTTTTGGTAGACCTGTAACATAGAACATAAGAATACGCAATATATTTTGAGAACATAAAAATTCTATATAAATCACAAAATCGATGAGAATCGATAAATTACTTGTATTTTTCGCTAGTGTGGTTCCTCTCGAGGATTCCATGCATGGACAATAGGATGGAAGTATTTTTCAGCATTTCCACATTGAAAATCATCATTCCAATCAAGGTTGTCCATATTCGGTGCACTTTATAACCATATGAATCCATGCACATGCGGAGAACCTCTATGTTGCCATTCATATCTAGACCAATAATATTTAACTTTCATTCCTTTTTGTAATATCTCCTTTCGGAAAAGTGTATGTGACAGGTGCATATAATGTGCCACTATATGTGGATATTCGATGACATTTTTGCTTCACCAATTTTGTGCTTCCCGTGGATTATCCAGTGGTGTTCCAGGCATTAATGCATGTAGATCTGGCCAATAGATATCAGCTGTGCTTAATGTGAAAAAAATGGTAGGTGATCTGATTTGATGCAACATGTCCATCAATTCACCACGACATTTTTCCCAATAAGACCTCGTACCCCTTAAAGATGTTCCGAACCGCATCAAATGATCAGCCAAATTGGAATGGGAAACATTTTACATATGCTCACGTAACTCATTAATAGTGATCGGCATATCTTGGAGGTTTTTCTTAACAAACACTAGGGAAAAGTTTTGTGCACGATGTCTCATGATCCTATTGATCATGTAATACCAATCAAGGTTATCAGCCAAATCGGTGATCCCTATATCAAAATAAATGTTTTACAAATTCATGGAGACGTACTCGTATTAAGCGCGGATCTAGCCAGTCACATTTTCCATCGAGAAACAAAGTAGGGAATGCCATATCAAGTAGTCCTACTATCACATACTCATTGATAGGAGATGATCCTATCCCTAGCCAATCAATTAGCACTCCAGGGTCCGCATGAGGGTTATTCACCCATGCATGGATTAATTCCATCTCCCTTGGGGCATTAGGTGGTTTAGATTCCATTGATGTTGTATGAGTAATTATGTTTTCTTCATCTATCTCCATGGTCAGACATACAAATACAACTTCATTTGCATCAGAATCAAACTCCATATGCACTGAGTTCAACTCCTCAAATACATTTTCATCAAAATGAGGTGGAAGTTCATTCAGAGAATTTTCATTGATCTGAACATCTGAATAGAACTTATCATGTTCTATTTTATATTTCAGTGCATTGTAAACTTTCTCTCTATTGATTGTAAAGTTGTATTTTTTTCCACGTTGATATCTCCTCTAAACAATAATCATCGACAAAAATTTCAATCTATGCGGCGAAAGATTAGTGATTTCTTTTACTTCTTAAGGAAAACTTATCATGTGACCTTTATATTTATATTGACCTCATGTCGCATGTGTCACTTGTAGGATTGGGTTGACACGGGCTATCAACATTTCCTCAACTTGAGTTAAGTTTGCAAGTTTTGGTGGTTGTGCCTCGAGATCCATATTGTTTGATGCTGAAAATCGATGATGACCTTTCTCTTGTTGGCATCTAGTACATATGGGTCCTTCAGGTGTTCGAGAAACTTTTATTCCAAGGTAGCATTCTTGACAAATATAACACATGATTGGTGAAGCAAGGTTATCAAGACCACGTCAAAAAATCATTTGGATGGCATTCAAATCTCTCCCAACCATTCCATTGGGATCAAATATATTTTGTTCTATCTCAATATGCGAGTTTTTCATTCTTATTCTTGTTCTAGGTTTGTTTGTTGATGCCTCCTATAAATGATTATTTTGCATTCTTCTTCTTCTTGTTTCTCATGTTTGTTGTAATGTTGTCTCCTCCTGCACACCATTATTATCTACATTATCTGTAACATCGACATCCATTGTATCTTGGCCCAATTTTTCAGGTTTTTGGAGCATGCGATCCACCGATGTTGAATTTCCTCCCCCAAAATTAAATTCATCATTACCAACCAATCTATGATAGTTCCTTTGAGATGCTTCGCAGTGAATTTCTTGTCTCCGAATTCTTTCTTATTCTAGCAAATGATCTGAATGAGTATGTCTTTGTATATTTGTTCTTGATACATGTGAGTCATCTTGAGATGAGCGCGCACGAATTGTTATCATCTTATCTGCATGTTGTTGTCTTTCTACATCTAATGCATAATTTGTCAATTCATTCCTCCGCTCTATAAATCTTTGTCTATCATCATCATTTCGATGTTTCCTTTGTTCCTCTCATTGTGCATATGTCATTTCTTGTTGTCTTCTTTTGCGATATTGTCTTTGATATTCTCTTCGATATGCTCTTCTGTCTTCTTCATTTGTTAATTCATTCCTTTGTTCTACAAATGTTTGTCTATCATTATCATTTCAATTTTTTCTTTGTTCCTCTCATTCTACCTTTGTCATTTCTTATTGTCTTCTTATGCGATATTGTCTTTGATATCCTCTTCTTTCTTCTTCATTTTCAAAATTTACTCTTCCTAATTCTTCATTCGTTAATTCATTTCTCTGTGTTGCAAGTCTTTGTCTATCATTATCACTTTGATGTTTCATTTTTTCCTCTCGTTGTGTATCTGTCAGTTCTTTTTGTCTTCTTATGCGTGCGATATTGTCTTTGATATTGTCTCTGATATTGTCTTTGATATTCTCTTTGATAAGATCTTCTTTCTTCTTCATTTCAAAATTTAATCTTGGTCGAGCCATACCTATAATCAATGTGAAAGCATCCTTTTATTAAGAAAATTCAAACCAATGCACATACCAGTTAAAGAAAATGTAGGCATATTGTTAAATAAGGTGAAAATAGGTTTACTTACCTTTACCAGATTCTCTGCAAAAGAGAGAAGAAAAGTAAGGGAAGCACATGCCTAAAATGTATGGGTGCGAAACAATTTTGTAACTGTTCTTATAATATTTTTTAAATTAAAAACTGAACTTATATGTATAATAAATTTATTCAAATAATTTTATTCATATGTATTTTAATAAAAGAAATCAAATTTACAGTGTAATACCCTTATCATTAATTAATAAAATACATTGTAATACCCTTATCATTAATTAATAAAATACAATTGAATTTATTGTGTAATACCTTTAATACCTATATCACCCTATCATTAATTAATAAAAGAAATTAAATTTACCAAAACAATCAATTAATAGGTGAAATTAAATTTACCATGTAATACCCATTCATTTCACCTTATCATTAATTAATAAAATACAATTCAATTAAAAAGATATTTTTTATTACCATGTAATACCCATTTCACCCTATCATTATCAATAAAAGAAATTAAATTTACCCATTTACCATGTAATAACCCATTTCAAAAGAAATTAAATTTATCCATTTACCGCGTAATACCCATTTCACTTAGCACATTTATTTGCGTAATAAAAGAATTGGTTTTTATTCACAAATTTTTTATTTACACAAATAAATTTACATGGGCACGACATCAGACTCCTCAACTCAATATATTGTCTTTGATATTCTCTTTGATAAGATCTTCTTTCTTCTTCATTTTCAAAATTTAATCTTGGTCGAGCCATATCTATAATCAATGTGAAAACATTCTTTTATTAAGAAAATTCAAACCAATGCACATACCAGTTTAAAGAAAAGTTAGGCATATTGTTAAATAAGGTGAAAATAGGGTTACTTACCTTTACCAGATTTCTCTGCAAAGAGAGAAGAAAAGTAAGGGAAGCACATGCCTAAAATGTATGGGTGCAGAATAGTTTTGTAACTGTTCTTATAATATTTTTTTAATTAAAAAGTGAACTTATATGTATAATAAATTTATTTAATTAACTTTATTCATATGTATTTTAATAAAAGAAATCAAATTTACGGTGTAATACCCTTATCATTAATTAATAAAATACAGTTGAATTTATTGTGTAATACCTTTAATACCTATTTCACCCTATCGTTAATTAATAAAAGAAATTAAATTTACCAAAACAATCAATTAATAGGTGAAATTAAATTTACCATGTAATACCCATTCATTTCACCTTATCATTAATTAATAAAATACATTTGAATTAAAAGGATATTTTTTATTACCATGTAATACCCATTTCACCCTACCATTATCAATAAAAGAAATTAAATTTACCCATTTACCATGTAATAACCCATTTCAAAAGAAATTAAATTTATCCATTTATCGCATAATACCCATTTCACTTAGCACATTTATTTGCATAATAAAAGAATTGGTTTTTATTTACATATTTTTTATTTACACAAATAAATTTACACAGGCACGACATCAGACTCCTCAACTCAATATATATATAAATGAAGATGCCTCTCGGCATAATAATTCATTATAACCAAATTACCTATTCGCTTAAAATTTATTATACCTCTTGTATCTATTTACCAATTTACATATCTATTTACCTATTAATTAGTATATATACCTCTTTACCTATTTAAGTTATTTAATTAGATATTAGCTAAAAATTATAATCGAACGTTTCTATTTACCATAAAGTTTTTATACTTCGCTGATATTTATTTACTAAAATCAAAACACTACCTATCTCTATTAATTTAGTGTGTTATATTTTTCATGTGACAGAATTTTCTTGCCTTATATTAGAAATCTACATTTAAATAAAATTGCTATATGATAGTAAAAATAAATAGTACAATGGGTCGAGGATAGCCGATTCGATGAGGAAGGCATGTTGTGAGGTTTAGTATTTGACTTATGATCCCTGTGCTACGTCTTCAATTTGACTCGCACCATGGTCTACCAAAACCATTTTATGTTACCCTAGAACTTTTTTGAATTTTTTTTGAGAATTTATTTGTGAACGGAATGGAACATCTGTGAACAGAATGCTTGTGGTTGACCCCGCATACGAGTACGGATGGTCTTCCGCGATCGATGGAGTATAGGCTAGACATTTTAGGCATTGGCACGGATCCCCTTACTACAATCAAAACTTGGGGACAAAGGATGTTTTAAGATGCTCACTGGGAGCCTTCAAAATTAACACCCTCATGGAGTGACGATGCTCCACATCTGGTGATTCTGGAGCATATTCTTATTTAGAATAAGAATAGATAAAAATACATGATTTTCGGAACCTTTGGAGGCCTAAGACCAAATATCGACTTTGTGCGAGACTGGTGGAAAAGAAATTGAGCCTGGAAGATGGAAGTTAGAGCACTTGTGAAGGATGATTTTATTTTTTGTTACCATAAAAACTAAGACCTATAAAGGGTGATTTTGGGAGTGCCCTGGTCTTGTGGGAAAGTTACTCTCTATATTATGCGATGGAGACCTGGGTTGGCTGTGGATTTCTCTTTCACTGAACACCTGGTTTCGATTTAACTCCCAGCCCTCCCCCTGGAGTTCTAGGAACCAAAGGTATTTTTGGGATAGAAAGAACTATGGGCGTGCTCATTGTTGTTGATCCTACTACGACAGCTCCATCTAGATTAATTTTTCTGAGGTTGTGCATCAATTTACTGGTTGGAGCCAATGTGCCTAAGAGTTTCATTTTAGAATCTTCCTCTGGAAAATACGAATAGGTAATTGAGATTGAGAAATCATGGATTATTTGCAGGAAGTGCAAGAAGGTGGGTTTTAAGGCCACATTTTACTGCTTTGTTGATATACTGACCCAGATGGAGTAAAAAATAAAGGGCTCCCTCTCATTTTTTGTATCTCAGATTGATGATGATGAGTCGTAATTTGAGGAGTCTTTCACTTAAGAGAACGATAGGGAGGAAGATGGACAGACAGTTGAATGCACTCGGTTTAGATGCAGTGGTACTGCTATTAGAGTGACAAGGGTGGAGATGCTTGAAGTTTCTATCCACCATGTTGCTAAGATTTGGGGGTCTCTATGGGCGGGAGACTTTGAATTCAAATTGTGCAATTAACAGGGTGATTGGCTCTGCATCCTATTTGGCAACGACCCCTTTGAAGGTGTCACAGGATGCTTGCCGTCGGGAGCGGTTGCCGAATGTGTTCCATAATGATAGGGTGTGTGACATAAATGGGAAGGAAATGAAAAATCAATATTTAAACCTTGAACACTGCAATGCCAAAAAATATCCATGGTATAGCACTCCAAAATGACAACACTTAATTAGAACATTACGGCCAAAATTTTATTTTTGATTACCTAAAGGCACTAATGAAAGTTTAATTATATTAATCATGATTAGTAAGAACTTATTTGATTAAATAGTATATCTCTTGCGTAATAAATTTTCATTTATCATCTCCAGTGTTATAATTGTATTAAGTTTACTATTCCATTAATAAATACCGAAAATCAATTTTATGTAATTAACTATTTAATCCCTAAATAATCTCCTTTAATTTTCCCCTTATATTAAAATAATTTTAATCCAATATTATTAAAATAATTTTCAAACCTTAATTAATTAAATTTTTCCCAAATGATGTTTACCTTAAAATATTTAATCGTTATAAGCTAAAGCTATCTTTAGTTTATTTCTTAAGTTAACATTATTAAAATTTCCTAGCACAAATTATCCCATGCTAACCCCTTTAATATTTAATGTGCACCCTTACCCTTTTAATATTTTAATCTTCCCATTTGATAAATTAAAAATCCCATGCACACTTTTTAAATAAAAGGCTTAATTAAAATATTCCCATTGCATTTAATCTCCTACACGCCCGGCATTTTTCCTAAAGTTTTATTGAATAATATTACCCATACATTATGAAATATATTCACCCATCTCTAAGGGATGAGGATTACATCCCAACTGTATGATTCTTTTAGTCCTCTCTCTTAGATATTAGGATTCCCATAGATTTCCCTAAAAAATTTTATGTCTTCTATTTCTAACTTCTAACCCTAACTGTGCTACCATTTGCATAGGTCAAGCTACAAGAAGGAGCAAAAATGGAGGAATGGGGATTTGGGTGCAAACTATTTTGGATAAGAGGATACATGGAATGAAATGGGAGTATTTTCTCCCCTATTTCTTGAATCCACTCTCTCTCTCTCTCTAATCTTCCATAATCTTATAACCTCTAGCTTTAATTTACTGGTTATGATTTTTTAATTTTCCTCTCATATTAGGAAATGAATAAATATGTGTATAATAGCTAAATTAAATCCTTCTATTGTACAAATACAGAGATATGTGTGTATGTATATACACACACACGCGCGTGTGTGTATATATACATATATATGCTTATTTAGTTGCATATTTTTCTGTTTTAAACAGGTAAAAGTGCCCGGTTTTGGGGCTATACACACAATGGTGCCATGGCTGTATTTTTTTAAAAAAAATTGCATGTTTGATGGGGTGGGTCGGAAAAGCCGCCCACCCCAAATCTAAAAAAAAAATTATAAAATATTTTAAATAAACTTTAATCCAACGGATTTACATTTCAAAAACATCTGTGTTTTTTTTTATCTTATTTTATAATATATAGATCTTATATATATAAAGATAAAGCACATGCAGATTTTTTTTTAAGTTTCTTATTTGATTAAGTATGAAGTTTTATAAGTCAATATATATATAGTATATAGCTTTTATATCTGTAAAGAAATTTACATCAAATTTTTATTTCCAGCTTGTAGGAAACACATAGCTTGACGTGAAAGAAAATTCACTTCCTTGAGTTAAATATTGTACAAGGATTTCAAGATTGCATTCCAGTGTAACATAAATTGAACTTCTTATTTTCATAGGGAAGAATGTAGAATCCCAAAAGACAATTCTTTTAAATATAAAACAGAATTAAGGAAAGCAACCATGATATTATGTAGATAGTAGAGACATTCTTATTGCTTGCAAGATTTACAAAATCTCCAATAAATTACAGGAAACATTATTCAATAGCTTACCAAGTTTTACTTAATTTTGAACTTGCCTATTCAGGAAGATTTTAGAATAATCTAAGGAGGAAATAGACCTTTTAATTCAAATGGTATAGAAATTACATGTATTGTAAAAATGTAGATTTTTCAATAAAGAAAATTTTACAATAAAATTTCCCGATCATTTCAGACTTCATAGAGATTCCAACTTAAAAAAATAACAGTGTACAATATTTTCAATGCAAAGAATACATGATTTACAACAAGAAAATTTTAACAATAATTTAAACAAAAGCAGTCCTTCCAATTCAACTTCATTGCATAAAAAATTTAAAATCATTTTAAAATGTAAGAAAATACAACCCTTACACCAAAATGGTGGAGACAACATGGAGAAATTCTTCCACAAGGATCGTGTAACTCATCCAAAACAACAACAACTACTTTTCATCTTGCACACCAACAAAAGAGAGAGAGCTAGGAAACACTCTCCTCCCAACCAAATATCAATGAAGGGGTGACTCCATTCACCTTATTTGACCCCCGAGCTCTAACCAAATAGCAATGAAGAAAGTTCACAACCATGCCATCAATGAGGCTTCCACAAGAGACATACTCACACAAAAAATCATATAACATAAACACAACAAAACCTGTAATATCTTTAAATAATTCAAAAAGGCTTATTCATAGAACCAAAGAGGAGAGAAGAAAGATGAAAAACCCCATTTTACCTACTAATTAGGTTTAATATCCATCTTGAATCTTCCAACACTTCATCAAATCAATATCTCTTGTGCCTCCATAAACTCTTATGCCTCCCTCAATAAATTTTACATAATATAACTAAGATTTATTTTTTATCCCTCCATGAGATGGAACACTCTCCCTAAAAATCCCTCAAATTTCAAATAAATATTTTTCCTACCTCAATGGATCCCATTTTCATTCTCCCAACACCTTCCTAAGGCAATCGACCAAAACCACAAAATATGCAAAAACACATAACTACAAATACCAATGGTCACATGGTGAGGTGCAACCCCATGGAGACCCCATGAAAGACGACAACACAACACATGAAAACTGCAAAGGTGACCGTGTTGTGAGTTGGCGACATTCCTTCCTGGATGGATTACCTAGTCTCTCTTGTTGGTGTTGTTTTTGTTTCCTACAATCACAAGTAATACCATTTGGCCTCATGGACGCATCAATACGTCACTTAAATACAAATCATATAAAACATCATCATATAATGATCATTAGATATCACAATATATAATTCTATTCAAATTCAAACATTTAAAATCATCATAAGCATAATTTACATTTTACGATAATCACCCAATCCACATACTGATCACCTAAAAACATCTCAAAATCATTGAATCCATAACATCAAAGTAACCATGGTTAGCCAATGCATCAAAACATACTTGAAACAATAATGCATCCAAGATGTTAGTATACACACACACAGATGTTAAAACCACATGTGTTATAATTTCTAACAATGTCCATAAGACATCACAACAATCTATGATAAGAGTCAAATCATTATAATATTCAAATGTCTACATAGCCAAAATTGATTCTATCCAAAATAATATGTCAATAACCTTGTCTCTAGGCAATTAGCCAGCAAGAGTATAACAAGAACATGTGTCGAAGAGAAGCAAACATTACATCCCCCTACCCTTAGACTCAACTTCCTCTTGGAATTCATTGGAATAGGTGTTGAAACTGACCACGTAACAAGGTGACATCCTCCCAAGTAGCTCATGTATCATCATACCAATCCGACTAGACATGCACATGATCAATCACATGGCCTTGAAGGCCTAGGGTTCTATGCTCTACAATGTGCATGGGCTCCACATTCACTCGTCCCTACTCCTGTACTTGCAATATTGTCTAATTCAATACATGAGAAGGATTTGGAATATATCTCCAAAGAAAAGATACATGGAAAATATCATGGACGTGAGACAAGCTGGGTGGCAAGGCTAAGCGGTAGGAAATGGGACCGATCTGCTCTAAGATCTTGAATGGACTCATGAATCTCGGAGTTAGATTATAACCTTTTTGATAAAAGATAGGATCTTACGAGGTATAACTCTCAGGACTACCTTCAAGCCCACCTCGTAACTGTGGTCAACTCTTCTCTGATTTACATACTTCTTCTTCCTATCCTGAGCCTCCTATAATATTTGTCTAATCAAGGTAACCTACTTCTCCATATCCTATAACATAGCTAGCCCAAGATATACCTTGTCCTCTAGCTTGTCCCAATTCAATGGAGTCTTACACTCCCTGCCATAAAGTGCCTAGAATGGTGCCATAATGTCAGAACTCTAAAAATTTTAATTATAAAGAAAATCCACCAGATAGAGATACTCCTCCCAACGTAACTGCTAATCTATGACATACATACAAAGCATATCCTCAAGTTTCTGGTTCAGCCACTCTATCTGACCATTTTTATCTTGGTAATAAGTTGTGCTGAAGTTAATATTTGTCCTGAGAACAAACTTGCATCGTGGTCCAAAAATGTGATCTGTACAACAGGTCGTGGTCACAAATAATTTTCCACAGAATCCCATGTATTCTAACAATCTCATCCAACTAGACTCATTCCACTCCACTAGCTTTATTTTTGGTCATCACCTGAGAAAAATGATGTACTTTATTCAATCTATCTACCGTGACCATGATGGATTTGTGGTGGTATCTCGATGTATTTATCCCCACAGTAAAATCCATAGAAATAGTGTCCCATTTTCACTCCGGTATAGCATGGGGATAAAGAAGGCTAGCTACATGTTGATGCTCAGCCTTCACCCTATGACACTATAAACACCGAGATACAAACCAGGCTACATCCCTTTGAAGGCCCCTCCAATGAAATAGCTACCTTAGTGAAGCATACATCTTCTTCAACCCTCGATGTGATGAATAAGGTGCACGATGAGCCTCTACCAAGATATCATGTCTCAATCCTCCGTCTTTGGGTACATAAATCTGGCCTCTATGGAGAATACACCCATCTAAATCTAAGGATAACCTTTCTCGTAAGGGGTCTACGTGAATCAATATGTTCTCTAGTTACAAGATAGAACCTGTCGTAAGGAAGATGTTGCAAGATCCTGGCCCTAAAATCTGTACCAACTGTTATAGCCATGGCAAGGTGCCTCTATCAACTCAAATCATATGCAACAAGATTCTCCTTCCCCTTCACATGCTTGATATCCATATCATACTCACATTAAATCCTCATCCAATGCCATTAACAGGTGTTAAAATTTGGATGTGTGAAGAGGTTTTGTAGGATCAAATGGTCTATCCTAAGTTTGAACCTCCTACCTTGTAGAAAATGTTCCCATCAAAGCAAATAATGGACCATTTCGGCAAGCTCAAGCTCAAGGTCATGAGTTGGGTAATTAAGATCATAATCCTTGAGTTTGCAAGACTTAAAGGAAAAAACCTTGTCATCTTGAATAAAAATTCCTCCTATCTCTGCCAAGGAAGCATCTGTACATACAAAGAAATCCCTCTGTGAATCTCGAACTGCAAGCATCGGCACTGTATTGAGAAATTCATTCAAAGTCCTGAAGGCCTTCTCATATCCATCTATCCAAAAAAAATTATTCATTTTCCACTCAAGGGATGTAATGGGATGAGCAATACGCGATATGTTCTGCACAAATATCCACTAATACCGTGCTAATCCCATGAAGCTATGTACCTCAATCTCATTTGTTTTCATTGACCAATCAATGATAGCTCTAATATTCGAGGGATAGACTTTGACACCTTCCTAAGAAATAATTTCACCCAAGGACTGAACCTTTGTTTGGAATAATGCACACTTCTCCAAGTTCCCAAAAATGTGTTGTTCTCTAAGAGATTGTAGAACCTAACGAAGGTGCTCCTCGTGCTCCTTGAGAAAATAAAAATATCATCTAGGAAAATGAGCATGAAGTGACATAAAAAATTCCTTAACACCCCATTCATCAAACTCATGAATACGACAGGGGCATTCGTAAGACCGAATGACATAATTATATACTCATAATGGCCATACCTTGTGCGAAAGGATCTCTTGTAAATATCCGCCTCTGTAAACCTCAACTAATGATACCCCAACTTGAGATCAATCTTGGAAAACATTATATCCCCCTTCATGTGATCAAATAAATCATCGATGCACAGAAGGGGGTAAATATTCTTGATCATTTATTTTTTTTAGTTGCAAGTAGTTGATACACAAATGTAAGAATCTGTCTTTCTTCTTTACAAAAACCACTGGTGTACCTCAAGGGGATACACTAGAATGGATGAGACCCTTCTCAAGAAGGCCCTCTAGCTGAAGCTTGAGCTCGCATAGCTCAGGGTTAGTCATCCTCTAGGGTGCACGTGATATAGGCTCTGCTCCTGGGACCAAATCTATATGAAAATATATCTCACTTGGGGCTTGTAGGTCTGAAAACTCACCTGGAAAGACATCGAAAAAATCTTTGAGGATGTGTTGATCATCCAGTGCAAGACAACTAGACTCATCCTATGATCTGTCACTAATTGTACTAGCTTACAGTTTACATCCTTGACGCACCCACTGCTTAAGTTGCATAGTGGATATAGTACAAATAGAAATGGGCCTTGTAACCCCCACTATCACCAAATCAACTCCTAAATCATCAACACAAGATATAATCTTACTGTAACAATCCACCCTAGCTCTATGTGTAGATAACCAATCCATACCCAAAATGACTCCATAAGAACCTAAGTGAAGGATACAAAGATCCAGGGTCATGGTGAAGGGTCCTCGGTAAACTGCACACTCCTTGAGGAAGGAGTCCACTGAGGGCTTGGCTGTAAAATTAATCTCAACATCCCAACTACAACCCTGCCTAACTACCACTAGCCTACATCAATCTACTAAAGATGGGGAAATAAAGGAATTAGAAGAGTGTGAATCAAACAAGATACAGGTAGAATTACCATCAATGCTACTTTTAGTCTCAACTACTTAGCTTTGATACTCTTTGTGGCAATTTTGGACCATTGTATAAATCCTATGACTCCTTGCCATGTCACCCACTATTGGCTCTAAAATGGGACCCTTACCCTTGTTATTAGGGTTATGTGGAAAATATCTCCATTGCTGTCCCAGTACACAACAACCATAACCACTGTGTGTCCCTCTCTAATGAGTAGTGGCTCCTCCTACCGCTCTGGGAGTCTATGTTATAGAACACAAAGATCCTTCTATGAACTGTTTTGGGTGTTGTGGATGAGCTCTGACTGACTAGGCTCTGGGTGCTCCTTATGTCTTGGTGGATCCCCTAGCACAAGGCCCCATACTGTGCCCTCTCTTAGCATCATATCTTTGTGGAGGCCTAAAAGGTGGGTGAGTCTGCTACTACTAGTGTTGTGGCTAGAATGAAGACTGTGAGGATCCATGCCCACCACAAGGGGGATGGGTTTCCCCCTTCGATTGACTATCCTATAGCTGTTGGATGTGACTCCATACCCTGTCCTGTGCCTGCTACATCTTCCCCTTGTTTTCCTCTGTGATGTAGGCCTTCTCAATGGCCTCAGCTATAGTATGTGGACAACGCATTCACACTTCCCCACCCAAGTCCAAGATTAGGCCTTCAATGAACATATGAATCCTAACCTTCTCATCCTACATATAATCCACATACTAAAGTAGGTCGAGAAACCTGCTCTCATACTCTACAACTAACATGCTAGCCTGTCGTAGATCATGAAAATCATCAATCCACTGCTACATTAACCTCCTAGAAATGTATTTGTTATGGAACTGATCCTCATTGAGTTCTTATGTCACTGATTTTGAATCTAGGTGGAAATTATTCTCCTTTTTCTTCCACCAAACACCAGCCCCGTCTCTAAGGAAATGGATAACAGCACAAGATTTCGTGTTTCTCGTGCACGGAGATAGATTGAAGCATCTTCTCAAGCTAACCAAAAATGTCTCTTTCTGAAATCCTCTTGTATCACCAATATAGTTGGGTAGATGAAGCCTCCTGATCCCTCGAATATAATCGGTCATTGTCATTTGTCTACCCCTAGGTCTCTCCTCATGGTTGTCCTACTGTGTAGGGTTCGTAGATATATCTATGTGCCTCATAGGGCCATCTCGCTCTAGTGAGTCATGTCTGTCTAGCTCCACATGAAAACACTCTGCCCTATGCTCCCCACTATGGTGTGGAGCACCATTAGCCTCATGTGATGACTCCATATCATGCCGACTGTTTCATCCCCCTATTGATCATCCTTGTATCGTGACATTGACCTTATGCAAGGTCTGTAAGATTTTTGGTAGTATAACAGTGACTTCCTACTTCTATGGTGGTATATCTAAATCCACATGCAGGAAATCCTCATCTTTCCCATGCCTTCTGCAAAGGCCAAATTGATAGTTAATGTTATCCAAATAACTCTCCTAGTTATTTTGGATAGCTTGTATCTTCATTCTAACTATGATGCTTCACATTTCAGGATGCGCGCCCACAGCCTTGCTCACTTGGCATTTTGCATAGGTTGTAATTCCTCCACACGCCCCGTGTGCTCTTCTTCCTTCATGCCCCCTTGCTTCCTTTCCTCTGTAGTATGGTATCCCTTTTCATTTTTTTTGTGCGCTTTCCTCCTTCATACCCAATTTCTCCTTATCATGTTGCGCACTCCTTACGTTCCCCTCTGCAAGCTTGCTTTAAAAAATAGCTAGGTCCTGGCATTCCTCTTACGCACTTGCATGATTTGTTTTTTCATGCACCCTCTTTCCTTCCACATGCCCGTGCATGCCTTCTTGATTCTCCCTTTACATCCTCCTCCTTCCAGTTCCCCTTCCACGCCTTCCTCCCACATGTCCACTTTCTTTCCTATCCCATTGCGCCCTTCTCATGCGCCCCTATGTAGATGCACCTTAAAATTGGCTAAGTCCATTCTCTTCCTCTTATGCTCTTTCTTGCATCCTCTTCTGTCACACGCCCTCTTTTATTTTATACTGCCACACACCCTCCTTTAGTTAAATGCATGTGCACCCTGTTTCCATGCCTTCTATACGTATGCCTTCCTCCCGTGCGCCCACGTATGTGCGCACCTTCTCTCTGTTTCCCTTCCACGCCTTGCACCTCACTTCCGAACTTGAAAGGCCATAAATTTTTATCCAGAGCTCTTATTTTCACAAAATTGAACTTTTCAGAATGGAAATGACCTCCTCTATGCCAAAAAAACATATCCATCTCCATTCAATTAAATACCTAGTCTCGTCAAACGACAGAAATCCTTGGCAAACCCAAAACAACTGCCTTCACTCAGAATGCCATATCTTTTGCATTTCTCAATGAAATTTCTCAAAATTTCTACTGTTGGAATTGTGGCTCCAAGACTGATGCACAAAAAACAATAAATTGAGGATTTTATAAAGAATTGATGGTGAATTTGTAGAAAACGTGCCCAACTAAAATAGTTTTTTATTTGGTAGTTGGGGTACATTAAACTAAGCATGGGTGGACATTTCTCACTGCTACAAGTTATGGGATAGTATGGGAGGCCTTTTTCAAGAAACACAACATCATTTCACTCCATTTATGACTTCTTGTAAGTTGTGAGAAGACCGATTTTAGGATTCTCATTTTCCCCCTCTCTCTCTCTACTCTTATAATTCTATAAATTAGAGTGTTGGGCTCATTGTAAAGAGAAATAGTTTTTGATTAGCGAAACTCTGTCAAAATTTCTTTGTGAAGCCAATGTGCCACAAGCCCTTATATTGGACTCCTTGCATGGTGATCTAGGCCCTTATCTTGAAATAGATTGAACTGTGCATATCATCGAGCAATAGATATAAGTTTGTGGATGTCTCCTCCCTTACTGTGTTTGTTTACATTATTCTTTCCCTTTCAAACTCATTACAAATATATTATGTCTATCTTATGCCATTGTAGGGATTCATTATTATTGTGCATGTATGAGATATTGTTGTGAATGAATTTTCTAGACTGTGGAGAATTGTTATCACCCCTTCTAGTATGAAATTTTCTCTTATTTTCAAACATTGGAAGGCTATCTTCACACCCTCATTTTCTAGTGTGTCACCACTTTAGTGTAGGATTTTTTCATGCTCTCTCTCTCCCTAGTCCCTTGGAAAGTTAGATTAGGAAAAGTTAGTTTCGCCTGCATTAGAGTAGATTGTGGCAGGTAGTTCAGGAGCAAGAACCAGCTTTCTCTGGAGGTCTATCTCAAGTAGCAAGTCCCACAACTTGGAGATAGTACCCATGTTATCTAGTCACATAGTAATCTCAAGCACACACACTTGTGAAAACCAAAGGGTGTTGTGATTAAGCAAAAATAGTTAGTCCATTATTCTAGGTGTGTTTTAGTTTACTAAGTTTTCCTACATTTCAAATTTTCCAATAATTTTAAGTGTTCTACGTTTCATGTACACTAGGTTTTTCAGTTTTGTTCAAATGTTTTCCTAGGTTCTAAGTGTTGAACCCAAAAATCTGATATCAAAGTGCAACGCCCGAAAATATCCACTTCATAGCACTCCAAAATGACAACACTTAATTAGAACATTACGGTGGAATTTTTTTCATTACTTAAAGGCGCTAATTAAAACTTAATTATATTAATCATAATTAGTAAAAACTTATGTTATTAACCAATATATCTCTTATGAAATAAATTTTCATTTTTCTACCCTAGTATAATAATTGTATTAATTTTACTATTCCATTAATAAATTCCAAAATAAAACTATTTTATAAAGTATTTAATCCCTAAATAATCTGATTTAATTTTCCCCTTATCTTAAAATAATTTTAATCCAATACTATTAAAATTATTTTCAAACCTTAATTAATTAAATTTTGCCCAAATAGCATTTACCTTAAAATATTTAATCATTATAAACTAAAGTTATCTTTAGTTTATTTTCTACGTTGACATTAATAAAATTTCTTAGCACAAATTATCCCATGTTAACCCCTTTAATTAGTTACTTATACAAATACACCCCTTTAATATTTAAAGTGCACCCTTACCCTTTTAATATTTTAATCTTCCCATTTGATAAATTAGAAATCCCATGCACACTTTTTAAATAAAAGGATTAATTAAATTATGACCATTCCATTTAATCTCCTACACAACCGACACCATTTCCTTAATCTTTATTAAATAAATTTACCCATACATTATGAAATATATTCACCAATCTTGAAGGGATCATTATTAAATCCCAACTGTAGGATTCTTTTAATCCTCTTCCTTAGATCTTAGGGCTCCCATATATTGCCCTAAATTTCTTTATGGCTTCTGTTTCTAACTTCTAACCCTAATTGTGCCTCCATTTGCACAGGTCAAGCTACAGGAAGAGGCAAGAATGGAGGCAAGGGGATTTGGGTGTAAACTATGTTGGAGAAGAGGCTATAGGGAATGCAATGGGACGATTTAATCCCCAATTGCCTGAATCCATTCTCTTTTTTTTTAATCTTCCATAATCTTATAACATATAGCTTTATTTTACTAGTTATGCACATTATTTCCCCCCCCCCCCCCCCCCTTAGATTAGGCACTGAATAAATATGTGTATATTAGCTGAATTAAATCCTTCCTTTGTGCAAATATAGAGATATGTATGTATGTATGTATATACTCAAAGATGTGTGTGAATAAATACACATATATGCTTATTTATTTGCAGATTTTTGTGTTTTGAACAAGTAAAAGTGTTCAGTTTTGGGGCTGTGCATACAATGGCACCATGGTTGTATTTATTTTTTATTTTTTTTGCAGGTTTAATGGGGTGGTTCGCCCTAACTTTCCACTCCCAAATCTGTTAAATTTTTTAATTTAAGAAAAAAACTTTAATCCAACAGATTTACATTTCAATAGCATCTAGTTTTGTTTTTTGTTTTTTATTTTTACAATATATAGATCTTACATATTCATATATATAGTGTAACACACACACACACACACACACACACACACACACACACACACACACACACACACACACACACACACACACACAAATAATATAATTATATGTATATACATATATAGCTTTTATATCTGTAAATAAATTTACATCAAATTTGTATTACCAGCTTGCAGGGAAACACATAGCTTGATGTGAAAGATACTTCACTTCCCTGAATTAAATATTGTACAAGGATTTCCAGAATGCATTCTAGTGTAACATAAATTGAACAACTAATTTTCATAGAGAAGAATGCAGAAACCCAAAAGACAATTCTTTTAAATCTGAAATAGAAATAAGGAAAGAAACCATGATATTATGCAGATAGTAGAGATATTATTATTCCTTTTAATATTTACGGAATATATGACAAATTACATGATGTTTTATTCAATAGCTTACTAAATTTTATTTTCTTTTCAACTTTTCTATTAAGGAATATTTTACAATAATCTGAGGAAACAATCCTTTTAATTCAATTGGTACATAAATTACAGGTATTGTAAAAATGCATATTTTTCAATAAAGCAACTTTTACAATAAAATTTCCCAATGATTTTAGAATTCAAAGAGGATGCCAACATACAAAAATAGTATTTTACAATCTTTTCAATGCAAAGAGTACATGGTTTATAGTAAAAAATATTTTACAATAATTTTAACAAATACAGTCCTTCCAATTTGAATTCAAAACATACAAAATTAAAAATACTTTTAAAATGCAAGTAAATACAAGCCCTCCGAAAAAATGGTGGAGAAAACATGGATACATTATTCCACAAGGATCCTTCAACTCATCAAGAATAACAACTTTTACTTCTTATCTTGCACACCAACAAAGGAGAGAGAGCTAGGAAACGCTGTCCTCCCAACAAAATCTCGATGAAGGGGTGAAGTCATTCCTTTTAATTGACCCCCAAGATCCAACCAGACATAAATTATTAAAGTTCACAACCATGGAAAAAATGAGGCTTCCACAATAAAAATACTCACACAATAAATCATACAACATAAACACAACAAAACCTGCAATCTCTTTACATAATTCACAAAGGCTTATTCATAGAGCCAAAAAGGAGAGAGGAAACATGGGAAACCCCCCTTTACCTCCCAATTAGGTTAAGTGTCCATCTTGAATCCTCCAACACTTCATCAAAACAATATATTTTATGCCTCCCTCAGCGCTTACGCCTCCCTCAATAAATTTTACATAATATAACTAAGAATATTATTTTTTTATCCATCCACAAGATGGAACACTCTCCTTACAAATCCCTCCAATTTCACATAATTATTTTTTTTCCCTCA